>NC_069472.1:26251607-26299107 GCF_026875155.1 Cherax quadricarinatus
AGAGGAACTGGAAAATCTGAAACAGCCTAAAGAACTAAAGAACATTATGGGATTGACAACAGAGACCGCTACCTCAGCCACAAATAAGGGGACTGTAGAGAAAGGAGGAGCAAAACTGCATGTAGAAGCTCTATCAGTGGAGACTGTAGTAAATGAAAGAGCTAAGCTATATGTGGAGGCCCTAAAAGACCACAACAGAGCCCAGGGAAAGCCGAGATGGGAAAATGACAGGCCACTGAGCCCATGTACAGTAGCTAGTGAAACTGAAGAAAGGAAAGCTGCAATGGAGGAAATCAAATTGAATGAGGGGATACACAGGGATATGCAGTGGGAGAATGAAAGGGTGAGGTCAGTCTTTGTGTATGGGCTACAGGAAGTTGAAGGGGAAACATATGAAGCAAGAAAACAAGGGGAAAAAAAAGCAATTGAAAGCATCATGAAAGTAATCGGAGAAGACGACATGACCCAGCTGGAAAATTTTCGGAGAATAGGGGGGTTTGTAAAAAAAAGAAACCGGCCAGTGAAAGTGACCTTCAAGGCAGAATCGACTCGGAACAGGATACTGCAGGAAAAAGCACGATTAAGGGACATGCCGGGATACAGGAAGGTGTATCTCGACCGCGACAGAACACAAGACGAAAGGCGGAAACTGAGAGAGATGGTACAAAGGCGAAAGGAGGAAAGAGAGGGGATGGAGAAGGACAGACAGGAGATCCCAGACACAGGAAGATCAAATACAACCTCCCTCACAGCTTCCTATAGAAGCCTCCAACCAGGTCAACCCCAGTGCAGCCAAACACTCTAAACACAACACCCATGCCATATCCAATGCCCCCCACCCACTACATTACAAACTCCACCCCCACAGCAACCACCCATAGTTCCTTATCAGGTCTCCCACTTCCCCAACCCCAATACACCTCCCAGACCACAGTCTTAGAAAAGAAGTTGAAGTATGGTATACAAATGCAGATGGAATAACAAATAAGTATGAGGAGTGGCACGAAAGAATCAAGGAGACATCCCCAGACATAATAGCACTCACAGAAACAAAACTCACCAGAATAATAACAGATTCAATCTTTCCACCCGGATATCAAATCTTCAGGAAAGACAGAGGGAGGAGAGGGGAGGAGGAGTTGCACTGCTCATTAAAAGCCAGTGGGGTTTTGAGAAAATGGAAGGAATGGATGGCACGGGTGAAAGAGAACAATCCAGTCTGAGGGACATAAGGTGATAATTGCAGTAATGTACAACCCACCACAGAACTGCAGGAGACCAAGAGAAGAATACGATGAGAGCAACAGAGCCATGGTCGACACACTAGCCGAGGTGGCCAGGAGAGCACACGTGGGGGGAGCAAAGTTACTAGTTATGGGTGATTTCAATCACAAGGAGATTGACTGGGAAAACCTGGAGCCCCATGGGGGTTCCGAAACATGGAGAGCCAAGATGATGGATGTAGTACTGGAAAACCTCATGCATCAACATGTTAGAGACACTACCAGAGAGAGAGGAGAGGATGAACCAGCAAGACTGGACCTTGTATTCACCTTGAGTAGGTTCAGACATCGAGGATATCTTGTATGAAGGCCCTGGGAGCTAGTGATCATGTGGTTCTGTGCTTCGACTACATAGTTGAGCTCCAAGTGGAGAGAGTAGCAGGAATAGGATGGGAAAAACCAAACTACAAAAGGGGGAACTACTCAGGCATGAGGAACTTCCTTCAAAACATTCAGTGGGAGAGGGAACTGACAGGAAAACCAGTACAAGAAATGATGGACTATGTGGCAACAAAATGCAAGGAGGCAGAGGAGAGGTTTGTTCCCAAGGGAAACAGAAATAATGGGAAGAACAGAACGAGTCCTTGGTTCACCCAAAGTGTAGGGAGGCAAAAACTAGGTGTACTAGAGAATGGAAAAGGTACAGAAGACAGAGAACTCAGGAAAATAAAGAGATTAGCCGAAGAGCCAGAAATGAATATGCACAGATAAGAAGGGAGGCTCAGCGACAATATGAAAATGACATAGCATCGAAAGTCAGACTGACCCGAAGCTGTTGTACAGCCACATCAGGAGGAAAACAACAGTCAAGGACAGGTAATCAGACTGAGGAAGGGTGATGGGGAATTCACAAGCAACGACCGAGAGGTATATCAGGAGCTCAACACGAGATTTAAAGAAGTATTTACAGTGGAAACCAGTAGGACTCCAGGAAATCAGAACAGGGGGGTACACCAGCAAGTGCTGGATGAGGTACATATAACCAAGGAGGAAGTGAAGAAGCTGCTATGCGAACTTGACACCTCAAAGGCGGTGGGACCAGACAACATCTCTCCATGGTCCTTAAAGAGGGAGCAGAGATATTGTGTGTGCCATTAACAAAGATCTTCAACACATCATTTGAAACTGGGCAACTCCCTGAGGTATGGAAGATGGCAAATGTAGTCCCAATTTTTAAAAGGGAGACAGACATGAGGCACTAAACTACAGACCTGTATCACTAACGTGTATAGTATGCAAGGTCATGGAGAAGATCATCAGGAGGAGAGTGGTGGAGCACCTGGAAAGAAACAAGTGTATAATTGACAACCAGCATGGTTTCAGGGAAGGAAAATCCTGTGTCACAAATTCACTAGAGTTTTATGACAAGATGACAGAAGTAAGACAAGAGAGAGAGGGGTGGATCGACTGCATTTTTTTGGACAGCAAAAAGGCCTTCGACACAGTTCCTCACAAGAGGTTACTGAAAAGATAGAAGATCAGGCACACATAACAGGAAAGGCACTGCAATGGATCAGAGAAATACCTGACAGGGAGGCAACAACGAGTCATGGTACGTGACGAGGTGTCAGAGTGGGCGCTTGTGACAAGCGGGGTTCCACAGGGGTCAGTCCTAGGACCTGTGCTGTTCTTGGTATATGTGAACGACATAACGGAAGGGATAGACTCAGAAGTGTCCTTGTTTGCAGATGATGTGAAGTTAATGAGAAGAATCAAATCGGATGAGGATCAGGCAGGACTACAAAGAGACCTGGACAGGCTGCAAGCCTGGTCCAGCAACTGGCTCCTTGAGTTTAACCCTGCCAAATGCAAAGTCATGAAGATTGGGGAAGGGCAAAGAAGACCGCAGACACAATATAGTTTAGATGGCCAAAGACTGCAAACCTCACTCAAGGAAAAAGATCTGGGGGTGCGTATAACACCGAGCATATCTCCTGAGGGCGCACATAAATCAGATAACTGCTGCAGCATACGGCGCCTGGCAAACCTACGGATAGCGTTCCGATACCTCAGTAAGGAGTCGTTCAAGACCCTGTATACCATTTACGTCAGGCCATACTGGAGTATGCAGCAACAGTTTGGAATCCACACCTAGTCAAGCACGTCAAGAAATTAAGAAAGTGCAAAGTTTGCAACAAGACTAGTCCAAGACTACGGGGATTGTCCTACGAAGAAAGGTTGAGGGAAATCGGCCTGACGACACTGGAGGCCAGGAGGGTCAGGGGAGACATGATAACGACATATAAAATACTGCGCGGAATAGACAAGGTGGACAAAGACAGGATGTTCCAGAGATGGGACACAGACACAAGAGGTCACAATTGGAAGTTGAAGACTCAGATGAATCGAAGGGATGTTAGGAAGTATTTCTTCAGTCATAGAGTAGTCAAGTCATGGAATAGTCTAGAAAGTGAAGTAGTGGAGGCGGGAACCATACATAGTTTTAAGGCGAGGTATGATAAAGCTCATGTAGCAGGGAGAGAGAGGACCTAGTAGCAATCAGTGAAGAGGCGGGGCCAGGAGCTATGACTCGACCCCTGCAACCACAAATATAGGTGAGTACAAATAGGTGAGTACACACACACACACACACACACACACACACACACACACACACACATACACACACACACACACACACACACACACACACACACACACACACACACATACACACACACACACACACACACACATACACACACACACACCACACACACACACACACACACACACACACACACACAACACACACACACACACCACAACACACACACACACACATACACACACACACACACACACACACACACACAACACACACACACCACACACACACACATACACACACACACACACACACACACACACACATTCACACACACACACACACACACACACACACACACACATACACACACACACACACACACACACACACACACACAACACACACACACACACACACACACACACATACACACATACACACACACACACACACACACACACACACACACATACACACACACACACACACACACACACACACACACACACACACACACACACACACACACACACACACATACACACACACACACACACACCACACACACACACACACACACACACACACACACACACACACACACACACACACAGCCTAAAAATACCTCATCTGAATTCTTCAGTCTAGAACAATCTCATCAACTAACCCCCACCAACGACTCTTTAAGACTGAAACATTGACTTTACTAAGCTCGTCAGAGGTCAAGGTGATGACCCCACGTCACGTGACCTCGTGTAATCCCTCCTTCCTAAATACCTCCCCCTCCCTTCTCCTACAGGATTATGCTCCTTTATACAATAATTATATGCCTCTGATGGCGTCTATATTATAGTAATTATAGAAGGTAGAATATGCAGTGCAGTCTGGCTACTCAAGGCAACAAGGGAAGGGGTATGCAAATCACCTTCTAATCCCTCTCTATCATTCTAGCAAACCAAGTAGTTAGCTAAGTAGTCTACCTCTAAACGGGTGGAATTTGAACTAAAAGTGAGTCGCAAAACTCCAGGGAAGAGCAAAACCCATAGGAGTTGTCGGGGTGGGGGAGGTCCATGCGTCAGCTGAGATGACGCAGGGAAGATGCTTGATGCGAGGTAAGAAGATATTAGCTCCATCTCCGCAGATGAAGAGCTCTGCATTAGCATCAGGTCACTCCCTTGAAGATTCTATAAGACACAAGAAGACGTGCTCTCAAAGTAATTATATATTCTTATTGTTACATTTATCCTGCAGTTACGTTTATCTTGTAGTTACATTTATTCTGTAGTTACATTTATCCTATAGTTACGTTTATCCTGTCGTTACATTTATCTTGTAGTTGCATTTATCCTGTAGTTACATTTATCCTGTAGTTACAGTTATCCTGTAGTAACATTTGTCCTGTAGTTACATTTATCCTGTAGCTACATTTATTCTGTAGTTACATTTATCCCGTAGCTATATTTATCCTGTAGTTACATTTATCCTGTAGTTACAGTTAGCCTGTAGTTACATTTATCCTGTAGTTACATTTATCCTGTAGTTACAGTTATCCTGTAGCTACATTTATCCTGTAGCTACATTTATCCTGTAGTTACAGTTATCCTGTAGTTACAGTTATCCTGTAGTTACAGTTATCCTGTAGTTACAGTTATCCTGTAGTTACAGTTATCCTGTAGCTACATTTATCCTGTAGCTACAGTTATCCTGTAGTTACAGTTATCCTGTAGCTACATTTATCCTGTAGTTACAGTTATCCTGTAGTTACAGTTATCCTGTAAGTTACAGTTATCCTGTAGTTACATTTATCCCTGTAGTTACAGTTATCCTGTAGTTACAGTTATCCTGTAGTTACAGTTATCCTGTAGTTACAGTTATCCTGTAGTTACAGTTATCCTGTAGCTACATTTATCCTGTAGTTACAGTTATCCTGTAGTTACAGTTATCCTGTAGTTACAGTTATCCTGTAGTTACAGTTATCCTGTAGTTACAGTTATCCTGTAGTTACAGTTATCCTGTAGTTACAGTTATCCTGTAGCTACATTTATCCTGTAGTTACAGTTATCCTGTAGTTACAGTTATCCTGTAGCTACAGTTGTCCTGTAGTTACAGTTATCCTGTAGTTACAGTTATCCTGTAGCTACAGTTGTCCTGTAGTTACATTTATCCTGTAGTTACAGTTATCCTGTAGTTACAGTTATCCTGTAGTTACAGTTATCCTGTAGTTACAGTTATCCTGTAGCTACAGTTGTCCTGTAGTTACAGTTATCCTGTAGTTACAGTTATCCTGTAGCTACATTTATCCTGTAGTTACAGTTATCCTGTAGTTACAGTTATCCTGTAGTTACAGTTATCCTGTAGTTACAGTTATCCTGTAGTTACAGTTATCCTGTAGTTACAGTTATCCTGTAGTTACAGTTATCCTGTAGCTACAGTTGTCCTGTAGTTACAGTTATCCTGTAGCTACAGTTATCCTGTAGTTACAGTTATCCTGTAGTTACAGTTATCCTGTAGTTACAGTTATCCTGTAGTTACAGTTATCCTGTAGTTACAGTTATCCTGTAGCTACAGTTGTCCTGTAGTTACAGTTATCCTGTAGTTACAGTTATCCTGTAGCTACAGTTGTCCTGTAGTTACAGTTATCCTGTAGCTACAGTTATCCTGTAGTTACAGTTATCCTGTAGCTACAGTTGTCCTGTAGTTTACAGTTATCCTGTTAGTTACAGTTATCCTGTAGCTACAGTTGTCCTGTAGTTACAGTTATCCTGTAGCTACAGTTATCCTGTAGTTACAGTTATCCTGTAGCTACAGTTGTCCTGTAGTTACATTCATCGAGTTATTACATATTTCGAGTTATTATATATCTCTGATAATTATATATTTTGATGCCTAAGTAAGAGAATATCTTTTAGCTATAACAAAATTTATTAAGGGTCTGAGGATTTTGCAAAATATTTAGGAAAGTTGGGGGTAAATTTGAGCATTTAAGATTATTTACAAAGTTTTGTTTTTGACAAACCACATTAGAAGGAACTGAGGGAAAGGTAAGAAGATTAAAAGAGAGAGAGAGAGAGAGAGAGAGAGAGAGAGAGAGAGAGAGAGAGGAGAGAGAGAGAGAGAGAGAGAGAGAGAGAGAGAGAGAGAGAGAGAGGGAGAGAGAGAGACTAGACAAAAATATACTAGTGGAATAGGTTGCATTTAAGAACTGCCTGTCATGTATTGCTTGTATAGGCCAGTAGGCCTACTGTAGTGCTTATACATGACTCAGACACATGTGCAACACCTGAGTATCTTCATATTGAGGAACTTGGACAATCGAACAACTTTCGCGATTCAGTACAGAACATAAAAGCTAAAAACAGTGGAAGATGAGGTAATGAGTCCCTCAGCCTTAATAGAAGTCTTCAGATTCGTAGTCTGGATCAATCTGAAACAGAGGCAAAGGACCGAACGCTTATATCTTGAAGCCGGAAGCGAGGTGTAGCAGTTGGAGGTTTCGTTACAAGTGGGTGGGGCCCATTACTAGAAATAGATCATACCCAAGAGTTGAGTCAAAGTCAGAGGTTAGCAGTAGAGTGGGAGAAGATATCCTTTATACCACGGATGGGTTCTGCCCACTTGTGACGATTCCTTTAACTGCTACATCTCTCTGCCTCCACCATATCAGTGCTCGTTCATCTGTTTCTGCTTAAGACTGATACAGGCTACTAGAGTGAACACCTCTGTCAAGACTTTGGGACTGATCCCCTTATCTTATACTCTGTACAGAACAAAAAGACCACTGGTTGGTAAAAGTCTTCAGACTAATGATAACCAGGAGCTGAAGATGTGCCTGATTCATCAAACTGTCGGTGCTGTATACCAGCATCACAATGATACAGTGCTCTTCCTCTCTGTCTGTTTGTCTGTCTGTCTGTCTGTCTGTCTGTCTGTCTCTCTCTCTCTCTCTCTCTCTCTCTCTCTTTTCTCTCTCTCTCTCTCTTCTCTCTTTTCCTCTCTCTCTCTTCTCTCTCTCTCTCTCTCTCTCTCTCTCTCTCTCTCTCTCTCTCTCTCTCTCTCTCTCTCTCTCTCTCTCTCTCTCTCTCTCTCTCTCTCTCTCTCTCTCTCTCTCTCTCTCTCTCTCTCTCTCTCTCTCTCTCTTTCTCTTTTCTCTCTCTCTGTCTCTCTCTCTCTCTCTCTCTCTCTCTCTCTCTCTCTCTCTCTCTCTCTCTCTCTCTCTCTCTCTCTTCTCTCTCTCTCTCTCTCTCTCTCTCTCTCTCTCTCTTCTCTCTCTCTCTCTCTCCTCCAGATAACAGATTTCCAGTCCATCCTATGAAAACAATAGGATTAAATCCGCTTAAAAAACATTGAGCTTATATCACCTTGAAGGAAAAAAAAGGATTAAACACATATTAAAGGTAAATCCCCCTCCGAATATTTCCTCAGCGATGGATTATGGGGATTTTTCTCCCCTCTATCTAGAATTAAATGGATTTTCCGGTCTCTAGAGGGGGGGATTTATCGGAAAGAAACCACCTGCAGGGTGCGATTGCCAACGGATTTACCAGTATGGGTCAAGGGGGATTAATTAGATCAGTGTTAATAATATATTTAATGTCGGATTAACGTATGGGATTACTTTAGTAATGATAATGTGGTAATAATAAGGTTGTTAGAGGGATTTATTGTTTAATTGATGATGTGGGTGATTTTAATGATGATGATCAGGATTTATAATGAAGAAGGGAATTTAATGATTATGATGATGGGGGATTTATAATGATAATGATGGTGAGGGGAGTTATGATGAGGGAGATTTATAATGAGGAGATTTATGATCAGGGGATTAATGATAATAATGATTATGGTGATGATTATAATGATAATGAAAGTGAATATGATGATACAGCCAGTCATACCTCTGCTCATACCATCTCATACAGTGTCATACCTCTGCTCATACCATCTCATACAGTGTCATACCTCTGCTCATACCATCTCATACAGTGTCATACCTCTGCTCATACCATCTCATACAGTGTCATACCTCTGCTCATTACCATCTCATACAGTGTCATACCTCTGCTCATACCATCTCATACAGTGTCATACCTCTGCTCATACCATCTCATACAGTGTCATACCTCTGCTCATACCATCTCATACAGTGTCATACCTCTGCTCATACCATCTCATACAGTGTCATACCTCTGCTCATACCATCTCATACAGTGTCATACCTCTGCTCATACCATCTCATACAGTGTCATACCTCTGCTCATACCATCTCATACAGTGTCATACCTCTGCTCAAAACCATCTCATACAGTGTCATACCTCTGCTCATACCATCTCATACAGTGTCATACCTCTGCTCATACCATCTCATACAGTGTCATACCTCTGTCATACCATCTCATACAGTGTCATACTCTGCTCATACCATCTCATACAGTGTCATACCTCTGCTCATACCATCTCATACAGTGTCATACCTCTGCTCATGCCATCTCATACAGTGTCATACCTCTGCTCATCCCATCTCATACAGTGTCATACCTCTGCTCATGCCATCTCATACAGTGTCATACCTCTGCTCATACCATCTCATACAGTGTCATACCTCTGCTCATGCCATCTCATACAGTGTCATACCTCTGCTCATACCATCTCATACAGTGTCATACCTCTGCTCATGCCATCTCATACAGTGTCATACCTCTGCTCATACCATCTCATACAGTGTCATACCTCTGCTCATGCCATCTCATACAGTGTCATACCTCTGCTCATACCATCTCATACAGTGTCATACCTCTGCTCATACCATCTCATACAGTGTCATACCTCTGCTCATACCATCTCATACAGTGTCATACCTCTGCTCATACCATTTTCATACAGTGTCATACCTCTGCTCATACCATCTCATACAGTGTCATACCTCTGCTCATTCCATCTCATACAGTGTCATACCTCTGCTCATACCATCTCATTTCAGTGTCATACCTCTGCTCATACCATCTCATACAGGTTTTTCATAATCTCTGTCATTCCATACCATCTCATACAGTGTCATACCTCTGCTCATTTCCCTCTCATACAGTGTCATACCTTGCTCATACCATCTCATACAGTGTCATACCTCTGCTCATACATCTCATACAGTGTCATACTCTGCTCATACCATCTCATACAGGTCATACCTCTGCTCATACATCTCATTACAGTGTCATACCTCTGCTCATACCATCTCATACGTGTCATACCTTGCTCATACCATCTCATACAGTGTCATACCTCTGCTCATACCATCTCATACAGTGTCATACCTCTGCTCATACCATCTCATACAGTGTCATACCTCTGCTCATACCATCTCATTACAGTGTCATACCTTGTCATGCCTCTCATACAGTGTCATACCCTCTCATCCCTCTCAACAGTGTCATACCTCTGCTCATGCCATCTCATACAGTGTCATACCTATTGCTCATCCATCTCATACAGTGTCATACCTCTGCTCATGCCATCTCATACAGTGTCATACCTCTGCTCATTACCATCTCATACAGTGTCATACCTCTGCTCATGCCATTCATACAGTGTCATACCTCTGCTCATACCATCTCTACAGTGTCATACCTTGCTCATGCCATCTATACAGTGTCATACCTTCGCTCATTTCCATCTCATACAAATGTCATACCCCTGCTCTCCTTCTCTATACAGTGTCATACCTCTGCTCTACCATCTCATACAGTGTTATACCTCTGTCATACCCTTATACTGTTCATACCTCTGCTCATCCCTTATACAGTGTCCTACCTTTCTCATACTTCATACAGTGTAACCCCTGCTTATCCCTCTTCATACAGGTCATCCTTGCTCATACCATTCATACAGTGTCATACCTCTGTATACCATCTCATACAGTGCATACCTTGTCATACCCTTCTACAGTTCATACCTCTGTCAACCTCTATCCCGTGTCATACTTGCCTCATACCATTATTTCAGTGTCATACCTTGTCATGCCATTTTCCCTCAGTGTCATTTCCTTGCTATACCATCTCATACGGTTTTACTCTGCCCTACCATTCTATCTCATACAGTGTCATACCTCTGCTCCTACCACCTCACACAGTGTCATACCTCTGCTCATACCACCTCTCACAGTGTCGTACTTCTGCTCATACCATCTCACACAGTCATATCTCTGCTCATACCATCTCCCACAGTGTCATACCTCTGCTCATACCACCTCACATAGTGTCATACCTCTGCTCAAATCACCTCCCACAGTGTCATACCTTTGCTCCTACCACCTCACACAGTGTCATACCTTTGCTCATACCACCTCACACAGTGCCATACGTCTGCTCATACCACCTCACACAGTGTCATACCTGTGCTCATACCACCTCACACAGTGTCATACCTCTGCTCATAGCACCTCACACAGTGTCTTACCTCTGCTCAAACCATCTCTCACAGTGTCTTACCTCTGCTTAAACCACCTCACCCCATTGTCTAACCTCTGCTCAAAACCCCACCTCACACAGTGTCATGCCTCTACTCAAACCACCTCACACAGTGTCACACCTCTGCTCAAACCACCTCACACAGTGTCATACCTCTGCTCAAACCACCTCACACAGTGTCATACCTCTGCTCAAACCACCTCACACATTTGTCAAAACCCCTGCTCAAAACCACCTCACACAGTGTCATACCTCTGCTCAAACCACCTCACACAGTGTCATACCTCTGCTCAAACCACCTCACACATTGTCATACCTCTGCTCAAACCACCTCACACAGTGTCATACCTCTGCTCAAACCACCTCACACAGTGTCATACCTCTGCTCAAACCACCTCACACAGTGTCATACCTCTGCTCAAACCACCTCACACAGTGTCATACCTCTGCTCAAACCACCTCCCACATCTCAGTCACCAGACATAAAAGTATAATCCACCACCACTAGATGTCTCTGCTTACCCTACTCACAGCTGGCACAGGTGATTACAGGGTCGCTGATTGGTGCTGTGTGCACAGCGAATAAACTTATACGTAACTAGCGCAAGCTACGATCAACGGTAACGATAGTCCGGTCGATATTAACGTTGTTGAAAGCCTGGACGAAAAACTGCACTGTCGTTACTTATTACAATTGCAAGTTTGTCACGCAAGATGTTATGACAATTCTGGTTCTCTTTCTTTCGTACGTAGACTTTCCAATGGAATTATGTCATGATTTTCGTGTCGAGTTTCAACGTGCGAAGAGTTAAACGTCTCGTTTTTTTCTCGTTTTGACGCGTTTACAGTCTTGTTCAAGGAGGAGAATATTCCTCCACCTTTTCTTTAGTTTTCCTTCGTTAACCCTAGAGAGATACACCTCCGGAAATTATTCATTCGTTCTACACGGTTGTGCTGTCCATATAATCCTAATAAAAATTACTGTTGATAATCGAGCAACATGTATAATAACAATTATCAAAACAAGAATTATCACAATTCTGCTTCACGAATTTTCAAATTTTCAAATTTTTGGGTCTACTGTATGAGAAGTTTTTTTTTTTTAAATATAATAATATTAATAATATTGTGTAAATCAATACAAAATAATAGTTAAAATAAAAATTAAAAGGTTATTAAAGTATCATGTAGACCTAGCTGTTATAGGCCTAGCTGTTGTAGGCCTAGCTGTTGTAGGCCTAGCCGTTGCTGGTTAAGAAGGTGGCCCTATAACAGTTGAAGCTTCAGGGACCCCATAACAGTTCAAGCTTTACTGACCGATAACAGTTCAAGCTTCAGGGACCCCATAACAGTTCAAGCTTTACTGACCCATAACAATTCAAGCTTCAGGGACCCAAAAATGTAGCTCCGTCACTGGATGACGACCAACACCATCCAGTACGGATGTCAAGTGTCTGGAGTTATTGACCATGAGTGTTTAGAGCCACGACATCCGGTCTTTCAGCAAGTGCCTGTGAAAAAAAACTACGTCCGTTTTCTGCGTAATATTTCCAGCATTAGCGTAGAACATATGTGTTTTGTGTTGCCTTGTGTTTTAGGTCGCCCTAACTCGGTGGGAGTCCACCGTAGTAGAGCGAGGTAGGACGCCCTACTCCGTGGACGCCCCGAGTAGGGCGTCCACGAAAAACAAATGTTGTTTATCTTTGGCTTTAGATTATTCTTGACACCTGTCTTAATCCATTTAAATCCGGTGATGAATTACCTATATGATTTGTAGCTCTTGGAATGTGTGCTTTGTCCCAGGGGGATTAATGTTGTGAGAGAGAGGGGGAGAGAGATGTGACAGAAAAACAGATAGACAAACAGACAGACAGAAGGAGAGAGACAGAGAGTAACAGACAGACTGAGAAAGAGAGAGAAAGACAGAGAGAGAGAGAGAGAGAGAGAGAGAGAGAGAGAGAGATAAAGACAGATAGTTAGGAATCCTTAACCTGTAAATAACTTGTCAATAAAGCTAGGGATCCTTAACCTAACCTTGTTAAACCCTGTGTAAAAAAAAAGAGAGACAGACATACAGAGACAGATAGAGACAGACAGACAGGCTGAGAGAAACAGAGAGAGAGAGAGAGAGAGAGAGAGAGAGAGAGAGAGAGAGAGAGAGAGAGAGAGGGCAGGCAGACAGAAAATTCTCTTCTAAGAAGGCGGTATCACAGCAGAAAGAATATTAATTAGTATGTTATTCAGGTTCTCCCGGAGGCAAACTCTTACTCTTTACAAGTGCGACAAATTTAAGAGCTTTTTTCTTCTCATGAAAAGCTCTCTGGGTAAAATTCAACTCAGCTCTTGATCCGAGAAAATATACATTTTTTGTCTTTTTGAGTGAATCTTCTGTTTTTTTTTTATCTCTACTTTGGATCCGTATACGTTATTTTTAACAGCAATGGCAGAAGGCTGGATACTAAAGGAATAGTGTCATTGGATAAGAGCAAAAGTGAGTAGTCGAAAGAATAGGATGGTTAGTGGACGGCATGACGAACTGCAGCTGGAGAGGTGGGCTGGATGGAACACTGGAAGGTCGAAGCTGGATGGAACACTGGAAGATCGAGGCTAGATGGAACACTGGGATATCGAGGCTAGATGAAACACTTGAAGATCGAGGCTAGATGAAACACTTGAAGATCGAGGCTAGATGAAACACTTGAAGATCGAGGCTAGATGAAACACTGGAAGATCGAGGCTAGATGAAACACTGGAAGATCGAGGCTAGATGAAACACTTGAAGATCGAGGCTAGACGAAACACTTGAAGATCGAGGCTAAGTGAAACAATGGAAGATCGAGGCTAGATGAAACACTGGAAGATCGAGGCTAGATGAAACACTTGAAGATCGAGGCTAAGTGAAACACTGGAAGATCGAGGCTAGATGAAACACTGGAAGATCGAGGCTAGATGAAACACTTGAAGATCGAGGCTAAGTGAAACACTGGAAGATCGAGGCTAGATGAAACACTGGAAGATCGAGGCTAAGTGAAACACTGGAAGATCGAGGCTAAGTGAAACACTGGAAGATCGAGGCTAGGTGAAACACTTGAAGATCGAGGCTAGATGAAACACTGGAAGATCGAGGCTAGGTGAAACACTGGAAGATCGAGGCTAGATGAAACACTGGAAGATCGAGGCTAGGTGAAACACTGGAAGATCGAGGCTAGGTGAAACACTGGAAGATCGAGGCTAGGTGAAACACTGGAAGATCGAGGCTAAGTGAAACACTGGAAGATCGAGGCTAAGTGAAACACTGGAAGATCGAGGCTAAGTGAAACACTGGAAGATCGAGGCTAAGTGAAACACTGGAAGATCGAGGCTAAGTGAAACACTGGAAGATCGAGGCTAGATGAAACACTGGAAGATCGAGGCTAGATGAAACACTTGAAGATCGAGGCTAAGTGAAACACTGGAAGATCGAGGCTAGATGAAACACTGGAAGATCGAGGCTAGATGAAACACTTGAAGATCGAGGCTAGATGAAACACTTGAAGATCGAGGCTAGATGAAACACTTGAAGATCGAGGCTAGATGAAACACTTGAAAGATCGAGGCTAGATGAAACACTTGAAGATCGAGGCTAGATGAAACACTTGAAGATCGAGGCTAGATGAAAACACTGGAAGATCGAGGCTAGATGAAACACTGGAAGATCGAGGCTAGATGAAACACTGGAAGATCGAGGCTAGATGAAACACTGGAAGATCGAGGCTAGATGAAACACTGGAAGATCGAGGCTAGATGAAACACTGGAAGATCGAGGCTAGATGAAACACTTGAAGATCGAGGCTAGATGAAACACTTGAAGATCGAGGCTAGATGAAACACTTGAAGATCGAGGCTAGATGAAACACTGGAAGATCGAGGCTAGATGAAACACTTGAAGATCGAGGCTAGATGAAACACTGGAAGATCGAGGCTAGATGAAACACTGGAAGATCGAGGCTAGATGAAACACTGGAAGATCGAGGCTAGATGAAACACTGGAAGATCGAGGCTAGATGAAACACTGGAAGATCGAGGCTAGATGAAACACTTGAAGATCGAGGCTAGATGAAACACTTGAAGATCGAGGCTAGATGAAACACTGGAAGATCGAGGCTAGGTGAAACACTGGAAGATCGAGGCTAGATGAAACACTGGAAGATCGAGGCTAGATGAAACACTGGAAGATCGAGGCTAAGTGAAACACTGGAAGATCGAGGCTAGGTGAAACACTGGAAGATCGAGGCTAAGTGAAACACTGGAAGATCGAGGCTAGGTGAAACACTGGAAGATCGAGGCTAGATGAAACACTGGAAGATCGAGGCTAGATGAAACACTGGAAGATCGAGGCTAGATGAAACACTGGAAGATCGAGGCTAGATGAAACACTTAAAGATCGAGGCTAGATGAAACACTTGAAGATCGAGGCTAGATGAAACACTGGAAGATCGAGGCTAGATGAAACACTGGAAGATCGAGGCTAGGTGAAACACTGGAAGATCGAGGCTAGGTGAAACACTGGAAGATCGAGGCTAGATGAAACACTGGAAGATCGAGGCTAGATGAAACACTGGAAGATCGAGGCTAGATGAAACACTGGAAGATCGAGGCTAGATGAAACACTTGAAGATCGAGGCTAGATGAAACACTTGAAGATCGAGGCTAGATGAAACACTGGAAGATCGAGGCTAGATGAAACACTGGAAGATCGAGGCTAGATGAAACACTTGAAGATCGAGGCTAGATGAAACACTGGAAGATCGAGGCTAGGTGAAACACTGGAAGATCGAGGCTAGGTGAAACACTGGAAGATCGAGGCTAAGTGAAACACTTGAAGATCGAGGCTAGATGAAACACTGGAAGATCGAGGCTAGATGAAACACTGGAAGATCGAGGCTAGGTGAAACACTGGAAGATCGAGGCTAGGTGAAACACTGGAAGATCGAGGCTAGATGAAACACTGGAAGATCGAGGCTAGATGAAACACTGGAAGATCGAGGCTAAGTGAAACACTGGAAGATCGAGGCTAGGTGAAACACTGGAAGATCGAGGCTAGGTGAAACACTGGAAGATCGAGGCTAAGTGAAACACTGGAAGATCGAGGCTAGGTGAAACACTGGAAGATCGAGGCTAAGTGAAACACTGGAAGATCGAGGCTAAGTGAAACACTAGAAGATCGAGGCTAGATGAAACACTGGAAGATCGAGGCTAGATGAAACACTGGAAGATCGAGGCTAGATGAAACACTGGAAGATCGAGGCTAAGTGAAACACTGGAAGATCGAGGCTAGGTGAAACACTGGAAGATCGAGGCTAGGTGAAACACTGGAAGATCGAGGCTAGGTGAAACACTGGAAGATCGAGGCTAAGTGAAACACTGGAAGATCGAGGCTAAGTGAAACACTGGAAGATCGAGGCTAGGTGAAACACTGGAAGATCGAGGCTAGATGAAACACTGGAATATCGAGGCTAGGTGAAACACTTGAAGATCGAGGCTAGATGAAACACTGGAAGATCGAGGCTAGGTGAAACACTGGAAGATCGAGGCTAAGTGAAAACACTGGAAGATCGAGGCTAGGTGAAACACTGGAAGATCGAGGCTAAGTGAAACACTGGAAGATCGAGGCTAGATGAAACACTGGAAGATCGAGGCTAGGTGAAACACTGGAAGATCGAGGCTAGGTGAAACACTGGAAGATCGAGGCTAGGTGAAACACTGGAAGATCGAGGCTAGATGAAACACTGGAAGATCGAGGCTAGGTGAAACACTGGAAGATCGAGGCTAAGTGAAACACTGGAAGATCGAGGCTAAGTGAAACACTGGAAGATCGAGGCTAGGTGAAACACTTGAAGATCGAGGCTAGATGAAACACTGGAAGATCGAGGCTAGGTGAAACACTGGAAGATCGAGGCTAAGTGAAACACTGGAAGATCGAGGCTAGGTGAAACACTTGAAGATCGAGGCTAGATGAAACACTGGAAGATCGAGGCTAGGTGAAACACTGGAAGATCGAGGCTAGATGAAACACTGGAAGATCGAGGCTAGGTGAAACACTGGAAGATCGAGGCTAGATGAAACACTGGAAGATCGAGGCTAGATGAAACACTGGAAGATCGAGGCTAGATGGAACACTGGAAGATCCAGGCTAAGTGGAACACTGGAAGATCGAGGTTAGATGGAACACTGGAAGATCGAGGCTAGATGGAACACTGGAAGATCGAGGCTAGGTGAAACACTGGAAGATCGAGGCTAGGTGAAACACTGGAAGATCGAGGCTAGATGAAACACTGGAAGATCGAGGCTAAGTGAAACACTGGAAGATCGAGGCTAGGTGAAACACTGGAAGATCGAGGCTAAGTGAAACACTGGAAGATCGAGGCTAAGTGAAACACTGGAAGATCGAGGCTAAGTGAAACACTGGAAGATCGAGGCTAAGTGAAACACTGGAAGATCGAGGCTAGATGAAACACTGGAAGATCGAGGCTAGATGAAACACTGGAAGATCGAGGCTAGATGAAACACTGGAAGATCGAGGCTAAGTGAAACACTGGAAGATCGAGGCTAGGTGAAACACTGGAAGATCGAGGCTAGGTGAAAACACTGGAAGATCGAGGCTAGGTGAAACACTGGAAGATCGAGGCTAAGTGAAACACTGGAAGATCGAGGCTAAGTGAAACACTGGAAGATCGAGGCTAGGTGAAACACTGGAAGATCGAGGCTAGATGAAACACTGGAATATCGAGGCTAGGTGAAACACTTGAATATCGAGGCTAGATGAAACACTGGAAGATCGAGGCTAGGTGAAACACTGGAAGATCGAGGCTAAGTGAAACACTGGAAGATCGAGGCTAGGTGAAACACTGGAAGATCGAGGCTAAGTGAAACACTGGAAGATCGAGGCTAGATGAAACACTGGAAGATCGAGGCTAGGTGAAACACTGGAAGATCGAGGCTAGGTGAAACACTGGAAGATCGAGGCTAGGTGAAACACTGGAAGATCGAGGCTAGATGAAACACTGGAAGATCGAGGCTAGGTGAAACACTGGAAGATCGAGGCTAAGTGAAACACTGGAAGATTCGAGGCTAAGTGAAACACTGGAAGATCGAGGCTAGGTGAAACACTTGAAGATCGAGGCTAGATGAAACACTGGAAGATCGAGGCTAGGTGAAACACTGGAAGATCGAGGCTAAGTGAAACACTGGAAGATCGAGGCTAGGTGAAACACTTGAATATCGAGGCTAGATGAAACACTGGAAGATCGAGGCTAGGTGAAACACTGGAAGATCGAGGCTAGATGAAACACTGGAAGATCGAGGCTAGGTGAAACACTGGAAGATCGAGGCTAGATGAAACACTGGAAGATCGAGGCTAGATGAAACACTGGAAGATCGAGGCTAGATGGAACACTGGAAGATCCAGGCTAAGTGGAACACTGGAAGATCGAGGTTAGATGGAACACTGGAAGATCGAGGCTAGATGGAACACTGGAAGATCGAGGCTAGGTGAAACACTGGAAGATCGAGGCTAGGTGAAAACACTGGAAGATCGAGGCTAGATGAAACACTGGAAGATCGAGGCTAAGTGAAACACTGGAAGATCGAGGCTAGGTGAAACACTGGAAGATCGAGGCTAAGTGAAACACTGGAAGATCGAGGCTAAGTGAAACACTGGAAGATCGAGGCTAAGTGAAACACTGGAAGATCGAGGCTAGATGAAACACTGGAAGATCGAGGCTAGATGAAACACTGGAAGATCGAGGCTAGGTGAAACACTGGAAGATCGAGGCTAGATGAAACACTGGAAGATCGAGGCTAGATGAAACACTGGAAGATCGAGGCTAGGTGAAACACTGGAAGATCGAGGCTAGGTGAAACACTGGAAGATCGAGGCTAGATGAAACACTGGAAGATCGAGGCTAGATGAAACACTGGAAGATCGAGGCTAGATGAAACACTGGAAGATCGAGGCTAGATGAAACACTGGAAGATCGAGGCTAGATGAAACACTGGAAGATCGAGGCTAGATGAAACACTGGAAGATCGAGGCTAGATGAAACACTGGAAGATCGAGGCTAGATGGAACACTGGAAGATCCAGGCTAAGTGGAACACTGGAAGATCGAGGTTAGATGGAACACTGGAAGATCGAGGCTAGATGGAACACTGGAAGATCCAGGCTAAGTGGAACACTGGAAGATCGAGGTTAGATGGAACAACGTAAGATCGAGGCTAGATGGGACACTGGAAGATCGGCTGGGTATAATATGGATTTACGAATGCAGTGCTAGATTACATAGCAGAGAGGTGTGTCAACAGAAGGGCGGGAGGCAGAGGAAAGAGAAATGACTGGTGGAATGATGAGGTAAAAATTACTGGTATGAGAAAAAAGTTACCACGGAAAAGTTTTCTCAGTCTGGAGAAAAAATAAATAGAGGTCAAACGAGTCTTGAGAGAGTGCAAAAGATTTAATAAGAGAGTGAGTAATAAGTGGAGAAAGCCAGAAGAGCAAGTGGATTGGGCAGTTAGGAATGGAAGACACGAGATGGTGGAATGGGAAGTGGAGGTGAAGAGAAGGTGAAGGGAACATTCTGAGGAGTTAAACGCTAATGATACAAGGATGGAGGTGATTTAAGATATGGGGCAGGGAAGAATGGGGCCTGTTAGGAGGGGAAAAGCCAGAGGTAAGTAAGGCGGCAGTGAGTGAAGCAGTGGGTGAAGTAGTGGGTGAGGCAGCGGGTGAGGCAGTGGGTGAGGCAGTGGGTGAGGCAGTGGAGATATAATTTTGAAATTGTTGGTACATTTGTCTAATATATGCACATAAGAAGGGGCTGGACCTGAGGGCTGGCAGAGAGCATGCATGGTTCATTTATATAAGGGGAAAGGGGACAATAGAGATGGTAAGAATTATAGGGATATAAGTCTGTTCAGTATATCGGGTACAATGTATGGCAGAGTTATTATGAAAAGACTCAAAGGGGAATGACAGAAAGCGGGATTTCAGAGGGACAAGGAGGATTTAAGAAGGGTAGGGGATGTTTAGACCAAGTGTTTACGATTAATTTTTTTTTGCGTGCAACACTTAGATAAGAGGAAGGAACTGTTTGTTGCACTTACAACTTAAGAAAATGCAAATGACAGAGTGGATAGGGGAGCAATGTGGAAGGTGTAGGTAAATAAAAGATTGTTAAATATTTAGTGAGCATGGCTCAGGTTAGAGTATGTAGGTGAAAGGGAATTATTTTCCAGGGAGGCCTTAGACAGAGATGTATGTCATTTGACTTGTTTAACGTGTTTGTAGAAGGGGTTGTAATTGAAATAAATGATTGTTGCGGAGAGGTGTAGATTCAAAAGATAAAGAATTTGATGACTTGTCACAGTTGAGCTTTGACGATGACACAGTATTTTTGGGGAGATTCGGAAGAAACATTGGTAAGGTTGGTGACAGCTTGGAAGGGTGTGTAGAAGGTAGTAAAAGTGAACATTGTAAAAAGAGAAAGAGGATGAGAATATGGAAGAAGAGGCTAAACAGAGGATTCAAGAATTCTCGACTGATGGTGTCCAAGCGTCATGACCATAGTGTAGTCAATAGGATTTAATCCTAATAACCCAACCAATGAATCAACCAGTCAGCACAATCAACCAACCAATGAATCAACCAGTCAACACAACCACGCAACCAACCAATGAATTAATCAACTAACCAACACAAATAACCAACCAATTAATCAACCAACACAACCATCCAACTAACTAACCAATGAATCAACCACTCAACCAACCAAAACAACCACAATAACGATTTACAAAGGCCCTGTACAGGGCAGTGGCCCTCAACTTCATGCATGAACTTCTAGTAAAAAATGTGTATATGTTTTTCTCTCCATCGCACGGGAGGTACAAGACACAGGTTGTGAAGTGCTCAGCCCGGGGAACCTCGGTTCGAAACCGCAATACATTACTAAGAATAAACAGAGAACGAGGGATTACTAACGTTTTAAGCAGCGAGTTTCAGTGTTGATAAATTAGACACATGTGCAACTCTTGGGTATCTTTATTGAGGAAACGTTTCGCCACACAGTGGCTTCATCAGTCCATACAAAGGAGAATCTTGAAGAACAGGAGGAGAATCAGGTAATCAGTCCCTCAACCTTGAGTCGATGTGGTCAGTCCATCAATCTTGAATAGAATACGGCATACGTGCGGAGAAGGAGCTTATAAACCGTTGGTGGCGGAGGTGCAGCAGTCATAGGCGGTGTCACATTTGTTCAATGTTTACCTGGAGTGCGTGTCACATTTGTTCAATGTTTACCTGGAGTTTACCTGGAGAGAGTTCCGGGGGTCAACGCCCCCGCGGCCCGGTCTGTGACCAGGCCTCCTGGTGGATCAGAGCCTGATCAACCAGGCTGTTGCTGCTGGCTGCACGCAAACCAACGTACGAGCCACAGCCCGGCTGGTCAGGAACCGACTTCAGGTGCTTGTCCAGTGCCAGCTTGAAGACTGTCAGGGGTCTGTTGGTAATCCCCCTTGTGTGTGCTGGGAGGCAGTTGAACAGTCTCGGGCCCCTGACACTTATTGTATGGTCTCTTAACGTGCTAGTGACACCCCTGCTTTTCATTGGGGGGATGTTGCATCGTCTGCCAAGTCTTTTGCTTTCGTAGTGAGTGATTTTCGTGTGCAAGTTCGGTACTAGTCCCTCTAGGATTTTCCAGGTGTATATAATCATGTATCTCTCCCTCCTGCGCTCCAGGGAATACAGGTTTAGGAACCTCAAGCGCTCCCAGTAATTGAGGTGTTTTATCTCCGTTATGCGCGCCGTGAAGGTTCTCTGTACATTTTCTAGGTCGGCAATTTCACCTGCCTTGAAAGGTGCTGTTAGTGTGCAGCAATATTCCAGCCTAGATAGAACAAGTGACCTGAAGAGTGTCATCATGGAAGTAGGTCGTGCCCAAGAATTAGGCAAGCGACCTACTTCCACATTGAACAAATATGACACCGCCTATGACTGCTGCACCTCCCCCACCAACGGTTTATAAGCTCCTTCTCCGCACGTATGCCGTATTCTATTCAAGATTGATGGACTGACCACATCGACTCAAGGTTGAGGGACTGATTACCTCATTCTCCTCCTGTTCTTCAAGATTCTCCTTTATATGGACTTATGAAGCCACTGTGTGGCGAAACGTTTCCTCAATAAAGATACCCAAGAGGTGCACATGTGTCTAATTTATCAACATGTCGGTTCTCTGAACCATTCATCTATAAGTTTCAGTGTGTAGGTTGTTTTGTGGTGTGTGGGGTTGTGTTTTGTGTGTGTGTGTTGTGTGTGTGTGTGTGTGTGTGTGTGTGTGTGTGTGCTGCCTGTGATCTTACAAATAAATTAAAATTTCAGTACAATATACTACGGCATAATTGCTCATTAATCCAATTTTTTTCAGCAAAACATTTAAATAAATTTATTCCAGTTTATCCACATGAATAAATAATTAACTCAGCGGTAGATAATAGTAAAAAAAATATAATAGATTTTGTGACATCAAGCTTAAAGGTAATGGAATAAACACATTTTTTCGGCCTAGAATAAATTTCGAAATGTAAATTGACTAGTGTTTCCGATGGCAGGAATATTTTTTTAAGCAATTTTTAAGAATTATTGGTGTCCATTTTTATTAATAATCGCAATTATTTTATAGATAACTGGACATCCGGGAATTATCGTAAATTAAAACGAACTATGGCACTTATGATAAAAAAAATAATTACATAGTTGTTTATTCGACATTATAAGTAATTAGTAGAAGTTAATATAAATAATTACTTAAAGACAGTATTTGAAATTATCTGAAGTCAGTATAAGGAATTATCTGAAATCGGTATAAGGAATTATCTGAAATCGGTATAAGGAATTATCTGAAATCGGTATAAGGAATTATCTGAAGTCGTTAAGGAATTATCTGAAATCGGTATAAGGAAAATTTTCTGAAATCGGTATAAGGAATTATCTGAAATCGGTATAAGGAATTATCTGAAGTCAGTATAAGGAATTATCTGAAATCGGTATAAGGAATTATCTGAAATCGGTATAAGGAATTATCTGAAATCGGTATAAGGAATTATCTGAAGTCAGTATAAGGAATTATCTGAAATCGGTATAAGGAATTATCTGAAGTCAGTATAAGGAATTATCTGAAGTCAGTATAAGGAATTATCTGAAGTCAGTATAAGGAATTATCTGAAATCGGTATAAGGAATTATCTGAGTCAGTATAGGAATTATCTGAAATCGGTATAAGGAATTATCTGAAGTCAGTATAAGGAATTATCTGAAATCGGTATAAGGAATTATCTGAAATCGGTATAAGGAATTATCTGAAATCGGTATAAGGAATTATCTGAAGTCAGTATAAGGAATTATCGAATCGGTATAAGGAATTATCTGAAGTCAGTATAAGGAATTATCTGAAGTCAGTATAAGGAATTATCTGAAGTCAGTATAAGGAATTATCTGAAATCGGTATAAGGAATTATCTGAAGTCAGTATAAGGAATTATCTGAAATCGGTATAAGGAATTATCTGAAGTCAGTATAAGGAATTATCTGAAATCGGTATAAGGAATTATCTGAAGTCAGTATAATGAATTAATCTGAAATCGGTATAAGGATTATCTGAATCGGTATAAGGAATTATCTGAAATCGGTATAAGGAATTATCTGAAGTCAGTATAAGGAATTATCTGAAATCGGTATAAGGAATTATCTGAAGTCAGTATAAGGAATTATCTGAAGTCAGTATAAGGAATTATCTGAAGTCAGTATAAGGAATTATCTGAAGTCAGTATAAGGAATTATCTAAGTCAGTATAAGGAATTATCTGAAATCGGTATAAGGAATTATCTGAAGTCAGTATAAGGAATTATCTGAAATCGGTATAAGGAATTATCTGAAGTCAGTATAAGGAATTATCCGAAATCGGAATAAGGAATTATCTGAAGTCAGTATAAGGAATTATCTGAAATCGGTATAAGGAATTATCTGAAATCGGTATAAGGAATTATCTGAAATCGGTATAAGGAATTATCTGAAGTCAGTATAAGGAATTATCTGAAATCGGTATAAGGAATTATCTGAAATCGGTATAAGGAATTATCTGAAGTCAGTATAAGGAATTATCTGAAGTCAGTATAAGGAATTATCTGAAGTCAGTATAAGGAATTATCTGAAGTCAGAATAAGGAATTATCTGAAGTCAGTATAAGTAATTGAACAATGGAATGAGTGTAATTATTCCTGAATAATTGTTCAGTGTCAATAATTTACTGGTCAACAGTTATGTTATGATTATTTTCGGATCAAATTATAGGCAGATCTTGAACCTGCTACGGAATGCTGACGTAAGAGTCGTAAGAGTGCTGACGTAAGAGTGGTAAGAGTGCTGACGTAAGAGTGGTAAGAGTGCTGACGTAAAAGTAGTAAGAGTGCTGACGTAAAAGTGGCAAGAGTGCTGACGTAAGAGTGGTAAGAGTTCTGACGTAAGAGTGGTAAGAGTGGTAAGAGTGCTGACGTAAAAGTGGTAAGAGTGCTGACGTAAGAGTGGTAAGAGTGCTGACGTAAGAGTGGTAAGAGTGCTGACGTAAAAGTGGTAAGAGTGCTGACGTAAGAGTGGTAAGAGTGCTGACGTAAAAGTGGCAAGAGTGCTGACGTAAGAGTGGTAAGAGTGCTGACGTAAAAGTGGCAAGAGTGCTGACGTAAGAGTGGTAAGAGTGCTGACGTAAGAGTGGTAAGAGTGCTGACGTAAGAGTGGAATGAGTGCTGACGTAAGAGTGGTAAGAGTGCTGGAGTAAGAGTGGTAAGAGTGCTGACGTAAGAGTGGTAAGAGTGCTGACGTAAGAGTGGTAAGAGTGCTGACGTAAGAGTGCAAGTCAGATCATTTTATTTCTGTCTTTCCACTGGACGATTCAGAACTTTCTCTGAGAAACACTTTGACCTGCTTGAAAAACAAGCAAGCTTTCAGGAGGAATCAAAGCTTAAGCTGTAGTGAAAGCTCTCTTACAGGAAAAGCTTCGTCCCCTATAAAAACTTATTCTGATACATGAGTCTCTTTGTGCAAGAGAGTCTTCCATCGAGTTTGAGTCTTACAAAGGAGGGAGTGAAAAATGGTTTTGTGTAATGGACTTGAGCATCCTGCAGGCTTGTGTGAGTGGGCTGGAGATAAGTTTTTTTTGTGATTTGACGAGCTGTTGGAGTGCGAGAAAAGTAACATGAATGTATTCAGAGAAATCTGGTGGATGGACTTGAGTCCTGGCGGTGTGAAGTTTATTGGCATCAATCTGAGGGACGGACGGGTTTATCGTCATTGGCCAGGTGGGAGGCACAGTGCCAGAACTCTGAAGGATGGGTGGGAGGTACAGTGCCTGCACTCTGAGGGATGAGTGGGAAGTGTTGTGGTTCTAGAGGTGGGAGGCACAGTGCCTCCACTCTGAGGAATGAGTGGGAGGCGTTGTGGTTCTAGAGGTGGGAGGCACAGTGCCTGCACTCCGAGGGATGAGTGGGAGGTGTTGTGGTTCTAGAGGTGGGAGGCACAGTGCCTGCACTTTGAGGGATGAGTGGGAAGTGTTGTGGTTCTAGAGGTGGGAGGCACAGTGCCTCCACTCTGAGGAATGAGTGGGAGGCGTTGTGGTTCTAGAGGTGGGAGGCACAGTGCCTGCACTCCGAGGGATGAGTGGGAAGTGTTGTGGTTCTAGAGGTGGGAGGCACAGTGCCTGCACTCTGAGGGATGAGT
This sequence comes from Cherax quadricarinatus, assembly GCF_026875155.1. Lineage (NCBI taxonomy): Eukaryota > Metazoa > Arthropoda > Malacostraca > Decapoda > Parastacidae > Cherax > Cherax quadricarinatus. The sequence goes on from NC_069472.1 coordinate 26,277,702, forward strand.
GGGAAGTGTTGTGGTTCTAGAGGTGGGAGGCACAGTGCCTCCACTCTGAGGGATGAGTGGGAAGTGTTGTGGTTCTAGAGGTGGGAGGCACAGTGCCTGCACTCTGAGGGATGAGTGGGAAGTGTTGTGGTTCTAGAGGTGGGAGGCACAGTGCCTCCACTCTGAGGGATGGGTGGGAGGTGTTGTGGTTCTGGAGGTGGGAGGCACAGTGCCTGCACCCTGAAGGATGGGTGGGAGGTGTTGTGGTTCTGGAGGTGGGAGGCACAGTGCCTCCACTCTGAGGGATCGTCAGGAATGTTGTAGCTCTGAGGGTTATTTGAATAATATTGTCTGTACGAATGTGGCAGGACAGCTATTGACTAAATGACGGTCAATGTGTTTTCTTTTTTCAGACAACCTACCATAGTGGAAAATTTAAGATGTGATTAATAAATTTATATTCGATTTTACGTCAGTCATTATTCTATATCAATAATTATTTTAGATCAATCACTATTTACGTTTAATTTATTAACGCAAATTATTTTAAATTATTACAATTTAACTCCCCTCCCCAAAAAAAAAATACCAAAATTATCAAGATTGTGAGGAATCGACCCAAATAATTTAGGATTATTTTTTGAAATTTCGAAAAATTATATCTAGTGAGAAATTCCCAAAATTTGTGAAGATTATAAAAGAATTATCAGATATTATTTCTAATTATATACAAGAACGAAGTTTTTTTTTAAATTATTGGATGATAAAAAATAATTATTACTAATTTTTTTCACTAGAATTTGTGAATAAATGTCAAAAAGTCCAAAAATTATCACTAGAATAAAAAAATTATTAAAATTATTTTAAAGTTTCCAGTTTTATAATTATGAGAAATATAATTTACTTTAAAAGTTGAAACGAATTGTAATAATAATAATAATAATAATAATAATAATAATAATAATAATAATAATAATAATAATAATAATAATAATAATAATAATAATAATAATAATAATAATAATAATAATAATAATAATAATAATAATAATAATAATAATAATAATAATAATAATAATAATAATAATAATAATAATAATTAATAGACTTGTGAAAAAATAATCCTGTATTTATTATATACAAAGTTATAATGAGTAACTTAGCATAATAACGATAATAATGGAAAAATAATTACACTGATAATTAAAAAAAAATAACACCTTGCATTCAAATTATTATATACATGACTTTAATAATTCAAATAACGCGATAATAAAAAAAATTAAATTACACAATAAAAAAAAAAATAAAAGTCGAAAAAACTATAACGATAAAGATAATTAAGAAAATAATTAATAAATGTGTTTGCTCTCGTCTATATTCACAGATAATTTAATAATTCCTCTTTATGCTACAAGGAATTATCATCGTTTCTGTTTCCCTTTCAGTTTTCTGTGTCCCGGAGTTTCTTTACATATGTTGGTAATTGGTAATCTCTTTCGTGCAGAGAAAATCCGTCAGGGTTTGTGGATTTCTTAAATCCTAGAGTGTGAAAAATACTGAGAGAAATATATGTCCGGGAATATATTTGTGGGTTGGAACACGTATAGTATATTTCCAGTGCTTTTTTTTTTTTTAGATTTTGTCTTGTTGAGTTGACGAGAATGTTGATGGTTCTGAAGTGGATTAATTGGGGGGGAGTGGGGGGTTGCGCACACGTACACACATACACATACACACACACGCACGCAAGCACACTCACACACACACACACACATACATATACATATATATATATTATATATATATATATATATATATATATATATATATATATATATATATATATATATATATATACACACATACACATACATACATACATACATACATACATACATACACACACACATACACACACACACACACACACACACACACACACACACACACACACACACACACACACACACACACACACACACACACACACACACACACACACACACACACACACAGTCTCGTCAGTGCGTGCGCGAGTCACGCCTTCGGTGCTCCGCGAATATAAGTGTTTTCGAGGGCTACCCAAGTGATCTGAAGGGTAGCTAAGTGTGCTAGGGTAGTGAACAATTCCTTGAAGCTATTTATAATCTGCCTGAGCCACATAAGTGTAGGGAGAGCCGCAATTTTGTAAGTGATCTTGAAAGTAAAACGTGGTGCGCAGTCAGAGCGGGCACGGCAGGCGACGTTGTCAAGTGTCACCCAAGAAAGATAATAAAGTGAAACAATCGTGTGACCAGTGAGAGAAATACAGTGAATAGGGTACATTATAAAATGAGAAGAAATTGAGGTGGATCTACGCCAGGACGTCACATCGAGCTGGACAATCTACAGGCTGCTACAGCTGCATTGCAAGTACTGTATTCACCTATGATTGGTTGTATGGGTGTGAGGTTTCAGGCTCCAATTAACCGCCAAGCTGGTTGTCAATGGTCTCTCATAGCACGGTAAAGAATAGGCACTCAAGTATTCAATAAGGATTAGCAATTGGTAATCGATTGAACAAGGCGAGTAAGTTACTATAAGCTAGGTGGCAGGGCAAGCATAAAGGGCAACATTGTAAGTAGGTGCAGGTCAAGTCCCAGGAGGGTGGGGGTCAGGTCACAAGAGGTTGTGGTCAGGAAAGCGGCCACTGACACTCCACATTACACTCCAATGCACAATTCACCTACTTTTCAGACACATAATAAACCAACACATAATTCCACACTTTAAACACACACACACCACACACACACTCACACAACACACACAAAACACACACACACACACAAAACACAACCACACACACCAACACACACACACACACACACACTCGTGGAGGAGTCACGCGGTTTGAGCTCGTGTTTTGGTAGTAATTTCTGACTGTGCCATAAGGAATAGAGTGTGGGATATGGGCGTGTGCACGCATAAAAGGGGCATATAATCACTTAACCCCCGAAAAAAGGAAATATAAGTGATCACAGAAAAGAAAAGGAAATAGTGACTGTTTAGTGGGGGCCGTTGGAAGGGTGAATAGTGTGTCAGGCCAAAATTTAGTGTTGCCATAATAACGCAGTGGGGTATTTGAAGAATAAATGCGACTCAAGACCAGGGAGATAAGAATAATATGTATAGATGTGTCAGTAATACAGTGAGTGAGTGAAAAAAAATTAAAGACTAGAGACTATAGTGCTGCAGGAAGTTAGTGGAAAAATTCCCGAGAAGCATCAAACATTCAACTTCTGGGACAGGACAGACCCGCAACGTTTACTCCACTCCCAGCCACAAGTAATATTCACCAAATTTTGAGTTGCATGGGGATTCAATAGTACCTGTCTCTAGCTGGAATTGGGGGTCACTCTCCTCGAGCTATCAGAATTAGAATAAGCAACATTACTGGCATTTAATAAAATTTTAGAGGTAGCGGCATATAGGCGAAGCCTAGTGTATTTATTTTTAAAACGTAATTTTAAACGCATAAGACATAACAGTGGGAACCAAGAGATCAGGTATATATGCAATACGTATGTATTTACATACGTGGGAAATAAGGACTGTTTACATAAACATATGCACACACACTAGGTGAGAACAGGCTCTGCTGTTAGGCACTTAAATAGCTGTAGCACACACACACACACACACACACACACACACACACACACACCACACACACACACACACATACACACCACACACACACAACACACACACACACACACACTCACAACACACTATACGGATTTCACACATTCCTGTGAAGTGACCCCTTGACCCTTCCTTTCCCCCCCCGTCTCTCTCCCTCTCCTCTCCTCCTCTCCCCTTCCTCTTTTCTCTCTCTCTTTTCTCTCTCTCCTTCTATCTCCTCTCCTCTCTCTCTCTCTCTCTCTCTTTTCTCCCCCTTTCTCTCTCCTCTCTCTTCCTCTCTCTCTTCTTCTCTTCCTCTATCTCTTCCTCTCACTCTTTCTCTCTTCTTCCTCTCTCTCTCTTCCTCTTCTCTCCCTCTCTCTCCCCCCTCTCCCTTCCTCTCTTCCCTCTCTTACTCTCTCTCTCTTCCTCTCTCTTCCTCTTCTTTTCTCTCTCTCTCTCACTCTTCCCTTGTCACTCCCCCCTCTCTCTTACCTTCTCCCTCTCTCTCACTTTTCCCCCTTTTTCCCTTCTTTTCCCCTTTCTCTCCTTCTACCCTCCCCTTTCTATTTCTCCCTCTCTCTCACTCTCTCCCCTTTTTCTTTTTCTCTTTCTCTCTTTCACAAAAAAAAAAAAAAATTTGTTTGGGACCGCAGGAATCGGGGATCAAAATGACAATGGTACTGGTAGGAAGGAATGGATGGAGGAGCAGTGAAAAAGGATGGAGCAAGAATGGGAGGGGAAAATTAGGAGCTTTCTGAAAAAATGGAGAAAGAGCTCTCTGTAAAAATGGGAAAAGAGGTGGAGAAGGAGACGAAGAGTTGGGAGGCACAAGTCGAAACTGCAGTAGCCAGGGTAAAGGTCCTAGAATTTGAGGTAAACAGGCTGAAAGCAAGTCTCAGGGGTAGTAACCAGAGAAGAACACCATACGAAGCGGAGAGGCTGAACAGGAAGGAAGGAGATATGAGTTTAGCTAAGGTCATATCAGCCTGCAAAGAAGGGCCAGGGAGTGAAAGGAAGAGCAGATGGGGGGCAGATGGAGGGGAGATAGGTCGAATGCTGAGGCACAAAACCATGCTACCAAAGGGAGCCACTGGAAAAAATTCAAGGGAGAAAATGACCACAAATAGAAGGAACCAGAGTCACAGAGGGAGAGGCAATGGGGGAGGAAAGGCAAAAAAATCAGTTTTTATCCATGGGCTCGGGGGGAAAGAGGAAAAGGACACACACTGAAAGACGGCGGGAAAGAAAGAAAGGAGATTGAGAAAATCATCACGGAAATAGGGGGAGAAGAATGGACGAGATTGAAAAATTTTCAGAGAATAGGGGGGTACTTGAAGGGGAGAAACCGACTGATCAATCTGATTCTCAGGACAAAAAACAGTGCGGAACAGGATCCTCCAAGAGAAACCACGGTTGAAAAGTTTGGGAAGAGTACAAGAAGGTGTTCCTAGACAGAGACAGAACACAAACAGAGAGGCAGCAGCTGAGGGGAGAGGACAAAAAAGCGAAAGGAGCTAGGAAAGGAGACAAGGATGGAACCAGCAGAGGTCATTTCAGAGCAGAACAGAGCAGCAAGGGCAAGCACACACACAAACTATCCTCAGAACCCCACAACCTATCACACCATCCAAACACACAATACAAAACCATACCCACAGCCTCCACCCAACCCCCAACCATAGAATCCCACAGTATGCTACCAGGTCTCCCACCCCCACAGGCCCCCCAAACCACAGTGTTTGGGAAAGGAAACTGAAGGTATGGTACACAAACGCTGATGGAATAACAAACAAGTGGGAGGAAAAGGGCACGAAAGAGTCAAAGAGGCCCTCCACCGGAAAATCAAGCGATCACAGGAACCAAGCTTACAGGTATGATAACAGATGCCATCTTTCCAAAAGGGGATACCAGATCCTGAGGAAAGACAGAAGGAACAGGGGGGGTGGAGGAGTGGGATTGCTGATCAAACACCGATGGAATTTGATGAGCTGGAGAGAGGAGACAGCGGAGAAGAAAGTGATTGCATAGCGGGAACGCTTCACTCTGGAGGTCCCAAGGTGATAATTGCAGTGATGTATAACCCACCACAGAACAGCAGGAGGCCAAGGCAAGAGTATGACGAGGGAATAGAGCGATGGTTGACACACTGGCTACAGTGGCCAGAAGAGCTCATGCACGCAGGGCAAAGCTCCTGATCATGGGCGACTTTAACCACAAGGAGATCGAATGGGAGAAAATTGGAGCCAATGGGGGCCAAGATACATGGAGGGCTAAGATGATGGAGGTGGGTACTGGAAAACTTCATGTACCAAAAATGTAAGGGACACTACAAGAGAAGAGGAGAGGATGAACCAGCAAGACTGGACTTAGTATTCACCTTGAGTAGTGCAGATATGGAGGACATAACATATGAAAGACCCCTTGGGGCCAGTGACCATGTGGTTTTGAGCTTCGAATACACAGTACAGCTACAAGTGGAGGGGGAAGCAGGAAGGCCAGGACAAGTGAAACCAAACTACAGGAAAGGAGACTACACAGGAATGAGGAACTTCCTGAATGAGGTTCAGTGGGACAGAGAACTGGCAGGGAAGCGAGATGATGGAATATGTAGCAACAATGTGCAAGGAGGCTGAGGAGAGGTTTGTACCCAAGGGTAACAGGAATAATGAAAAAGCCAGGATGAGCCCATGGTTCACCCAAAGATGCAAGAAGGCAAAAACCAAGTGTGCTAGGGAATGGAAGAAATATAGAAGGCAAAGGACCCAGGAGAATAAGGAGAGCAGTCGTAGAGCCAGAAACGAATATGCACAGATAAGAAGGGAGGGCCAGCATCAATATGAAAACGACATAGCAGCAAAAGCCAAATCTGACCCGAAGCTGTTATACAGCCACATCAGGAAGAAAACAACCGTCAAGGACCAGGTAATCAGGCTAAGGAAGGAAGGAGGAGAGACAACAAGAAATGACAGTGAAGTATGTGAGGAACTCAACAAGAGATTCAAAGAAGTGTTCACAGAGGAGACAGAAGGGGCCCAGAAGACGGAGAGGTGGGGTACACCACCCTGTGCTGGACACAGTAACACAACCGAGGAAGAAGTGAAGAGGCTTCTGAGTGAGCTAGATACCTCAAAGGGCAATGGGCCAGATAACATCTCCCATGGGTCCTGAGAAGAGGAGCAGAGGCGCTATGTGTTTCCCCTAAAAACAATATTCAATACATCATCGAAAAAAGGAGATTGTCTGAGGCATGGGAAGACACAAATGTGGGTCCCAATCTTTAAAAAAGGAGACAGACATGAAGCACTAAACTACAGACCAGTGTCACTGACATGTATAGCATGCAAAATCATGGAAAAGATTGTCAGGAGAAGAATGGTGGAACATCTAGAAAGGAATGATCTCATCACTAGCAGACAACATGGTTTCAGAGACGGGAAATCCTGTGTCACAAACCTACTTGAGTTCTAGACATGGTGACAGCAGTAAGACAAGAAGAGAGAGGGGGTGGGTGGATTGCATTTTCTTGGACTGCAAGAAGGCGTTTGACACAGTACCACACAAGAGATTGGTGCAAAAACTGGAGGACCAAGCAGGGATAACAGGGAAGGCACTGCAATGGATCAGGGAATACTTGTCAGGAAGACAGCAGCGAGTAAGGTACGTGGCCAGGTGTCAGAGTGGGCAAACCTGTGACCAGCGGGGTCCCACAGGGGTCAGTCCTAGGAAACCCGTGCTGTTTCTGGTATTTGTGAACGACATGACGGAAGGATAAACTCCGAGGGGTCCCTGTTTGCAGATGAACGTGAAGTTGATGGAAAGAGTTCATTCGATCGAAGACCAGGCATAAATACAAAGGGATCTGGACAGGGGTGCAGACCTGGTCCAGCAAAATGGCTCCTGGAGTCAATCCCACCAAGTGCAAAGTCATGAGGATTGGGGAAGGGCAAAGAAGACAGCAGACGGAGTACAGTCTAGGGGGCCAGAGACTACAAACATCACTCAAGGAAAAAGATCTTGGGGTGAGTATAACACCAGGCACATCTCCTGAAGCGCACATCAACCAAATAACTGCTGCAGCATATGGGCGCCTGGCAAACCTCAGAACAGCATTCCGACATCTTAATAAGGAATCGTTCAGGACCCTGTACACCGTGTACGTTAGGCCCATATTGGAGTATGCGGCACCAGTTTGGAACCGACACCTAGTCAAGCATGTAAATAAACTAGAGAAAGTGCAAAGGTTTGCAACAAGACTAGTCCCAGAGCTAAGAGGTATATCCTATGAGGAGAGATTAAGGGAAATCAACCTGACGACACTGGAGGACAGTAGAGATAGGGGGGACATGATAACGAGAGGAATTGACAAGGTGGACAAAGACAGGATGTTCCAGAGACTGGACAAAGCAACACGGGGACACAGTTGGAAGCTGAAGACACAGATGAATCACAGGGATGTTAGGAAGTATTTCTTCAGCCACAGAGTAGTCAGGAAGTGGAATAGTTTGGGAAGCGATGTAGTGGAGGCAGGATTCATATATAGCTTTAATCAGAGGTATGATAAAGCTCATGGTTCAGGGAGAGTGACCTAGTAGCGACCAGTGAAGAGGCGGGCCAGGAGCTTGGACTCGACCCCTGCAACCTCAACTAGGTGAGTACAACTAGGTGAGTACACACACATACAGACTCACACATACACTCCCCCCTTCCCCACCAACCTCTCACTCCTTCCCCTGATCCCACCCCTCCCTCTTTCACCCTCCCCCTCCCCACCACTCCCTCCTCCCCTCTCTTCCTCTCCCATTCACCCACTTGCTTCTCCCTCCTTCCCACTCCCCATATTCCCCCTAAATCCCCTCCCCACCCCTCTCCCACATCGCCACAGTTCCTCCTCTACTTCCCCCCCCCCACACTCTGACAAACACACTATTAACCTAACATACAGAATTACATAGGTTTTCCATTCTGAGGCAATCAAAATAAAACAAAAATGGGTTGTCAGAGAGCAGGAAGGAAAACCAAGGGACAGGAGGAGGAATCTGCAAAGGAAGATTGGGCAGCAGAGCTCATAAAAAGGGAACATGAATGGGAAAAGAAACTAGAAGAACTTAGCGTGAGAATGGAAGAGAGGATAGATATGGAAAGTAGGATGTGGGAGGTGCAAGTCAAAGCAGCAGAGGCTAGAATATAGAGTTTAGAAGAGGAACTGAAAAATCTGAAACAGCCTAAAAAACTAAAGAACATTTTGGGATTGACATCAGAGACTGCTATCTCAGTCACAAATAAGGGGACTGTAGGGAAAGAAGGAGCAAAACTGCATATAGAAGCTCTATCAGAGGAGACTGTAGCTATATGTGGAGGCCCTAACGGACCACAGCAGAGCCCAGGGAAATCCGAGAAGGGAAAATGACAGGCCACTGAACCCAAGTACATTAGCTAGTGAAACTGAAGAAAGGAAAGCTGCAATGGAGGAAATTAAATTGAATGAGTGGATACACAAGGATATGCAGTGGGAGAATGAAAGGGAGAGGTCAGTCTTTGTGTATGGGTTCCAGGAAGCTGAATGGGAAACATATGAAGCAAGAAAACAGGAAAAAAAGCAATTGAAAGCATCATAAAAGCAATAGGAGAAGACGACATGACCCAGCTGGAAAATTTTCGGAGAATAGGGGGGTTTGCAAAAAAAAGAACCCGGCCAGTGAAAGTGACCCTCAAGGCAGAATCGACTCGGAACAGTATCCTGCAGGAGAAAGCACGATTAAGGGACATGCTGGCATACAGGAAGGTGTATCTCGACTGCGACAGAACACAAGACGAAAGGCAGAAACTGAGAGAGATGGTACAAAGGCGAAAGGAGGAAAGAGAGGGAATGGAGGAGACAGACAGAAGATCCCAGACCCAGGAAGAAGATCAAATACAGCCCCCCCCCTTACAACTTCCTATAGAAGCCCCCCAACCAGGTCAACCCCAGTGCAACCAAACACTCTAAACTAAAACACCCATGCCATATCCAATGCCCCCACCCACTACATTACAAACTCCACCCCCACAGCAACCACCCATAGTTCCTTATCAGGTCTCCCACTTCCCCAACCCCAATATACCTCCCAGACCACAGTCTTAGAAAAGAAGTTAAAGGTGTGGTATACAAATGCAGATGGAATAACAAATAAGTATGAGGAGTGGCATGAAAGAATCAAGGAGACATCCCCAGACATAATAGCACTCACAGAAACAAAACTCACCAGAATAATAACAGATTCAATCTTTCCATCCGGATATCAAATCCTCAGGAAAGACAGAGGGAGGAGAGGGGGAGGAGGAGTTACACTGCTCATTAAAAACCAGTGGGGGTTTTGAGGGAAAATGGAAGGAATGGATGGGCACGGGTGAAAGGGACTAAATTAGTAGGAACAATCCAGTCTGAGGGACATAAGGTGATAATTGCAGTAATGTGCAACCCACCACAGAACTGCAGGAGGCCAAGAGAAGAATACGATAAGAGCAACAGAGCATTGGTCAACACACTAGCCGAGGTGGTCAGGAGAGCACACATGGGGGGAGCAAAGTTACTAGTTATGGGTGATTTCAATCAAAAGGAGATTGACTGGGAAAACCTGGAGCCCCATGGGGGTCCCGAAACATGGAGAGCCAAGATGATGGATGTGGTACTTGAAAACCTCATGCATCAACATGTTAGAGACACTACCAGAGAGAGAGGAGAGGATGAACCAGGAAGATTGGACCTTGTATTCACCTTGAGTAGTTCGGACATCGAGGATATCATGTATGAAAGGCCCCTGGGAGCTAGTGATCATGTGGTTCTGTGCTTCGACTACATAGTTGAGCTCCAAGTGGAGAGAGTAGCAGGAATAGGGTGGGAAAAACCAAACTACAAAAGGGGAACTACTCAGGCATGAGGAACTTCCTGCAAGACATTCAGTGGGAGAGGGAACTGATAGAAAAACCAGTACAAGAAATGATGGACTATGTGGAAACAAAATTCAAGGAGGTAGAGGAGAGGTTTGTTCCCAAGGGAAACAGAAATAATGGGAAGAACAGAACGAGTCCTTGGTTCACCCAAAGGTGTAGGGAGGCAAAAACTAGGTGTACTAGAGAATGGAAAAGGTACAGAAGACAGAGAACTCAGGAAAATAAAGAGATTAGCCGAAGAGCAAGAAACGAATATGCACAGATAAGAAGGGAGGCTCAGCGACAATATGAAAATGACATAGCATCGAAAGTCAAGTCTGACCAGAAGCTGTTGTATAGCCACATCAGGAGGAAAACAACAGTCAAGGACCAGGTAATCAGACTGAGGAAGGGTGATGGGGACTTCACAAGAAACGACCGAGAGGTATGTCAGGAGCTCAACACGAGATTTAAAGAAGTATTTACAGTGGAAACCGGTAGGTCTCCAGGAAATCAGAACAGGGGGGTACACCAGCAAGTGCTGGATGAGGTACATATAACCAAGGAGGAGGTGAAGAAGCTGCTATGCGAACCTCAAAGGCGGTGGGACCAGACAACATCTCTCCATGGGTCCTTAAAGAGGGAGCAGAGATACTGTGTGTGCCATTAACAAAGATCTTCAACACTTCAATTGAAACTGGGCAACTCCCTGAGTTATGGAAGATGGCAAATGTAGTCCCAATTTTTAAAAAGGGAGACAGACATGAGGCACTAAACTACAGACCTGTATCACTAACGTGTATAGTATGCAATGTCATGGAGAAGATCATCAGGAGGAGAGTGGTGGAGCACCTGGAAAGAAACAAGTGTATAATTGACAACCAGCACGGTTTAAGGGAAGGAAAATCCTGTGTCACAAACCTACTGGAGTTTTATGACAAGGTGACAAAAGTAAGACAAGAGAGAGAGGGGTGGATCGACTGCATTTTTTTGGACTGCAAGAAGGCCTTCGACACAGTTCCTCATAAGAGGTTACTGCAAAAGCTAGAGGATCAGGCACACTTAACCGGAAAGGCACTGCAATGGATCAGAGAATACCTGACAGAGAGGCAACAACGAGTCATGGTACGTGACGAGGTGTCAGAGTGGGCGCCTGTGACAAGCGGGGTTCCACAGGGGTCAGTCCTAGGACCTGTGCTGTTCTTGGTATATGTGAATGACATAACGGAAGTGATAGACTCAGAAGTGTCCTTGTTTGCAGATGATGTGAAGTTAATGAGAAGAATCAAATCGGATGAGGATCAGGCAGGACTACAAAGAGACCTGGACAGGCTACAAGCCTGTTCCAGCAACTGGTTCCTTGAGTTTAAATCTGCCAAATGCAAAGTCATGAAGATTGGGGAAGGGCAAAGAAGACTGCAGACACAATATAGTTTAGATGGCCAAAGAATTCAAACCTCACTCAAGGAAAAAGATCTGGGGATGAGTATAGCACCGAGCATATCTCCTGAAGCGCACATCAATCAGATAACTACTGCAGCATACGGGCGCCTGGCAAACCTACGGATAGCGTTCCCATACCTCAGTAAGGATTCGTTCCAGACTCTGTATACCATTTACGTCAGGCTCATACTGGAGTGTGCAGCACCAGTTTGGAATCCACACCTAGTCAAGCACGTCAAGAAATTAGAGAAAGTGCAAAGGTTTGCAACAAGACTAGTCCCAGAGCTAAGGGGATTGTCCTACAAAGAAAGGTTGAGGGAAATCGACCTGACGACACTGGAGGACAGGAGGGTCAGGGGAGACATGATAACGACATATAAAATACTGCGCAGAATAGACAAGGTGGACAAAGACGGGATGTTCCAGAGAAAGGACACAGCCACAAGAGGTCACAATTGGAAGTTGAAGACTCAGATGAATCAAAGGGATGTTAGGAAGTATTTCTTCAGTCATAGAGTAGTCAGGCCGTGGAATAGCCTAGAAAGTGACGTAGTGGAGGCAGGAACCATACAGAGGTATGGTAAAGCTCATGGGGCAGGGAGAGAGAGGACCTAGTAGCAATCAGCGAAGAGGCTGGGCCAGGAGCTGTGACTCGACCACTGCAACCACAAATAGGTGAGTACAAATAGGTGAGTACACACACACACACACACACACACACACACACACACACACACACACACACACACACACACACACACACACACACACACACACACACACACGTCACAATCTGGAGTCCAGGCAAGAAAATCCACCACAGACGCTCCCTGGGAAGATAACGTCTCAATTTATTCAGTAAGAAACTCTCTTCACATAGACCCAAAGAGGAGAAGATTGCTCCCCATCGACCCAGAAACCAATTAGGTTCGACTTTTGTCTCCTCTCCTGTGTTGTGTTCTCCCTTCTCCTCTTCCACCTCATAACAATTTTTATCAACGCTTCTCTTTGGTCCCTGTTTTCATTACGTGGTTCCACAGAACCCTCACGGCTTCGATCGGGTAGATGAAGCACCCTAACGTGCTTCATTTTTGAGTAGGGAGTCACCTTACGAGCATCAAAGGATTCTTCAATGTGAAGGCACCTGTCTAGTTTCCATATCTCGTTCCTCTCGCCTACCTTCCTCCTCGAACTAGCTGCCAAGTCATCGAGAAAATAGGTACAGCCAGCATCTAACAGATGTGTTATAACTCACTGACAAAGTATCGAAATGTGTGTACAACCAATGTGGCATTTAACTGTGGCAACGTTTGGCTCTCCAGAGGCTTTGTCAGGCTGTTACAAACAATGCAGGGACACATAAAGATATATATACTTACAGAGTGAGGTACAAAACATAATATATTCGTTGTAGTTAATTCTACCAACATTATTACAAGTTAACGAAAGTTTAGGCAGGAAGGAGGGAGAAGAATGAGTTGACTGTGTAAGGCAGGTTGATCATTCTCAGTGCCACAGTTGAATGATCAGAATTGTCGATGTTTTGTAATAGAGGGTAACAGAGGCTAAGACCTTCAGTAGCTTTAAAAAGAGATTGGACAAATATACGAGTGTAATGGGATAGGTTTGATTCGTACTTGAGGTACTGAAGCCAATTCTTGATAGCTCTAGGAAGAGAATGGACAAATACGTAGGTGGGTGTTGGTGGTTTCGATAAGAAACTGCCTTCTTATGTTTATATAATAAAAAAATCACTGCAGTAAGCCTACTGGCCCATACTTGGCAGGCCTTCTCAAACCCAAACTCACTAAGAAAAATATTCGCCTAGCCCATTTACAATGCTACCCAAGGAATAGCTTCCATAACTTACTCAACTTAGTTGAACAGCTTTGAACTTTACAGATGACAGTATTCATTGGCTTTTTTTTATGCAGTGATTCTGATCTTGCCGTTGTCACCCACAAAAAACAATTGTTTCCTGACTCACGCGACATAATTTGTCAATTAATTTTTTTTAAATGGTCGAAATAGAGGGAGTAAATCTTTGACATCAGTGAGCTTAAGGAAAGCTCTCTTGCTTCACTGAACTTAGTGAGAACTCCCTTGTACTTAGAGAAAGAATCCTTTGACATCACTGAGTTGAGAGAGAGAGAGAGAGAGAGTTAGCTCCTGACATCACTGAGTTGAGAGAGAGAGAGAGTTAGCTCATAACATCACTGAGTTGAGAGAGAGAGAGAGTTAGCTCATAACATCACTGAGTTGAGAGAGAGAGAGAGAGAGAGAGAGAGAGAGATAGCCCTGACATCACTTAGTTGAGAGAGAGAGAGAGAGAGAGAGAGAGAGAGAGAGAGAGAGAGAGAGAGAGAGAGAGACAGACAGACAGACAGACAGACAGAGACAACAGGATAAAGAAGAGAGAGAGAGGAAAGCTAGCTCCTGACATCACAGATCCTGAAATGTTTATAGGGCAGACCCTTGACTCCCGCTCCGCCACCAATTTTGTTAAACACTTGGCTCAATGTTTCTAACTTCTCCCCTTGCCTTTACTCTCAACTACTAAAAGTTAGATCGAGGAAAAGTTGTCTAAAGGAAAAAAAGTTTTCTCCCGTATTCAAGATACGGCAAATGCTTGGGCTCCTCACCGTGTTTTTTAATTTATTACGGATTATTTCTTGTTTTTTGTTGCTGTATTTGTTGGTTTTCAAGAATGTGACACTGGTAAAAAAAAAACACATTTACCACACCAACCCCAGCTACCATAGAAAGTGTGCTGGTCGCGGTAGCTGCCCACAGATAATGTTACAGCTTGCCAAGGGCCAAGAGCTGGATCTGATCATACACAGTTCCCACAGTTATTGGTGTAAGAAAAAAATATATATATATATAATATATATATAATAAAATATAAAATATATATAAAATATATATATATATATATATATATATATATAATGTAAATAAAAATGTTAATTAACGTTTCAGAATTTTCTTTTTCAAGTGTATGTAATGGAATTTTCCCTCGCAATCATTTTGGAGGTAATCGCAGTAATAATTTAGCAGCGGTAATTTGTCCACACGTATCCCAATATCGATTAAGAGAGAGTAAAGAACTGCACCCCATTGCCCATTACCATTAATGTTTTGTGTGTGTGTGTGTGTGTTTGTGTGTGGTGTGTGTGGGGTGTGTGTGTGTGTGTGTGTTGTGTGGTGATGTTGTGTGTTGTTTTGTGTGTGTGTGGTGATTGGGTTTTGTGTGTTTGTTTGTTGTGTGTGTGGTGTGTTTGTGTGTGTGTGTGTGTATGTGTGTGTTGGGGTTTTGTGGGGTTTGGTTTGTTTTTGGGTTTGTGTGTGTTGTGTTTGTGTGTGTTGTTGTTTATATGATAGTATGTTTGAGAAATTTTAATGTTTTGAGAAGGCCTGCTTGTATGGGCCAAAGGCTTGCTACAGTGCTTCTCCAATTTTTATGTTCTTATGTACTCGCCTAATGGTGGTTATGGTGGAGGGGTCGATTCACGGCTCCCTGGTGTTTCCTCTCGGTCACTCACAATATTGCTTTATAACCAACCTCGCTGGTGGATTATTTGTCAGCACAAATGGGAAAATCTTTCTCCTGTTGTGGAGATTTTTTTGTGTGTCCCTGTTATACATATGCCCAAAACTGATCACTTTAAACTACTACCTTCGTCTTCCACCGTCTCCGGATTCATCAAGGCTGAGGGACTAACCACCTCAGACCACTCCTTTACATTTTCCACCGTCTCCATCACTCTCTGGACTGGACCGATAAAGCCACTGTTTGGCGAAACGTCTCCCCAGTAACGCTTGCTAAGTGCTACAAATGCGCTCTAATTCATCTCACAGTACTGTGCAACACAAAATAAAAACACCATTGTGTTGCATCTGGCTATGAAACCCGTACGTCATACTGACGTAAACAAGATAATAATATCTCAGTTAAATACTGATGCAGCTGCAAATATTCACAGATAAAACTGCTCCCTAGTAATTTCGCTATCTACATACGACAGTCAATATTAAAACAGTATTTTAGGCCTTACTGAGTTAGTTTAAGCTATTGTTGATATGGTATGAATGTGTGCACACTTTTGATTTTGTTGGTGAGGCTTTCGTAACTCTCTGATATTTTCATTACACAGCTAGAAGTACAGGCACGAGTGTAAACATAAGCAGCAGGTGTAATTAGATTTATCCATACGTTCCGACCTGCTCAAGCTGCCATTCACAAGTACCTATTCCCCACAAGGTAGATATAGTAGGAATAAGAAGACCGGAGGTCAAACCCTGGTTCTTTCGGTTGTGTAAACCAACTATCATTAAACCAAATATTCCTGTAATTTATTAACACTGAGTTCTGTATTAGCTTAATAAATAGTTTTATAATAATGTGTGTGTGTGTGTGTGTGTCTGTCAGCATTTTTGGGCTGATGATGGCAGAGTTTACCACGGAAAGGATTTAATCAATTCAGTTTACATCTGAGTGTAGTTGTGTAATGAATTTCTCCCTTACACTGCAAAAGAGAATCACCCACATGACGTACAGAGTGCAAGCACTGTGCTACCAACAATCCTCTCAAGCGACGTACAAAGTGCAAGCACTGTGCTACCAACAATCATCTCAAGCGACGTACAGAGTGCAAGCACTGTGCTACCAACAATCCTCTCAAGCTGACGTACAGAGTGCAAGCACTGTGCTACCAACAATCCTCTCAAGCGACGTACAGAGTGCAAGCACTGTGCTACCAACAATCCTCTCAAGTGACGTACAGAGTGCAAGCACTGTGCTACCAACAATCCTCTCATGCGACGTAGAGAGTGCAAGCACTGTGCTACCAACAATTCCCCCAGCGACGTACAGAGTACAAGCACTGTGCTACCAACAATCCCCCAGCGACGTACAGAGTGCAAGCACTGTGCTACCAACAATTCCCCCAGCGACGTACAGAGTACAAGCACTGTGCTACCAACAATCCCCCCAGCGACGTACAGAGTACAAGCACTGTGCTACCAACAATCCCCTCAAGCGACATACAGAGTACAAGCACTGTGCTACCAATAATCCTCCCAAGCGACGTACAGAGTACAAGCACTGTGCTACCAACAATCCCCTCAAGCGACATACAGAGTACAAGCACTGTGCTACTAACAATCCCCCCAAGCGACGTACAGAGTACAAGCACTGTGCTACCAACAATCCCCCCAGCGACGTACAGAGTACAAGCACTGTGCTACCAACAATCCCCCCAGCGACGTACAGAGTACAAGCACTGTGCTACCAACAATCCCCCCAGCGACGACAGAGTACAAGCACTGTGCTACCAACAATCCCCCCAGCGACGTACAGAGTACAAGCACTGTGCTACCAACAATCCCCCCAGCGACGTACAGAGTACAAGCACTGTGCTACCAACCTACAAAATTCAGTTTCATTTATCTGGTTTAAAGAGACACGAGAGCAAAGACTGGAACATAATCTTCTCCTCCCAGACACCTTCTCTCCCTGAAACACTTCTTCCTCCTCTCCCACAAACACTCCCTTTCCTCTTTTCCAGACTCCTTCCCCTCCAATAAATCCCCCCTCCTTTCCTTCCCACAAAGAAACTCCCGTCCTCGTTCCCACATAAAAAGCCCAACTAATCCCACCTTATATGTAACACTGCAACTGGTATTCTGCAGAGAAACTCGACACTCGATTAAGAGGGACAAAAAATCCAGAATAAACATTTTTTGCTATGAAACTGTTCGCCATATAACGTCATTAAGGCCGAGGAGGCAATTTACAGTGTATGAAATGTTGATATTCCATCCCTGAGGTAATATAACCCTGAAGATTAGGGCAGTAGGGTGCAGGGGAGAGAAAGATAGATAGATAGATAGAGAGAGAGAGAGAGAGAGAGAGAGAGAGAGAGAGAGAGAGAGAGAGAGAGAGAGAGAGAGTGGGGAGACCGACAGACTGATATACAGAGAGGGACAGAGACAGACTGACAAGGAGAGACAGAAACAGACAGACGGAGAGAGGAAGGGTTTGTTTACATAGGAGAAGAGAGATAGCAGGAGCTTTGGAAGTCCACACTGAGCCTGTCTTCTGCTAAGAACTATCTTCTTCTATATAGATTAAGAGTCATTGTGTAGTAAGTGTATGAGTCGTGCATTGAAAAGCAGTAGAAAACGAGAGAGAGAGAGAGAGACAGACAGACAGACAAAAATCCTTAACCTGTAAATAGCTTTCAATAAAACTAGGGATCCTTAACCTTGTCAAACCCTGTGAAAAAAAACAGAAAGAGACACAAAGAGAGAGAGAGAGAGAGAGAGAGAGAGAGAGAGAGAGAAAGAGAGAGAGAGAGAGAGAGAGAGAGAAGAGAGAGAGAGAGAGAGAGAGAGAGAGAGAGAGAGAGAGAGAGAGAGAGAGAGAGAGAGAGAGAGAGAGAGAGAGAGAGAATCAAAGATCAAGGCTTGATCTCTTGCTGTTCCAAATGAGCATAAACGACCTGATGAGGAAATTGAATCGTCCGCCTCATTGAGTGCTCAGAGACAGAAGTGAAACTAACCAGAGAGAAGGGCAAGAGGATCTAAAAAAAAAAAAGACTCGATGAAGCGACACACATCTTCAGGGAAGTGACGAATAAAACCCAGTGACGATGGTTGTACAGTGGAAAGACAGTGCATACCGTATTCTCCGTCATATAAGGCGCACACACGTATAAGATATTTGGAAGCAGTTGTTACATAACGCTGGTAAACAACTGCTAAAGTATAACACAAAGACTAGCTTTGACATTGACGTTGAGCATATAAGGCGCAGGCTGATTTTTCAAGACTTTTGTAAGGATAAAAAATCCGCGCCTTATATGCCAGAAAATACGGTATGTCACATGTGCAACACTTGGTGTCTTTACTCCGGAAATGTATCGCCCACCAGTGGTTTAATCAATTCACTACAGATAATAATTAGAGATATCTCCTGTAATCACTGGTAACATCATTATATAGATGTCCGAGAGTTACACAATGTGTTTTGTTCATCTAGAAGTTAGCATTACACCGAGCATATTGCCTCAAGAACGTCTCTATTTTACGACTTCACCGGTATAAGCAAAAACCAGGTATACTGAGTCAATGATTTCGGACATTTATAGCAGCAAACATTACGCTAACCTGAGAATATGCAGAACCAGTGTGGATCCCTTAACTGATCAGACAAATGCAGAAACTTAGGGAAACTGAAGTGGATGGACTACGAGGAGAGATTCAAGGAACTGAATTTAACAATACCAGACTAAAGAAAGAACAGAGGAGATATAATCACGACGTACACAATACTCATGGACCTGCAGAGATAGGGAGAGACAAGGAGACGATCAGGAGACTAGACTTCTGATAATGGTGGAAATGAGCCAACGGGAAGTTGGAAAGTATTTTTTCAGCAATGCAGTAGTTAACAAATGGGACGCACTACATGAAGGGGTATTCAGGTAAAAACTATACACAGCTTGAATAATGGTTATGATCATGTCCTCAAGTCAGAAATCTGTGAAACATGTCGATAAGTCTTAAGAGGCGGGGTTAAAAGCTATAAATTGACCTTAGTAAATAGAACTAAGTGTATACAAACAAGTGAACACGCACACACACACACACACACACCACACACATACACACACACACACACACACACACACACACACACACACACACACACACACACCCACACACACACCAACAGCTCACAACAAATAAAATCTTTCTTTCCCCAGAAAGAAAAAAAATATTTCCCTTGGCCTCTGAAAAAATTAGATAAACCATTAAAAGTAAAACCAGACGAAAAAATAAAATATCAAGTATAACTTTGCATATAATCCAGAAATTCTGCGACCAAACTAATACCAATAATAAACATTTGTCTAACCAAACCGAACTTCCAATACACACACTTATAATATATATATGATATATATATATATATAATATATATATATATATATATATATATATATAATATTATATATATATGTTAAATATATATATATATATAATATATAATATAAAATATATATATATTATATATATATATATATATATAATATATATGTAAATATATATTATAATATATATATATATATATAATATATATATATATATATATATAATATATATATATATATATATATATAAATATATATATATGTAAATATATATATATATATATATATAATATATATATATATATATATATATATATATTATATATATATGTAAATATATATATAATATATATATATATATATATATATATATATATAATATATAATATATATAAATATATATATATATATATAACATGTATAATATATATATATATAATATATATATATATATATATATATATATAATGTTGTGTGTTGTGTGTTGTGGTGTGTGTGTGTGTGTGTGTGTGTGTGTGTGTGTGTGTGTGATGTGGTTGTGTGTGTGTGTGTGTGTGTGTATGTGTGGTGTGTGTGGTGTGTGTGTGTGTTGTGTGTGTGGTGTGTGTGTGAGTGTGTGTGTGTTGTGTGTGTGTGTGTGTGTATGTGTGTGTGTGTGGTGTGTGTGTATGTGTGTGTGTGTGTGTGTGTGTGTGTGTATGTGTGTGTGTGTGTGTGTGTGTGTGTGTGTGTAGTGTGTGTGTGTGTGTGTTGTTGTGTGGTGTGTGTGTTGTGTATGTGTGTGTTGTGAGTGTGTGTGTGTGTGTATGTTTGTGGTGTGTGTTGTAAGTTGTATTGTGTGTGTGTGTGTGTGTGTTGTGTGTTGTGTGTGGGTGTGTGTGTGTATTATGGAAAAAATAGTCAACAAGCGATACAAGATGCAAAACAACCAAGCAAGATCGTATTTGTTTGGACATCCTCCTCTTTTCTGAAACATTGCAAGCTCGTGATGATGTGTTGACTGCAACAAGAAATGCCTAGAGCTATCATTCAACTACCCCCGTGGTTGTTTTGCATCTTGTATCGTTTGTCTGCGATTTTTCTATCTTTATTTTCTGTTTAGTCATCAAAGAAGTCACAGAAGCACTCTCCAGTGAGCTCAATATCTGGTTCTTGGATGATGGTACCCTAGCTGGCACAACAGAATCTCTCCTAGAAGACATCAGTAAAATTAAAGACATGGGAGAAAGCCTGGGACTATCTTTAAACCCCACCAAATGTGAAATAGTTTCTTTCAATCGACAGATGATCCAGAATATTAGTGCTGTTTTACCAGGAGCACGAGCCATTGATCCAGCCAGTTGCACTCTCCTTGGTGCTCCTCTTGGGTCCAATGCCATTAACCTGATACTAGAAAAAAAGTCTCAAACCTCCGGACGATGGAAGGCAGGATGAAAGACATGATGCCTTCTACCTACTCACAA
>NC_069472.1:26304107-26311607 GCF_026875155.1 Cherax quadricarinatus
GAATATATATGTGAAAGTCTGTGTATAATTTATTATAAAGCCTACGAGTAACGTTTCTAAGTATACCTTCCCTTCGATATACAATCATACATACATAAATTAAACTTGTATTTCTCTGAATATTCAACACTGAAAATACCTTATTATCATGAGCATACCACATATATATTATAGATTTACTTTAGTGGTATACTCGTAGGAATACACAGGAATACACGGTAATACACGGTGATACTCTGTAGTATTACTACCGAAAGTATTTTTCTGTCTCTGGTGTCAACTACATAGCCGGGGTCGTTAAAGATTTTCGACACAATACGAATGATAAATTACGAAGTCTTCAGAAAATAGCCTTGGTGATGTCTCTGACTTTAATAACGCAAGTTTACACAAGTACGAGCTTACACAAGTACGAGCTTACACAAGTACGAGCTTACACAAGTACGAGCTTACACAAGTACGAGCTTAATCAAGTACGAGCTCACACAAGTACGAGCTTACACAAGTACGAGCTTACACAAGTACGAGCTTACACAAGTACGAGCTTACACAAGTACGAGCTTACACAAGTACGAGCTTACACAAGTACGAGCTTACACAAGTACGAGCTTACACAAGTACGAGCTTACACAGGTACGAGCTTACACAAGTACGAGCTTACACAAGTACGAGCTTACACAAGTGCGAGCTTACACAAGTACGAGCTTACACAAGTACGAGCTTACACAAGTACGAGCTTACACAGGTACGAGCTTACACAAGTACGAGCTTACACAAGTACGAGCTTACACAAGTACGAGCTTACACAAGTACGAGCCTACACAAGTACGAGCTTACACAGGTACGAGCTTACACAAGTACAAGCTTACACAAGTACAAGCTTACACAAGTACGAGCTTACACAAGTACGAGCTTACACAAGTACGAGCTTACACAAGTACGAGCTTACACAAGTACGAGCTTACACACGTACGAGCTTACACAAGTACAAGCTTACACAAGTACAAGCTTACACAAGTACGAGCTTACACAGGTACGAGCTTACACAAGTACAAGCTTACACAAGTACAAGCTTACACAAGTACGAGCTTACACAAGTACGAGCTTACACAAGTACAAGCTTACACAAGTACGAGCTTACAAAAGTACAAGCTTACACAGCTAAAAGTTTACACAGCTACAAGGTTTCACAAGTACAAGCTTACACAGCTACAAGCTTACACAGCTAAAAGTTTACACAGCTTCAAGCTTTCACAAGTACAAGCTTACACAGGGACAAGCTTACACAAATACGAACCTACACAAGTACGATCTTACACAAGTACGAGCTTAGAAAGCCACAAGCTTACACAACTACAAGCTTACACAGCTACAAGCTTACACAGCTACAACCTTACACAGCTACAAGCTTACACAGGTACAAGCTTACACAGGTACAAGCTTACACAGGTACAAGCTTACAACCTCATTAAAGAATGTGGAGTTCTAGCCATCTAATCAGGTTAATGGGGTAAGCCAGTGGAAGGCCTCGGTCACATGACCAAAAGCGTCAGTAGCGAGTCATCACATGACCCACGTCGCAGTTTCCTAACTAATCTTATCTAACACATTATATTTCTAAGGTGTCAGACTAACGACTGCTGATCTTAATATCAAACAATATTAGCATTGATCTTCGTTGCTTTTATTGTTTGCCTATTCTTTGTTTATATTGTGTGTGTGTTGTATATACAGATTTGTAATAGCTTTAATCGGTGAGTGATCCATGTAGTGAAAGTTCTCTGTGTAGAACATAGTGGAACAGTACACAAATAACCCGCACATAGCAGAGAGGAGATTATAACGACGTTTCGGTCCATGTTGGGCCGAAAAGTCTTCATAATCATCTCACTCCCATGTGCTGGTTGTGTAAAGTGCTCGGTACAGAGCACCAACTACCTCCTAGTATATATAACAAAGAGTGTGGACAAACACGCACACAGCAACGAATACGGTGTTAGTGGCGCATACAAACAACGTCAGTCTCACGCTCTTCTAATGAGATTTATCGATTTAGCAGTGAATCGCGACGCCGTACCGTAATTACCTCGCCCGTACGGTAATTAACCCGGGACGCTGATCCTCGTTCTGGTAACTGCCTTCTGGACGCCTGGGCTTCTTAACCTATGATAATATTCCCTGGTCTGATTCACCCCTTGGTTGGTTAATTGGATTTAAATCCAATTAACACACAAGAGTTTTTTAGGCTACATGCAAAGTATTCCTGGCCGGTTAAGAATATTGTAATCCCTAAAATAGTGATATATTCTTCCAGTCACAGTATTGTGTTTTTTTTTTCTTGCTCTTTATGGGCCTATAAGACTTAATCTTCAAGTGTGTATATACCAAGTTGTATATCATTCAACGTGTACATGAGAGAGTGAGAAATTTATCAGAATGCAACACAGACTAAGGGGGGAAGTTTAATGGTAGCTCTAGGACTTTCATGTTGCAATCAACACATTATCAGGAGCTTGCAATGTTGCAGAAAAGAGGAGGTCCGGAGGAAGCGTTTTTGCTTGATCTATTAACTATTCGATTAAATAGCTATGTTTAAAGCCTGTCTACCGACCGCCCGTGCGTCATTACGACGGCAGTCCACCTTAACACTGATATCAACACAACTTTAAGCCCTAAATAGGGAAAAAATCAATTACATCAGTGTATTTAGTGGGAGTGAATTGCTCCTGTCAGTGTATTCCCTAACTCCCTACCACACTGTGAAAATCAAGGAACGGGTGGGAGATTTTTTTTTTTTTTTTTTTTTATTCGCTGGTATTCTCCCGGCCCGGGTCTTTTCTAAGTAGTGGTGACCCGGCCTTGGCTCCCTATCTGGGGAGTGTCTCGAGACTTAAGTCTCCCATGGGAGGAGGTACAGTACCTCCTCATCTTTGGGACCAAGTGTCCCCAGGCCTAGCCACATTCCCCGCCCTCACGGGGCTCGTAGGGAGAAGCTAGGCCTCTGGTCTGCCATCTACCCCGCCTCAAATGGGCTCGTGGGGATGGCAGTCTTATGAGCTGCAGATGGTAGCAAGCTCAGGCTTCAGGGTGGGAGATGTACCCATAACCACTGAGTCGTAATTCTCGCAGACCAGTGCGTTAACCACGATTTGGTCTAGAAAGACATGTGAGTAAACCTCTCGGTTCTTGGGACCTTGATCAAGGTCTCAGGACTGAAGCCTTTTTTAACGAATATGTCCTAGTGTCTGCTTGCGTGTCTTTCTGAACCAGTTTGTGGGTATTTATTACCATGCTTTATACCAACCATGATTTGTTTTCAACCGTGTTATTGCGATTCGTGAATCATACTGTGAAACTCAATACAGTGATTGATGCAGTTGAACGTCCGTTGCTCACACCTGCCATTCACGCCGATAACTAACAGAGTATTAAAAATAGAATAATATTATTGAAATACACTATTCCTATAAAATATAATAGATGTGGTCTGAGTGTTGAATACAGTGTACCAGGGAAGGATAATTGCCTACATACTTGTGGGTTGTTTTGTTTATATAACAAATGTAACAAAAGAGAGGTTTGTTGTTACAATAATCGCAAACTGACAAGTTGATAAGTAAGACACATATTGCTCCATTGTTAACAGTCCATACACAGACACATATTGCTCCATAGTCTGGAACATTGTCTGGAACAATAGTCTTCTCAAGGCTGAGAGACTGACCACCTCAGAACTGAGTCTTCAAGGATGATGATTACATCGTTTTTACATCTATACTGCTTCTGCTGCCTCTGTACTGGACTGAAGAAGTCTACTGTGTAAGCGAAATGTTTCCGGTTAAACATATCTAATTATTGCACATGTGTCTTACGATTTCACGATACATATTACTCGCCACACACTGTAGCAGGAGCCAGTTTCTCTGAGTTCAGTGGTGAATGAGAACTCTTTTACAGTGGGAATTGCCTGTAACTGACAGAGATATTCTCACACAGTGTTATTGACATAGTTTACCACTTCGAGGATTATTTACATTCTCAAGGACTAGGACTTCCCACCTGTCTACGTTGAATTGCATCTGCCACTTTTCAGTTCTAGACATGATTGAAGTGTATAAGTGGAAGTTTGGTATTAAAAAAAGGAGATACACACACACTCACAACAACAACACACACACACACACACACACACACATCACACACACACTCAACCACACACACACTCACACACACACTCACACACACACTCACACACACACTCACACACACACAATATATTAAATATATATATTATATATATATATATATATATATATATATAATATATATATATATATTTTATATATATATATATATATATATATATATATATATATATATATATATATCGTGACGAATAGGTAAAACTTGCGATTTTGGTGCAAATAGCAACGCTCTTCTTGCCGAATATGACAAGCGAAAATTTGTGTATGCAGTAATTTCACAAAAATTATTCCGAACCTAACGAAAAAATTTAGTTCATTGTTTGTTTATTATTAAATTATTGTAAACTTAAAATATATTTAGTTCGATTAGGCTAAATTAAATTGCGCTTGTTATAATAAAGTTAGGTAAGTTTTCTAAGGTGCTTTTGGTACAAAATTGTTAATTTTTACATTAACATAAATTAAAAAAAATATATATCTTTAAGCATATAAGATAAAATTTTAAAAAGAGTTCTTGCTAATTGACCATTTTTACCTATTCGGCACGACATATACGACATATATATAATATATATATAAGGAATGGCATTGTTGAAGATGGTGCAACACTTATGATGTTGCAAGTGCAAGAAAGGGTCTTAGAGTAGCCGGTGCTTCTCTATAGAACCTGGTCACGTAAATTATCAGAATGAATAGGGTGCTGTCATGGTCACCCTTTCACTTCCTACTCACTCACAGTTTCACCTCCTCCTCCTCACTCCTATGAGGCTCATAACCTCCTGTTCCATCTCTCTCTCTCTCTCTTCCTCTGCCTCCTCCTGCTTCCACACAAACCTATAATGCTTCCTCTCTTCTCTTCCCACTTCTTTATTTCTTCTCTTCCTATCTCTCTTTCCAATATAATAAATGTAATTCTTTTCGGACTATCCCTCCCTTTATCTCCCTTATTTTTATCCTTCTACCCTCTCTTCCTTTTATATTTATCCCCCTCTGTATGTCTTTCTGTTCTCCCTCCTCTCTTCCCTCTTATACACCTCACTTATCCCTCCTTTTCCCCCTCTCTCTCTCTTTCTCTCTCTCTCTCTCTCTCTCTCTCTCTCTCTCTCTCTCTCTCTCTCTCTCTCTCTCTCTCTCTCTCTCTCTCTCTCTCTCTCTCTCTCTCTCTCTCTCTCTCTCTCTCTCTCTCTCTCTCTCCTCTCTCCTCTCTCTCTTACTCCTATCTTTCCTTATATCCTACTTTCTTCTTCTCTTCCTTATTCTTCTTTTCTTTCTCACATTCTTTCACTGATTTTTGCATTGCCAAATATTCTTTAAATGAAGGTATGAGGAGCCAGGAGCCAGAGCCACGAAGAACCTCTCTTAGTGGTGAAAATCGTGGTTCTCAACACCTAGATCTGGGGTTCAAATCTCCGCCAGGGAGAGAATTCAAAAACAGTTTCCTCAGTGTTGCAGCAGGTTCTATGTTGCAGCGGGTTCTATGTTGAAGTACGTTTTATGTTACAACAGGTTCTATGTTACAGCAGGTTCTATGTTGCAGCAGGTTCTATGTTACAACAGGTTCTGTGTTGTAGCAGGTTCTATGTTGCAGCAGGTTCTATGTTGCAACAGGTTCTATGTTGCAGCAGGTTCTATGTTACAACAGGTTCTATGTTGCAACAGGTTCTATGTTACAGCAGGTTCTATGTTGCAGCAGGTTCTATGTTACAACAGGTTCTGTGTTGCAGCAGGTTCTACGTTGCAGCAGATTCTATGTTGCAACAGGTTCTATGTTACAACAGGTTCTATGTTGCAGCAGGTTCTATGTTACAAAAGGTTCTATGTTGCAACAGGTTCTATGTTACAGCAGGTTCTATGTTGCAGCAGGTTCTACGTCACAACAGGTTCTGTGTTGCAGCAGGTTCTATGTTGCAGCAGATTCTATGTTGCAACAGGTTCTATGTTACAACAGGTTCTATGTTGCAGCAGGTTCTATGTTGCAGCAGGTTCTATGTTGCATCAGGTTCTATGTTGCAGCACGTTCTACGTTGCAGCAGGTTTTATGTTACAGCAGGTTCTATGTTGCTGCAGGTTCTGTGTTGCAGCAGGTTCTATGTTGCAGCAGGTTCTATGTTACAACAGGTTCTATGTTGCAACAGGTTCTATGTTACAACAGGTTCTATGTTGCAGCAGGTTCTATGTTGCAACAGGTTCTATGTTGCAACAGGTTCTATGTTACAGCAGGTTCTATGGTGCAGCAGGTTCTATGTTACAACAGGTTCTGTGTTGCAGCAGGTTCTATGTTGCAGCAGATTCTATGTTGCAACAGGTTCTATGTTACAACAGGTTCTATGTTGCAGCAGGTTCTATGTTACAACAGGTTCTATGTTGCAGCAGGTTCTATGTTGCAGCAGGTTCTATGTTGCAGCAGGTTCTACGTTGCAGCAGGTTCTATGTTGAAGTACGTTTTATGTTACAGCAGGTTCTATGTTGCAGCAGGTTCTATGTTGCAGCAGGTTCTATGTTACAACAGGTTCTATGTTGCAGCAGGTTCTATGTTACAACAGGTTCTATGTTGCAGCAGGTTATATGTTGCAGCAGGTTCTATGTTGCAGCAGGTTCTATGTTGAAGTACGTTTTATGTTACAGCAGGTTCAATGTTGCAGCAGATTCTATGTTGCAGCGGGTTGTACGTTGTAGCAGGTTCTGTTTTGCAGCAGGTTCTATGTTGCAGCAGGTTCTATGTTGCAGCAGGTTCTATGTTGCAGCAGGTTTTATGTTACAGCAGGTTCTATGTTGCAGCAGGTTCTGTGTTGCAGCAGGTTCTGTGTTGCAGAAGGTTCCATGTTGCAGCAGGTTCTATGTTGCAGCAGGTTCTATGTTGCAGCAGGTTCTATGTTGCAGCAGGTTCCACGTTGCAGCAGGTTTTACGTTGCAGCAGGTTCTATGTTGCAGCAGGTTCTATGTTGCAGCAGGTTCTGTGTTGCAGCAGGTTCTACGTTGCAATAGGTTCTATGTTGCAACAGGTTATATGTTGCAGCAGGTTCTATGTTGCAGCAGGTTCTACGTTGCAGTAGGTTCTATGTTGCAGCAGATTCTACGTTGCAACAGGTTCTATGTTGCAACAGGTTCTATGTTGCAGCAGGTTCTGTGTTGCAACAGGTTCTATGTTGCAGCAGGTTCTATGCTGCAGCAGGTTCTATGTTGCAGCAGGTTCTATGCTACAGCAGGTTCTATGCTGCAGCAGGTTCTGTGCTACAGCAGGTTCTATGCTGCAGCAGGTTCTATGCTGCAGCAGGTTCTATGTTACAACAGGTTC
>NC_069472.1:26316607-26346607 GCF_026875155.1 Cherax quadricarinatus
ACAGACTATTGGACAGAAGAGACCTGGACACTTACATGGAAATAATAGATATCACTAGCTACTTCAGCCTTGGAGGGGGTTAGCAGGTGGAACGATCTGGATAGGGAGGTGGTGTAGGCAAGTTCAACACACAGTTTTAAGAGTAGGTATCACAGAGCCCATACTGCCGGGAAAAGTGCGATTTGCAAGTAG
This sequence comes from Cherax quadricarinatus, assembly GCF_026875155.1. Classification (NCBI taxonomy): domain Eukaryota; kingdom Metazoa; phylum Arthropoda; class Malacostraca; order Decapoda; family Parastacidae; genus Cherax; species Cherax quadricarinatus. Next base: position 26,316,800 of record NC_069472.1, read on the forward strand.
CCAAGAGGCGTGTCCAGGAGCCGTGAATCGACCCTCCCTTCCCTGCAGCTATGAATAGGTGAGTATATCGTGAAGGTCAGGTGCCAGAGTCCTCTAAGCTGGAAATTTATCACGTTCTCCATCACAACCTGAATAACTTTTCATATATTAATTGTATCTGTCACATCACTACAACAGAGGTTGAGAGACTCTTTGTATGGAAAATTATACATGGATAATATATAATACCGACAAGATGAAGAATTAGACACATGTACAACATCTGGGTATCTATTTGTAGACGTTTCGGCATCCAGTGGCTTTATTATGATTACAAATATAAAGACATAATGGGAAGACAGTAGAACTACAAAAGTAGAACTATGCAAAAGAGGAGGTAATGAGTCCCTCAGCCTTGGAGTTGCTGGTAAACATTATAATCTTGAAAAGGGATTGATTACCCTTTTCAAGATTACGGTCTTGACATTATGTTCCAGTATTGTATTGATAAAGTCACTGGATGGCGAAACGTCTACAAATAACGATACCTAAATGTTGCATGTGTCTAATTCTTCTTTGTGTCTGGTGATGTCATTATTTTATCTATCATGAGAAACATAGAAATTTCTCCCGACTTAGAGCTTGCTCACTGGAGCTTCTGATTATGTGTCGGAAGCTTTAGCCGGGGTTTCAGGTCAGCTTAAATGTTGCCCTGATTAGTTAATAAGGTTAAGCAATCTTTCAATTCTCTCTTAAGCTTGTACGAAATCTTTAAGATCCAAAATGTTGTGTCTGTGACCCCACTGCCTGCGACACTATCCACAAAAATAACACGTAACACACACGTAAGGTTGGTCTTGTGTGTTCGGCAAGCATATATTTTTTTTTAATATGGTGTTCAAACTGCGTGAAGTTTCTCCTGTGTATCGTACCCCTCAAGGAAGGTTCCTTGATGTTGGTGAGGGGCTCTTGATTTAGGGAATTGGATCTGTGCTCCAGTTCCCCGAATTAAGCCTGAATGCCTTCCACATACCCCCCCCCCAGGCGCTGTATAATCCTCCGGGTTTAGCGCTTCCCCCTTGATTATAATAATAATCCTGTGTATCGTGTATCACAACCGCCTCAGGGATGGTGTAAATTCCATCACTGATATTACTATGATGTATCCTGGTCTGGCTAGGTTAGGTAATCGTATGATTAAGACCTGATGCAGGTCTTAATCATACGATGACCATCAGCCGGAACTTTTGGTCATCTGATCGAGGCCTTCCACTGGCTTACCGGTCCACATCTTAAAAAATCATGGTTATGATTGTAAACATTTGATCTCCTGGTCTGGCAATATCTCTTAGGACGTTTAAAGTAATGAGTAGCAGTATCGAATCCTGCTGACTGCGATCTGTCTCTGTATATACCCGTTTGTTTCTGCGTGGTGCACTGATATATATATATAATATATATATATATATATATATATATATTATAATATATATATATATATATATATATATAATATATTATATATATATATATATATATATATATATATATATATATATTATATATATATATATATAATATATATAATATATACATATATATATATATATATATTATATATATATATATATATATATATATATATATATATATATATATATATATATAGAGAGAGAGAGAGAGAGAGGAGAGAGAGAGAGAGAGAGAGAGAGAGAGAGAGAGAGAGAGAGAGAGAGAGAAATAGAGAGAGAGAGAGAGATGCATCGAGAGGGGTGTCTTAGTGTGCACGTATATGCTGAGAGCTTGTTTTAATCCCTATTTTAGGAATTACAGTACTGTTGGCTGGTAATGGACAGGTTACATGCAGCGTAAAAGGCTATTAACATCACGAGGGTCATTAAATCCAATTATCCAATAGTCACTGAAAGCGGTATATCATTAGTTCACTACCTGTCAAGGATACTTTATTCTCTTAAATAGGACCTAAATTCAATATTCCGTGTACATAAACTAAGAGATGTGCACCTCTCCTTGTATAAACACTGAGAGATATACACATCTCCGTGTATATGCACTGAGATACGTACATGACATCATGACTTATAAGTTATATATATATATATGTATATATATATATATATATATATATATATATATATATATATATATATATATATATATATATATATATATATATATATATATATATATATGTCGTGCCGAATATGCAAAACTGGTCAATTAGCAAGAACTCATTTAAAATTAAGTCCTTTCTAAAATTCTCTCTTATACGTTTAAAGATATATTTTTTTCATTAATGTTAATGTAAAAAATTTTAGTTTTGCACCAAAAGAATCTTAGAAAACTTACCTAACCTTATTATAACAAGAACAATTTATTTTAGCCTAACCCAACTAAATATATTTTAGATTTGTTTACAGTAATTTAATATTAAACAAACACAGTGAAATATATTTTTTTCGTTAGGTTCAGAATGATTTTGGTGAAATTATTGCATACACAAATTTTCACTTGTCCTATATGGCAAGATGAGCATTGCTATTTAAGCCAAGATCGCAAGTTCTGCCTATTCGGCACGCAATGGGAACGCGACTCGACCCTAAGACCCTCCGTATTGCAGTGGCTCTGCGCCTTGCTGCCCCAATTCACACAGAATATATGTGTATTTGCGGCGAAGTGCAAGCAGACCAATACGGTCTACATGGTCTTAACTGTTCCAAAACCAAGGGCTGGCATGCAAGACACAATGAGGTCAACGACATCATCAAGAGAACCCTTGCTACAGCTGGATGCCCTGCCGAGAGGGAGCCACGATCACTTGCAGCAAACAATACCCACAACCCAACAAACCGCCCCGACGGGATCACCATCTATCCTTGGAAGAATGGCAAGCTCTTAGCATGGGACTATACCTGTGTGTCCACACTGGCTGACACCTATATCAATCACAGTGTGGGGCGACAGGGAGGAGCTGCTGACCACAGGGAGGAGTACAAGATCAGCAAGTACAGGGACATTAGCCAACAGTATCAATTTGTCCCAGTGGGATCAGAGACCTTGGGATCATGGGGAAAAAATGCCACACGTTTCCTTAAAGAATTGGGTTCCAGACTCATCGACACCACCAGGGACCCAAGGGCAGCCACTTTCATGTTCCAGCGCCTCAGCGTCGCCATCCAGAGGGGAAATGCTTGCTGCATACTTGGTTCACGTCCAGCCTCGGAGGAGCTGGAGGAAATTCATCATCTTTGATACATTGTGCCATTGTATTCATGTTTATGTTTTTTTTCTGTAAATGTATTTTGTTTATTAATAAATGTTCACATAGAATATAAATATAGGGGGTGGTAGGAGAAGAAAATATTCAAACAGCTCCGGGGAGAACCTTGAGTTTTCCCTGAGGTACGTTTATTGTCTTCTCTGAGGATGAGGGTCCCCATTCCAGCTATAGAGGTGGTACTTCCCTATATTTTGTTATTAAAAAAAATATATATATATATATATATATATATATATATATATATATATATATATATATATATATATATATATATATATATATATATATATATACATATATATATATATATATATATATATATATATATATATATATATATATATATATATATATATATATATATATGTATATAATATATATATATTATATATATAATATATATATATATATATATATAAATATATTTATATATATATATATATACATATATATATACATATATATATATATATATATATATATATATATATATATATATATATATATATGTGTGTGTGTGTGTGTGTGTGTGTGTGTGTGTATGTGTGTGTGTGTGTGTGAGTGTGTGTGTGTGTGTTTGTGTAGAGTTGCTATTCCATATTTTAAATAAAATATCTGATTTTCCACATATATGGGTTATCAGTGATACTAAAGCATCACAGAACGCGACTATAGTAATTACGTTATAGTATTTCATTTTATATATACCTGAAAACCTTCTCGAAACATATATTCACAAATTTCACGAAACATTTCGTTAGAATTGTGAAATCTTGTCAAGTCAATTCGCAAGAGAGTGAATGTCCTGAAATTTAGCAGTGATGTTACATCACTTATAAATTCATTAATACTTAAGTTATTCCTGATAATTCGCCTTCATCAGATATTTTTTTTTCAATTATTCTATATCGTCTGTCTTAAATTCCAACAATAAATTATTTACTCAATAATAAAATTTCATCATTTTTGCTTTTAAGAACATTATTTAAATATAAATTTTGTTAGGTTAGGGAATCGTTCACTTGACTAAAATTATATCTATTGCCACTCAGGTAATTTTTAATATGCTAATTTCGATTGCTGGAGAACAATCAGACCCATTCAACCCTCAACCCACCCAACCTAAATTGGGTGAAACACAGGAAACTCAGAGAGAATTTGCGAGGATGTGTCTAATGAAGGAATAATCGCCATCAATCGTTCCACTGAAACACAAAATTCTTTAATAAAGAACTACCATTATTTTCTCTATAGGAAATAAATTTGTACCATATTAGACAGAAGTATAAAAATACAATAAACTGAATATCGTAAACTTTACTTTCCCGAGGACTAATAATCTTATTTATTATTATTATTATTATTATTATTATTATTATTATTATTATTATTATTATTATTATTATTATTATTATTATGGCTGTGTACAATTTTTTCTGAAAAATTTTGTACTAAATACATTCATAAGAATTAATAAAAATACGATTTTATTCCTTATTTTTTAAAAACTAAAGAAATCAGTTTTCCTGATTTTTTTATGAATGAACGAAATTTGTAAACATTTGGTGGTAGTAGTAGTGGTAGTGACTTTATTGTAGTAGTAATGGTAGTGGTAGTGACTTTATTGTAGCAGTAATGGTAGTGGTAGCGACTGTATTGTAGTAGTAATGGTAGTGGTAGCGACTGTATTGTAGTAGTAATGGTAGTGGTAGCGACTGTATTGTAGTAGTAATGGTAGTGGTAGTGACTTTATTGTAGCAGTAATGGTAGTGGTAGCGACTGTATTGTAGTAGTAATGGTAGTGGTAGTGACTTTATTGTAGCAGTAATGGTAGTGGTAGCGACTGTATTGTAGTAGTAATGGTAGTGGTAGTAGTAGCAGTAATAGTAATGGTAGTGGTAGTAGCAGCAGTAATAGTAATGGTAGTGGTAGTAGTAGCAGTAATAGTAATGGTTTGTAGATGAATGGTTCAGAGAACCGACATGTTGATAAATTAGACACATGTGCAACTCTTGGGTATCTTTATTGAGGAAACGTTTCGCCACACAGTGGCTTCATCAGTCCATACGTAGGAGAAACTTGAAGAACAGGAGGAGAATGAGGTAATCAGTCCCTCAACCTTGAGTCGATGTGTTCAGTCCATCAATCTTGAATAGAATACGGCATATCAGCGGAGAAGCAGCTTATAAACCGTATGGCAGGAGAGGTGCAGCAGTCATAGGTCGTGTCACACGACCTATGACTGCTGCACCTCTCCTGTTGGTACATGAAGTTTTCCAGTACCACCTCCATCATCTTAGCCCTCCATGTATCTTGGCCCCCATGCGGGTCCAAGTTCTCCCAATCGATCTCCTTGTGGTTAAAGTCACCCATGATCAGGAGCTTTGCCCTGCATGCATGAGCTTTTCTGGCCAAACTGTAGCCAGTGTGTCAACCATCGCTCTATTGCTCTCGTCGTACTCTTGCCTTGGCCTCCTGCTGTTCTGTGGTTGGTTATACATCACCGCTATTACCACCTTGGGACCTCCAGAGTGAAGTGTTCCCGCTATGTAATCACTTTCTTCTCCGCTGTCTCCCCCCTCTCCACTCATCAAAATTCCAGCGATTTTTGATCAACAATGCCACTCCTCCCCCCCCCTGTTCCCCCGTCTTTCCTCAGGATTTGGTATCCCATTACAAAGATGGCATCTGTTATAAATACCTGCAAGCTTGGTTCTTTGAGAGCTATGATGTGGGTGATCCCTCTTTGACTCTTTTCATGCCACTCCTCCCACTTATTTTGTTATCCATCAGCGTTGTGTACCAACCTTCAGTTTCCTTTCCAACACTGTGTTTGGGGGGGCCTGTGAGGGTGGAGACCGGGTAGCATACTGTGGGATTCTATAGCTCGGTGTTGGGTGGAGGCTGTGGTATGGATTGTAGTGTGTGTTGGGGGATGGTGTGATAGGTTGAAATGGTTCTGAGAATAGTTGTGTGTGTGCTTGCCCTTGCTGTTCTGTTCTGCTCTGACTGTCCTCTGCTGGTTCCATCCTTGTCTCTTTTCCCAGCTCCTTCGCTTTTTGTCCTCTCCTCAGCTGCTGTCGTTCTGATTGTGTTCTGTCTCTGTCTAGGAACCCTTTTTGTACTCTTTCCCAGTATTTCAACCGTGGTTTCTCTTGGAGGGATCCGTTCCGCACTGTTCTGTCCTGAGAATCAGCTTTATTGGTTGGTTTCTTTTCCCCCTTTAAGTACCCCCCTATTCTCTGAAAATTTACAATCTCGTCCATCTCTTCACCTATTTCCGTGATTATTTTCCATCTCCTTTCTTTTTTCCTGCTGCCTTTTATGGTGTCCTTTCTCTCTCTCCTGAAGCCCATGGATAAACACTGATTTTGCCCTTTTCCCCCTCCCATTGCCTCACCCTCTGTGACTCGGATCCTGCCTGTATGTGGGGCAGTTTTTCTCCCCAAAGATTTTTCCAGTGGCCTCTTTGATTGCATGGTTGTGCCTCAGCATTCGACTAATCACCCCTCCATCTGCAACCAGCTGTTTTTTCCCTTTCACTCCTTGGCCCTCCTTGGCAGGCTGATAATGACCTTAGCATAATTCATAATTCCTTCCTTCCTGTTCGGCCTCGCAGCTTCATATGCTGTGTCTTCTCTGGTCACTGCCCCTGTAACTCGCTCCAGCCTATTTATCTCAACTTCTAGGACCCTTATTTTGGCTACTGCAGTTTCGAATTGTGCCTCCCAATTCTTTGTCTCCTTCTCCAACCTCTTTTCCAATTTCACAGAGAACCCTTTCTCCATTTTTTCAGAAAGCTTCCTAATTTCTCTCTCCCACTCTTGTTCCATCCTTTTCCACTGCTCCTCCATCCACTCCTCCCTACCAGAACCATTCTCATCTGATCCTTGTGTATGTGTGCGTGTGTATGTATGTGTGTGTGTGTGTACTCACCTATTTGTACTCACCTATTTGTGGTTGCAGGGGTCGAGTCACAGCTCCTGGCCCCGCCTCTTCGCTGATTGCTACTAGGTCCTCTCTCTCCCTGCCCCATGAGCTCTATCATACCTCGCCTTAAAACTATGTATGGTTCCTGCCTCCACCACATCACTTTCTAGGCTATTCCATGGCCTGACTACTCTATGACTGAAGAAATACTTCCTAGCATCCCTTTGATTCATCTGAGTCTTCAACTTCCAATTGTGACCTCTTGGTCTGTGGGCCCATCTCTGGAACATCCCCTCTTTGTCCTCCTCGTCTATTCCGCGCAGTATTTTATATGTCGTTATCATGTCTCCCCTGACCCTCCTGGCCTCCAGTGTCGTCAGGCCGATTTCCCTCAACCTTTCTTCATAGGACAATCCCCGTAGCTCTGGGACTAGTCTTGTTGCAAACCTTTGCACTTTCTCTAATTTCTTGACGTGCTTGACTAGGTGTGGATTCCAAACTGGTGCTGCATACTCCAGTATGGGCCTGACGTAGATGGTGTACAGAGTCTTAAACGAATCCTTACTGAGGTATCGGAACGCTATCCGTAGGTTTGCCAGGCGCCCGTATGCTGCAGCAGTTATCTGATTGATGTGCGCCTCAGGAGATATGCTCGGTGTTATACTCACCCCCAGATCTTTTTCCTTGAGTGGGGTTTTTGCAGTCTTTGGCCATCTAAACTATATTGTGTCTGCGGTCTTCTTTGCCCTTCCCCAATCTTCATGACTTTGCATTTGGCAGGGTTAAATTCAAGGAGCCAGTTGCTGGACCAGGCTTGTAGCCTGTCCAGATCTCTTTGTAGTCCTGCCTGATCCTCGTCCGATTCGATTCTTCTCATTAACTTCACATCGTCTGCAAACAAGGACACTTCTGAGTCTATCCCTTCCGTTATGTCGTTCACGTATACCAAGAACAGCACAGGTCCTAGGACTGACCCCTGTGGAACCCCGCTTGTCACAGGCGCCCACTCTGACACCTCGTCGCGTACCATGACTCGTTGTTGCCTCCCTGTCAGATATTCTCTGATCCATTGCAGTGCCTTTCCTGTTATGTGTGCCTGGTCCTCTAGCTTTTGCAGTAACCTCTTGTGAGGAACTGTGTCGAAAGCCTTCTTGCAGTCCAAAAATACGCAGTCGATCCCCCCCTCTCTCTCTTGTCTTACTTCGTCCCCTTTGTCATAAAACTCTAGTAGGTTTGTGACACAGGATTTTCCTTCCTGAAACCGTGCTGGTTGCCCAATTATACACTTGTTTCTTTCCAGGTGCCCCACCACTCTCCTCCTGATGATCTTCTCCATGATCTTGCATACTATACACGTTTAGTGATACAGGTCTGTAGTTTAGTGCCTCATGTCTGTCTCCCTTTTAAAAATTGGGACTACATTTGCCATTTTCCATACCTCAGGGAGTTGCCCAGTTTCAAATGATGTGTTGAAGATCTTTGTTAATGGCTCACACAATACTCTGCTCCCTCTTTAAGGACCCATGGAGAGATGTTGTTTGGCCCCACCGCCTTTGAGGTGTCAATTTTCGCATAGCAGCTTCTTCACCTCCTCCTTGGTTATATGTACCTCATCCAGCACTTGCTGGAGTGCCCCCCTGTTTTGATTTTTTTGGAGTCCTACTGGTTTCCACTGTAAATACCTCTTTAAATCTTGTGTTGAGCTCCTGACATACCTCTCGGTCGTTTCTTGTGAATTCCCCATCACCCTTCCTCAGTCTGATTACCTGGTCCTTGACTGTTTTTTTTCCTCCTGATGTGGCTGTACAACAGCTTCGGGTCAGTCTTTACTTTTGATGCTATGTCATTTTCATATTGTCGCTGAGCCTCCCTTCTTATCTGTGCATATTCGTTTCTGGCTCTTCGCTGATTTCTTTTTTTTCCTGAGTTCTCTGTCTTCTGTACCTTTTCCATTCTCTAGTACACCTAGTTTTTGCCTCCCTACACCTTTGGGTGAACCAAGGACTCGTTCTGTTCTTCCCATTATTTCTGTTTCCCCTGGGAACAAACCTCTCCTCTGCCTCCTTGCATTTTGTTGCTACATAGTCCATCATTTCTTGTACTGGTTTTCCTTCAGTTCCCTCTCCCCCTGAATGTCTTGAAGGAAGTTCCTCATGCCTGAGTAGTTCCCCCTTTTGTAGTTTGGTTTTTCCCAGCCTATTCCTGCTACTCTCTCCACTTGGAGCTCAAGTAAGTAGTCGAAGCACAGAACCACATGATCACTAGCTCCCAGGGGCCTTTCATACATGATACCCTCGATGTCCGAACTACTCATGGTGAATACAAGGTCCAACCTTGCTGGTTCATCCTCTCCTCTCTCTCTGGTAGTGTCCCCTAACATGTTGATGCATGAGGTTCTCCAGTACCACATCCATCATCTTGGCTCTCCATGTTTCGGGACCCCCATGGGGCTCCAGGTTTTCCCAGTCAATCTCCTTGTGATTGAAATCACCCATAACTAGTAACTTTGCTCCCCCCATGTGTGCTCTCCTGGCCACCTCGGCTAGTGTGTTGATCATTGCTCTGTTGCTCTCATCGTATTCTTCTCTTGGCCTCCTGCAGTTCTGTGGTGGGTTGTACATTACTGCAATTATCACCTTATGTCCCTCAGACTGGATTGTTCCTACTAAGTAGTCCCTTTCGCCCATGCCATCCATTCTTTCCATTTTCTCAAAACCCCACTGGTTTTTAATGAGCAGTGCAACTCCTCCTCCCCCTCTCCTCCCTCTGTCTTTCCTGAAGATTTGATATCCGGATGGAAAGATTGAATCTGTTATTATTCTGGTGAGTTTTGTTTCTGTGAGTGCTATTATGTCTGGGGATGTCTCTTTGATTCTTCGTGCCACTCCTCATACTTGTTTGTTATTCCATCTGCATTTGTATACCACACCTTCAACTTCTTTTCTAAGACTGTGGTCTGGGAAGTATATTGGGGTTGGGGAAGTGGGAGACCTGGTAAGGAACTATGGGTTGTTGCTGTGGGGGTGAAGTTTGTAATGTAGTGGGTGGGGGCATTGGATGTGACATGGGTGTTTTGATTTAGAGTGTTTGGTTGCACTGGGGTTGACCTGGTTGGGAGGCTTCTATAGAAAGTTGTGAGGGAGGCTGTATTAGATCTTCTTCCTGGGTCTGGGATCTCCGGTCTGTCTTCTCCATCCCCTCTCTTTCCTCCTTTCGCCTTTGTACCATCTCTCTCAGTTTCTTCCTTTCTTCTTGTGTTCTGTCGCGGTCGAGATACACCCTCCTGTATGTCGTCATGTCCCTTAATCGTGCTTTCTCCTGCAGTATCCTTGTCCGAGTCGCTTCTGCCTTGAAGGTCACTCTCACTGGCCGGGTTCTTTTTTTTTACAAACCCCCCTATTCTCCGAAAATTTTCCAGCTGGGTCATATCGTCTTCTCCTATTGCTTTCATGATGCTTTCAATTGCTTTTCTTTCCCCTTGTTTTCTTGCTTCATATGTTTCCCCTTCGTGTTTCCCCCTGTGTATGTGTGTGTATGTCTTGTTGTGTGTGTGTGTGTTTGTGTGTGTGTGTGTGTGTGTGTGTGTGTGTGTGGTGTGTGTGTGCGTTGTGTTTTATGTGTGTGCGTGTGTGTGTGTATGTCTGTGTGTGTGTGTGTGTGTGTGTGTGTGTGTGTTTTGTGGGGTGTGTGTGTGTTTTATGTGTGTTGTGTTGTGTGTGTGTGTGTGCGTGTGTGTGAAATGTGTGTGTGTGTGTGTGTGTTGTGTGTGTGTATGTCTGTGTGTGTGTACTCACCCACCTAATTGTGGTTGCAGGGGTCGAGACTCACTCCTGGCCCCGCCTCTTCACTGATCGCTACTGGATCCTCTCTCTCTCTGTTTCCTGAGCTTTGTCAAAACCTCTTTTTAAAACTATGTATGGTTCCTGCCTCCACTACTTCACTTGCTAGGCTATTCCACTTGCTGACAACTCTATGACTGAAGAAATACTTCCTAACGTCCCTGTGACTCGTCCTGAGTCTTCACTTCCAGTTGTGACCCCTTTTCCCTGTGTCCCCCCCTCTGGGAAAATCCTATCTCTGTCCACCTTGTCTATTCCCCGCAGTATCTTTTATGTCGTTATCATGTCTCCCCTGACCCTTCTGTCCTCCAGTGTCGTCAGTCCGATTTCCCCTTAACCTTTCCTCGTACGACATTCCCTTGAGCTCTGGGACTAGCCCTTTTTGCAAACCTTTGTACTTTCTCTAACTTCTTGACGTGCTTGACCAGGTGTGGTTCCAGACTGGGGCTGCATACTCCAGTATGGGCCTAACATACACAGTGTACAGTGTCTTGAACGATTCCTTTTGAGGTATCGGAACGCTATTCTCAGGTTTGCCGGGCGCCCGTATGCTGCAGCGGTTTATTTGGTTGATGTGTGCCTCCGGTGATGTACTCGGTGTTATGGTCACCCCAAGGTCTTTCTCCCTGAGTGAGGTCTGTAGTCTTTGTCCACCTAGCCTATATTCTGTCTGCGGTCTTCTTTGCCCCTCCCCAATCTTCATGACTTTGCATTTGGCTGGATTGAATTCGAGGAGCCAGTTACTGGACCACATGTCCAGCCTCCCCAGGTCTCTTTGCAGTCCTGCCTCATCCTCGTCCGATTTAATTCTTCTCATCAACTTCACGTCATCTGCGAACAGGGACACTTCAGAGTCTATTCCTTCCATCATGTCGTTCACATATATCAAAAATAGCACTGGTCCTAGAACTGACCCCTGTGGGACCCCGCTCCGTAACAGGCGCCCACTGTGATACCTCTTCACGTACCATGACTCGTTGCTGCCTCCCTGTCAGGTATTCCCTTATCCATTGCAGTGCCCTTCCTTTTATGTGTGCCTGATCCTCCAGCTTCTGCACTAATCTCTTGTGGGGAACTGTGTCAAAGGCCTTCCTGCAGTCTAGGAAAACGCAATCTACCAACCCTCTCTCTCGTGACTTACTTCTGTTACCTTGTCATAAAACTCCAGGAGGTTTGTGATACAAGATTTGCCTTCCATGAACCCATGCTGGTTTTCATTTATAATCTTGTTCCTTTCCAGGTGTTCGACCACTCTCCTCCTGATAATCTTCTCCATGACTTTGCACACAATACATGTCAGAGACACAGGTCTGTAGTTTAGTGCCTCGTTTCTGTTTCCTTTCTTAAATATGGGACTACATTAGCTGTCTTCCATTTCTCAGGTAGTTGCCCAGTTTCAAGGGATGTGTTGAAGATTGTGGTTAGAGGCACACACAGCATCTCTGCTCCTTCTCTAAGGACCCATGGGGAGATGTTGTCCGGTCCCATCGCCTTTGAGGTGTCAAGGTCACTTAAGAGCTTCTTCACCTCCTCCTCAGTTGTTCGTATGTCATCCAACACTTGTTGGTATATTCCCTCTTGATGTTCCCTTCTGTGCTGTCTTCCCCCAGCCCTTCCTGTCTCTACTGTAAAAACTTCCTTAAATCTCCTGTTCAGCTCCTCACATACCTCCTGATCATTTCTTGTGAGTTCTCCACCTTCTGTCCTTAATCTGATCACCTGGTCTTTGACTGTTGTCTTCCTCCTGATGTGGCTATAACAACAGTTTCGGGTCAGTCTTGATTCTCGATGCTATGTCATTTTCATACTGTCGCTGGGCCTCCCTCCTTACCTGTGCGTACTCATTCCTGGCTCTGCGACTGATCTCCCTATTTTCGTGTGTTCTCTGCCTTCTGTACTTTTTCCATTCTCTATTGCACTTTGTTTTTGCCTCCTTACACCGTCGGGTAAACCAGGGGCTTGTTCTGGTCTTCCCGTTGTTACTGTTTGCCCTTGGGAATGAACCTTTCCACTGCCTCCTTGCATTTTGTTGCTACATATTCCATCATTTCATTTACTGGCTTTCCTGCCAGTTCTCTGTCCCACTGGACCTCCCGCATGAAGTTCTTCAACCCTATGTAGTCCCCTCTTTTATAGTCAGGCTTTTCCCATTCTACTCCTGTTATTCTCTCCACTTGCAGCTCTACTATGTATTCAAAGCACAGAACCACGTGGTCGCTAGCTCCTAGGGGACTCTCATACTTGATATCCTCAATGTTGAGCTGCCCAGGGTGAACACAAGGTCCAATCTTGCTGGGTTTATCCTCCCCTCTCACTCTGGTAGTGTCCTTAACATGTTGGTGCATGAGGTTTTCCAGCACCACGTCCAACATCCTGGCTCTCCATGTTTCGGGACCCCCATGTGGCTCCAGGTTTTTTCCCCGTCAATCTCCCTGTGGTTTGAAATCCCCCCTAACCAGCAACTTTTCTCTGCTGGAGTGAGCTCTTCTTGCCACTCAGCAAATGTGTCCACCATTGCTCTGTTGCTCTCTTCATATTCCTCTCTTGGCCTCCTGCAGTTCTGTGGTGGATTATACATCACTGCAATGACCACTTTGTGTTCCCCAGACTGAAGTGTACCTGCTATGTAGTCTCTTTCTCCTGTCTCATCTATTCCTTCCATTTTCTCGAATTTCCATCTGTTTTTACGAGCAGAGCAACCCCACCTCCCCCCCTACCCCTTCTATCTTTCCTCATGATCTGGTATCCTTGTGGGAAGATTGCATCTGTTATTGTCTCCATGAGTTTTGTTTCTGTAACTGCTATGATGTCTGGGGACTTCTCATTGATTCTTTCTTGCCATTCCTCATGTTTATTCGTTAATCCATCTGCATTTGTGTACCAAACCTTCAACTTCTGTTCTAATACTGTAACTGTGGTGCGGGGGGGTGGAAACAGAGGGATCGGTGTGTGATGGTTGGTTTGGAATGTTCAGTTGCCTTGGGGGTGTCGTGGCTGGAGTCCTTCTGCAGGTGTTTCTGTGTGTGTGTGTGTGTGTGTGTGTGTGTGTGTGTGTGTGTGTGTGTGTGTGTGTGTGTGTGTGTGTGTGTGTGTGTGTGTGTGTGTGTGTGTGTGTGTGTGCGTGTGTGTGTATGTGTGTGTGTGTGTGTGTGTGTGTATGTCTGTGTGTGTGTGTGTGTGTGTGTGTGTGTACTCACCTATTTGTACTCACCTATTTGTGGTTGCAGGGGTCGAGTCACAGCTCCTGGCCCCCGCCTCTTCGCTGATTGCTACTAGGTCCTCTCTCTCCCTGCTCCATGAGCTCTATCATACCTCGCCTTAAAACTATGTATGGTTCCCGCCTCCACTACGTCACTTTCTAGGCTATTCCACGGCCTGACCACTCTATGACTGAAGAAATACTTCCTAACATCCCTTTGATTCATCTGAGTCTTCAACTTCCAATTGTGACCTCTTGTGTCTGTGTCCCTTCTCTGGAACATCCCGTCTTTGTCCACCTTGTCAATTCCGCGCAGTATTTTATATGTCGTTATCATGTCTCCCCTGACCCTCCTGTCCTCCAGTGTCGTCAGACCGATTTCCCTCAACCTTTCTTCGTAGGACAATCCCCGTAGCTCTGGGACTAGTCTTGTTGCAAACCTTTGCACTTTCTCTAATTTCTTGACGTGCTTGACTAGGTGTGGATTCCAAACTGGTGCTGCATACTCCAGTATGGGCCTGACATAAATGGTATACAGAGTCTTAAACGAATCCTTACTGAGGTATCGGAACGCTATCTGTAGGTTTGCCAGGCGCCCGTATGCTGCAGCAGTTATCTGATTGATGTGCGCCTCAGGAGATATGCTCGGTGTTATACTCACCCCCAGATCTTTTTCCTTGAGTGAGGTTTGCAGTCTTTGGCCATCTAAACTATATTGTGTCTGCGGTCTTCTTTGCCCTTCCCCAATCTTCATGACTTTGCATTTGGCAGGGTTAAATTCAAGGAGCCAGTTGCTGGACCAGGCTTGTAGCCTGTCCAGGTCTCTTTGTAGTCCTGCCTGATCCTCTTTCCGATTTGATTCTTCTCATTAACTTCGCATCATCTGCAAACAAGGACACTTCTGAGTCTATCCCTTCAGTTATGTCGTTCACATATACCAAGAACAGCACAGGTCCTAGGACTGGACCCCTGTGGAACCCCCGCTTGTCACAGGCGCCCACTCTGACACCTCGTCGGTACCATGACTCGTTGTTCCCTCCTGACAGGTATTCTCTGATCCATTGCAGTGCTTTCCTGTTATGGTGTGCATGATCCTCTAGCTTTTGCAGTAACCTCTTGTGGGAACTGTGTCGAAGGCCTTCTTGCAGTCCAGAAATATGCAGTCGATCCACCCTCTCTCTCTCTTGTCTTACTTCTGTCACCTTGTCATAAAACTCTAGTAGGTTTGTGACACAGGATTTTCCTTCCTGAAACCGTGCTGGTTGTCATTATACACTTGTTTCTTTCCCAGGTGCCCACCACTCTCCTCCTTATGATTCTTCTCCATGACCTTGCATACTATACACGTTAGTGATACAGGTCTGTGTTTAGTGCCTCATGTCTGTCTCCCTTTTTAAAAATTGGGATCATTTGCCATTTTCCATACCTCAGGGAGTTGCCCAGTTTCAAGTTGATGTGTTGAAGATCTTTGTTAATGGCTCACACAATATTTTTGCTCCCTCTTTAAGGACCCATGGAGAGATGTTGTCTGGTCCCACCGCCTTTGAGGTGTCAAGTTCGCATAGCAGCTTCTTCACTTCCTCCTTGGTTATATGTACCTCATCCAGCACTTGCGGGTGTGCCCCCCTGTTCTGATTTCCTGGAGTCCTACTGGGTTCCACTATGTGTGTGTGTGTGTGTGTGTGTGTGTGTGTGTGTGTGTGTGTGTGTGTGTGTGTGTGTGTGTAATCGTATAATGAATAATATACAAATAAATCATATGCAGTTGTCTGGCTTGAAATGTCAAGTAAAGAGAGCTTTTGCCTAGACTATATAAACCTGATGTATCTCTCTCCGAGTATATATAGTAAGAGTTTATTTTAATCCCTATTCTTCCGAATAAAGTACGCTTGACTGGCGTTAAACAGATGATACGCAGCCTTAATGACCCTCGGGTAGTCAATAGGCTTTAAAGTCCATTAACCAACCAGCTTCTGCCAGGCTGGGCTCAGTGTTTGAAGGATAACTGAGCTAGTGTTTGAGCCGACAGTGTTGCTCACTGGGAAGTGTCTCTCACTCTGGTGATAGAACATGATTTACTCAGCAGGTGTCCTGAATGATGTACCGAGGTGTTCAGCAGCTCCTCTCCTGAAATGCCTTGTCGTCCTGCCATTGCACTGAGGTTTACAAGATTGGTTGTTTAATGGTGGTTTAAAACTTATCGACTTCACTACGATCATTAAGGCTGCACGTAACTTTTGCATCACCAGACAAGAATACTTAATCTCAAAAAGAGGGATTAGATCTCAGCATACATAGGATGAGAGAAATACACTTCTCAGTGTATTAAATCTTAGCATACATAGGCTGAGAGAAATACACTTCTCAGTGTATATATCCTGACTTACATGCACTGTGTATTCATATACTATATCTATCACAGGCGATCAGGGATCGAATTTTTAATTAAATAATATATAATAAAAATCTATTTTTTAGTATAATATTCAAAGAAAACTCTGGATACAATCATCAAAGTAACGTATTCAACTTATTTCTTATGATATAGCTATTACCACTAGTAAACGGTGGAACTAGTCGTTTATACGTAGTTTCTTCTTGTAGAGTAAGAAGGGGATCTTTACAAGGCTTTGAGAGTTTGTTTACCAAGTAGTTTAGTTAAGTATAATGCAGCTTCTGTATAATTTTAGGTGGTAATGAAAGTTGGTATAATCGGAACATAACCGGAAACGTTATGCTCAAATTATACCAGGTTAAGATTTACCAGGAAACAGGAGAAGTGTTTCCTGACGGGGGTTTTAGTCACATAATATCCTGCCCACTTGAGTTTTTGGTCATTTGATCGATGCCTTCCACTTGCTTACCCCTCCCCACGCCTTTGAAAATTAAACAAGAATAATGCTATAACCAGAAAGGTCTACTTACCGGAGTTGATATTGAGCTTCGACTAAAATGAATTCGTATAATTAAAGAAAATTTAGTTATTGAGCTAGTAAAAGTAGGCTCTCTGTAAATTGACATAGTAAATGAATTTCCAGTTCTTTCACTCAGAATATTCATAAAAGGCAATTTGGAATTATTTTCCCTTTCAAAGCTCACTACTCTGAATGTATTCTGATGGCTGTATCTCGATATGTGTGTGTGTGTGTGTGTGGTGTGTGTGTGTGTGTGTGATATGTGTTGTAGTGTTGTTGTGATATGTGTCAGTGTGTGTATGGGTGTTGAAACACTGTCGCTCTCATTGCACACATTTCAATATTTACAATAGTGTATTACTGTGGTTTCAGCCTATCCATACATGGGGTCATTCAAAAGCTCATGTGCATATTGCGAATTAAGTAACCAAGTGTACATAGTCTTAGCTCATTACACTAACAAATACTGAGTATTAAGGAAAATACACACAAAAATAGTCTTAAGCTATTCCTCTATACAATTAAGACAAAGAGTCAGGAAACTCTTGGTTTGTCTCACAATAATATTCTAACAACAACCAAACTCTCGACAACACTAAGACACATTAAAACCACGTCCCTCAAGGGAGGTTCTTGACGCTGGTGAGGGGCTCTTGATCTAGGGCAGTGGATCTGTGCTCCGGTTCCTTGAATTGAGCCTGAATACCTTCTACCTCCCCACGTGCTGTATTATCCTACGGGTTTAGCGCTCCCCCATGATTATAATAATCATTAAGACCACAAGTAACATTTTTCACCACCGAACATAAGTACTTGTCCCCAAAAGTAGGAATTAAAGTCAAATTTCATCATAAGCTGAATATTTTCGAAGAAATTCTCCTCTCGGTGTGTACATATCCTGTGAAGGTTAGGTAGGAATCATCAGGAAACAGGTGTTTCCTGACGCGGGTCTTAGTCAGATGATGACCCGTCATTGGACCTTTTGGCCATCTGACTGAGTTAGTTAGTTAAAGATTAGCCGGTATTCTCCCGGCCCGGGCCTTGTCCAAGTGGTGGCCCGGCCTTGGCTCCCTCTTTAGGGAGTGTCTGAGACCTAAGTCTCCCATGGGAGGAGGCACAAGTACCTCCTCATCTTTGGGACCAACTGTCCCCAGGCCTAGTCACAAGCTAGGCCTCTCTGGTCTGCCATCCCCACCCCAAGGGGGCTAATGGGAATGACAGTCTTATGAGCTAAAGGCTCGGGCTCAGGCACCTACCCTACCCTAGAAGGGTTAGGCATGGTGTCGATGGATCTGACTGAGGCCTTCCGCTGGCTTACCGTTCAACTCCTGTAAACTTCTACATCATACACGGAGTAACATTTTTTTTTATGGAAAATATTATCTATTCTTACATAATATATAAGTAAATATTAAATACGAAGCATTATAAACAATTAATTTAATTACTTACTATTTTTTCGTATGTAATAAAATCAATTTCAAACTACGTGTCTATATATATCACGAAATATTTAATTGAATCGACAAATCTTGTCGAGTCAGTCATCAGGGCGCAAGAGTTGGCGTCTCTCCAGAAATTCGGTAGCGACATTACTTTCAATTACATTAGTACTCAATTTAGTGTCGCCGATTCATTTCGTTAATCAGATTTTTAAATTATTCTTGATCGAATTTATTCTGAGCAATGAGATGTTTTTTGTCGGCAAATTTGGTACCAATATAATGTGTCTGTTCATTCCAAATAAATTTACGCTCCATTAAAAAAAATTCAGCTGTATACATGTATTTAAACACCATAAAGGTTGTATATATATACCGAGAGGTGTATATATCTCGGTGTATATACGTGAGAATTAATACTTCAGGTATTAAAATGTCCTTTGCGTGTAGTAGATAGCGTTTAAATTCAATTTAAGGTAATAATGTTTGTTAGGAAACAGGACAAGTGTTCCCTGACTCGGGTGTTAGTTATATGATGACCCACAACTGGAGCTTTTAGTCATTTGACCGAGGCCTTCAACTGGCTTACCTCTCCACTCCTCTAAAAATCATGTCTATGATTATAACCATTAAACACGACCTAATTTAACAACCAACCAATATCAGTAAGTAATTTTTTTCATGACTATGGTAACTACTTAGTGTATAAAAATATATATATAAGAGAATTAAGCAGCAACATTAAAAATATATAAAATAACAAACGGTACTTGCCATAATTACAGATATTTTCATTGTTACGTTAAATTGCTTTTATATTTTTTTCAGTAGAAGTTGATAATAGAAATCCCATACAATGACGCTGAGCACTCCAACAGCACCTCAAGTACCAAAAAACCCACTTGTCTCCACTCACTTTGGTCTACGTTTACACATGCTCAAGCCCTCTTTACCCAAAACCTCCTTCACTCACTCCTTCCAACTCTTCCTTCGACGTCTCCTGCACCTTCCTTCACTCCTTGACTTAATTAACTTCCTGGAAAACCTATCCTTCTCCATCCTTTTCTAAATAAGCAAATCATTTCAACTACCTGTTCTATCCACTCTGAGTTGTACCATCCAAGTCTCAACTTCATCTTCTATTTGCGTTGCTACTTATTCTCTGTAAAACTTTCACACGGCACAATAATCTCGAATACATTATCTCCACCGCCTCCAGCCTCCTCGCTGCAACGTTCAAAGACCATAGCTCCGTTACGTCTCAGAATTTTCTTTTCTTCATCCACTGACAAATATTATTTCTACCCACAGATATCTTAGTAGACTTGCATCTTTCTTTCCCTCAGCTGTTTACTGTGATTCGCCCAACGTTTCCGTCTCTTCTGCCGACTCCTCTACACGTGTCTCAGCATTTAATTCCAGCATTTTCTTTCCGATCTCATCTCCGATATTTTATGCACAATACCGTGACTGGAACAATGCATATAAAACCCACACAAAGGAGACAGAAGCTCACGACTATTGTTGACTAAATATCTTATGTTTAATGTAAGGCTTTTGTTGGCTAAATCTCTTTTGTTTAATATGGAGCTTTTGTTAGACTTAAAATATTTTGCTTGTTACCTAAATATATTTTGTTTAGTAAAAAGCTTTTCTTGATTAAATATCTTTTATTTAATATAAAGCTTTTGTTGACTAAAAAATCTTTTGTTTAATATAGAGCTTTTGTTGACTAAAAAATCTTTTGTTTAATATAAGGCTTTTGTTTGGTATAAATCAATCATCTTCCTGCGTTGCCTTTTAGGAAATTAAACACCTGTTTTGTATGTAAAGTGAACATCACTTAAATCCCTCAGCGACTTGGTCCTCTTAGCCAGATGAGCCTTTTGTCCGTACTCTGGGACGCCAGAGTACAAAAAGTTACTGAGTAGTGAGTAATGCGTGTGTGTGTACTTGTATGTGTATGTGAGCAACATGTATACGTATGTACACGTACTCACATGAAAGCACTTATCAATGCACACACAAAAACACACACACACACACACACACACACACACACACACACACACACACACACACACACACACACACGCCTAGAAAATGACGTAGTGGAGGCAGGAACCATACACAGTTTTAAGACGAGGTTTGATAAAGCTCATGGAGCGGGGAGAGAGAGGGCCTAGTAGCAACCGGTGAAGAGGCGGGGCCAGGAGCTAGGACTCGACCCCTGCAACCACAAATAGGTGAGTATAGGTGAGTACACACACACACACACACACACACTCAGTAGCGATCAGCGAAGAGGCGGGGCCAGGAGCTGTGAATCGACCCCCGCAACCACAACTAGGTGAGTACACACACAAACACACAAGAAAATTCCAAAATATGTCATGAATTAAAGACCCTGAACACAAATTCCATAATTAAAAAAATAAATTATGTTAGACGGAGGAAAAAGAGAAGGAATGATGTAATGAGGAATGGATTAGGAGAATGAGAAGGAGAAGAGGAAGAAGGGAACGAGAATCAGAACAAAGGATACGGCAGGAATTTTCCTTCTGAATCTTCCTCGCATCTGAATCTTCCTTACATCTGATTCTTCCTTACATCTGAATCTTCCTCACATCTGAATCTTCCTTACATCTGAATCTTCCTCACATCTGAATCTTCCTCACATCTGAATCTTCCTTACATCTGAATCTTCCTTACATCTGAATCTTCCTTACATCTGAATCTTCCTTACATCTGAATCTTCCTCACATCTGAATCTTCCTCACATCTGAATCTTCCTTACATCTGAATCTTCCTTACATCTGAATCTTCCTTATATCTGAATCTTCCTCACATCTGAATCTTCCTCACATCTGAATCTTCCTCACATCTGAATCTTCCTCACATCTGAATCTTCCTCACATCTGAATCTTCCTTACATCTGAATCTTCCTTACATCTGAATCTTCCTTACATCTGAATCTTCCTTATATCTGAATCTTCCTCACATCTGAATCTTCCTCACATCTGAATCTTCCTCACATCTGAATCTTCCTCACATCTGAGTCTTCCTCACATCTGAATCTTCCTTACATCTGAATCTTCCTTACATCTGAATCTTCCTCACATCTGAATCTTCCTTACATCTGAATCTTCCTTACATCTGAATCTTCCTCACATCTGAATCTTCCTCGCATCTGAATCTTCCTTACATCTGAATCTTCCTCACATCTGAATCTTCCTCACATCTGAATCTTCCTTACATCTGAATCTTCCTCACATCTGAATCTTCCTCACATCTGAATCTTCCTCACATCTGACTCTTCCTCACATCTGAATCTTCCTTACATCTGAATCTTCTTTACATCTGAATCTTCCTCACATCTGAATCTTCCTCACATCTGAATCTTCCTCACATCTGAATCTTCCTTACATCTGAATCTTCCTTACATCTGAATCTTCCTCACATCTGAATCTTCCTCACATCTGAATCTTCCTCACTTCTGAATCTTCCTCACATCTGACTCTTCCTCACATCTGAATCTTCCTTACATCTGAATCTTCCTTACATCTGAATCTTCCTCACATCTGAATCTTCCTCACATCTGAATCTTCCTCACATCTGAATCTTCCTCACATCTGAATCTTCCTTACATTTGAATCTTCCTCATATCTGAATCTTCCTTACATCTGAATCTTCCTTACATATGAATCTTCCTTACATCTGAATCTTCCTCACATCTGAATCTTCCTTACATCTGAATCTTCCTTACATATGAATCTTCCTTACATCTGAATCTTCCTTACATCTGAATCTTCCTTACATCTGAATCTTCCTCACATCTGAATCTTCATCACATCTGAATCTTCCTTACATCTGAATCTTCTTTACATCTGAATCTTCCTCACATCTGAATCTTCCTCACATCTGAATCTTTCTCACATCTGAATCTTCCTTACATCTGAATCTTCCTTACATCTGAATCTTCCTCACATCTGAATCTTCCTCACATCTGAATCTTCCTCACATCTGAATCTTCCTCACATCTGACTCTTCCTCACATCTGAATCTTCCTTACATCTGAATCTTCCTTACATCTGAATCTTCCTCACATCTGAATCTTCCTCACATCTGAATCTTCCTCACATCTGAATCTTCCTCACATCTGAATCTTCCTTACATCTGAATCTTCCTTACATATGAATCTTCCTTACATCTGAATCTTCCTCACATCTGAATCTTCCTCACATCTGAATCTTCCTCACATCTTAATATTCCTCAAATCTGAATCTTCCTTACATCTGAATCTTCCTTACATCTGAATCTTCCTTACATCTGAATCTTCCTCACATCTGAATCTTCCTTACATCTGAATCTTCCTTACATCTGAATCCTCCTCACATCTGAATCTTCCTCACATCTGAATCTTCCTCACATCTGAATCTTCCTTACATCTGAATCTTCCTCACATCTGAATCTTCCTTACATCTGAATCTTCCTCACATCTGAATCTTCCTTATATCTGAATATTCCTTACATCTGAATCTTCCTCACATCTGAATCTTCCTCACATCTGAATCTTCCTTACATCTGAATCTTCCTCACATCTGAATCTTCCTCACATCTGAATCTTCCTCACATCTGAATCTTCCTTACATATGAATCTCCCTTACATCTGAATCTTCCTCACATCTGAATCTTCCTCACATTTGAATCTTCCTTACATCTGAATCTTCCTCACATCTGAATCTTCCTCACATCTGAATCTTCCTCACATCTTAATATTCCTCAAATCTGAATCTTCCTTACATCTGAATCTTCCTCACATCTGAATCTTCCTTACATCTGAATCTTCCTTACATCTGAATCTTCCTCACATCTGAATCTTCCTCACATCTGAATCTTCCTTACATCTGAATCTTCCTTACATCTGAATCTTCCTCACATCTGAATCTTCCTCACATCTGAATCTTCCTCACATCTGAATCTTCCTTACATCTGAATCTTCCTTACATCTGAATCTTCCTCACATCTGAATCTTCCTCACATCTGAATCTTCCTCACATCTGAATCTTCCTCACATCTGAATCTTCCTCACATCTGAATCTTCCTTACATCTGAATCTTCCTCACATCTGAATCTTCCTCACATCTGAATCTTCCTCACATCTGAATCTTCCTCACATCTGAATCTTCCTCACATCTGAATCTTCTTCACATCTGAATCTTCCTTACATCTAAATCTTCCTTACATCTGAATCTTCCTCACATCTGAATCTTCCTCACATCTGAATCTTCCTCACATCTGAATCTTCCTTACATCTAAATCTTCCTTACATCTGAATCTTCCTCACATCTGAATCTTCCTTACATCTGAATCTTCCTCACATCTGAATCTCCTCACATCTGAATCTTCCTCACATCTGAATCTTCCTCACATCTGAATCTTCCTCACATCTGAATCTTCCTTACATCTAAATCTTCCTTACATCTGAATCTTCCTCACATCTGAATCTTCCTCACATCTGAATCTTCCTCACATCTGAATCTTCCTTACATCTGAATCTTCCTCACATCTGAATCTTCCTCACATCTGAATCTTCCTCACATCTGAATCTTCCTTACATCTAAATCTTCCTTACATCTGAATCTTCCTCACATCTGAATCTTCCTCACATCTGAATCTTCCTCACATCTGAATCTTCCTCACATCTGAATCTTCCTTACATCTAAATCTTCCTTACATCTGAATCTTCCTCACATCTGAATCTTCCTTACATCTAAATCTTCCTTACATCTGAATCTTCCTCACATCTGAATCTTCCTCACATCTGAATCTTCCTCACATCTGAATCTTCCTTACATCTGAATCTTCCTCATATCTGTATCTTCCTCACATCTGAATCTTCCTCACATCTGAATCTTCCTTACATCTAAATCTTCCTTACATCTGAATCTTCCTCACATCTGAATCTTCCTTACATCTAAATCTTCCTTACATCTGAATCTTCCTCACATCTGAATCTTCCTTACATCTGAATCTTCCTCACATCTGAATCTTCCTCACATCTGAATCTTCCTCACATCTGAATCTTCCTCACATCTGAATCTTCCTCACATCTGAATCTTCCTTACATCTAAATCTTCCTTACATCTGAATCTTCCTCACATCTGAATCTTCCTCACATCTGAATCTTCCTCACATCTGAATCTTCCTTACATCTGAATCTTCCTCACATCTGAATCTTCCTTACATCTGAATCTTCCTCACATCTGAATCTTCCTCACATCTGAATCTTCCTCACATCTGAATCTTCCTTACATATGAATCTTCCTTACATCTGAATCTTCCTCACATCTGAATCTTCCTCACATTTGAATCTTCCTTACATCTGAATCTTCCTCACATCTGAATCTTCCTCACATCTGAATCTTCCTTACATCTAAATCTTCCTCACATCTGAATCTTCCTCACACAAGTAGCTCCGGTGATCCATGGATTCTGATCCTTTGAATTAACTGGCAGTTGTGTGGATCCACAAGTTTAACATTTCCAAAAATTAGTAACCACTCTGGAAGAGTTTCCGGTCATGTGTGTTCATAACTGAACAACTGTGAACACACATCACACACACACATCACACACACACATCACACACACACATCACACACACATACACATCACACACACACACATCACACACACATACACATCACACACACACATCACACACACACATCACACACACATACACATCACACACACACACATCACACACACACACATCACACACACACATCACATACACACATCACACACACACACATCACACACACACATCACACACACACACATCACACACACATGCACATCACACACACACATCACACACACACATCACACACACACACATCACACACACACATCACACACACACACATCACACACACACATCATACACACACATCACACACACACACATCACACACACATACACATCACACACACACATCACACTCACACATCACACACACACACATCACACACACACATCACACACACACACATCACACACACATCACACACACATCACACACACATCACACACACACATCACACACACACACATCACACACACACATCACACACATACACATCACACACACACATCACACACCCACATCACGCACACATCACACACACACATCACACACACACATCACACACACACATCACACACACACATCACACACACATACACATCACACACACATCACACACACACATCACACACACACACACACATCACACACACACACATCACACACACATCACACACACATAAACACACACACATCACACACACACATCACACACACACATCACACAACAAAATCACACACACACATCACACATACACACATCACACACACATCACACACACACATCACACACACATCACACACACATCACACACACACATCACACACACACATCCCACACACACATCACACCACACACATATCACACACACACATCACTCATACATCACACACACACATCACACACACACACACACACATCACACACACACACACATCACACACATCACACACACACATCACACACACACATCACACACACACACACATCACACACACACACATCACACACACACACACATCACACACACACTTCACACACACATAACACACACATCACTCGCACACATCACACACACACATCACACACACACACATCACACACATACACACACACACACACACATCACCCACACAACCAAGTCTACACAAGTTGTATACTTGGTTGTTCCGTGGATGTGAGGCAGCAATCTGGCAGATCTTGATTTGAAACCAATTTGAATATCTGTGTTTTGGTTATATCTGCCAGGCGTACTGTGTCTCCCTTCTGTTAGGGGCCGTTAGTTGTAGTTCTCTAGGGAGAAACCTCTGGAAACCTAGACACAGAGTTGTGTGTCGGGTAAGGAAGGCATCACAGTTGAGGCTTCTCTCTGTGTTACACTGGTGACATGCCTCGTCTCTCTGGTTCACTGTTGCTCCTGGCTGGGAAGGTAGTGGCTTGTCGACACGGTCTTTGCCACGGCTTGACTCCCTTGAGCCGGGAATTTTACAAGCTGGGTGAAGGTGTATCGAGGTTACGCCTGGCACTCACATCAACTGCCTCTGGCCAGTGGGTTGGTGGACCAGTGGGTGGGTTGGCCTGGGCTGGGCCTGCAGCAGGGAGCCAGATGTGGCCGAGGGTGTTGAAGGCGTCTCACAATAGCCTGCAGTCAATGGAGCCAGCCAGCTGGATACACCACCTGGCTTTGATCCTTGTGGCACTCCTGCCCAAGGGTCACCTGCCTCTTGCCCTCAACCACAGCAGGTTCCCCACTCAGTGATAGTTGGCGAGCACTTGTAGTGACTCAAACTAGTCCAGGAAATTCCCTAAATACACAAAACTTTAATTTGACACACCGAGACGTGACAGTATGTAGAACTTAGTTAAATTTCAGGCCTCTTGACAGCAAGTAGATTAGTAACACATCACAAACTCTTTCATCCCTGAGAAGAGGAATGACGTAAACTCTGAGTGTATATACCCCAATAAAGAAACACTTTCGCTATATGTTGTATATACCAAGAGCTACAAACCTCTTGACATATACATTCACACACACACACACACACACACTCACACACACACACACACACACACACACACATGAGCTATGACTCGACCCCTGCAACCACAACTAGGTGAGTACACACACACACACACACACACACAGCAGCGAGGAGGCGGTTGGCGGCAGTGGAGATGTCCTGTGTGGTGTAAATATTACGCAGAAAATTCGGAGTGTGGAAATTAGGAGAAGGTGTGGAGTTAATAAAAGTATTAGTCAGAGGGCTGACGAGGGGTTGTTGAGGTGGTTTGGTCATTTAGAGAGAATGGATCAAAGTAGAATGACATGGAGAGCGTATAAATCTGTAGGGGAAGGAAGGCGGGGAAGAGGTCGTCCTCGAAAAGGTTGGAGGGAGGGGCTAAAGGAGGTTTTGTGGGCGAGGGGCTTGGACTTCCAGCAAGCGTGCGTGAGCGTGTTAGATAGGAGTGAATGGGACAAATGGTATTTGGGACCTGACGAGCTGTTAGAGTGTGAGCAGGGTAATATTTAGTGAAGGGATTCAGGGAAACCGGTTATTTTCATATAGTCGGACTTGAGTCCTGGAAATGGGAAGTACAATGCCTGCACTTTAAAGGAGAGGTTTGGGATATTGGCAGTTTGGAGGGATATGTTGTGTATCTTTATACGTATATGCTTCTAAACTGTTGTATTCTGAGCACCTCTGCAAAAACAGTGATATTGTGTGAATGAGGTGAAAGTGTTGAATGATGATGAAAGTATTTTCTTTTTGGGGATTTTCTTTCTTTTTGGGTCACCCTGCCTCGGTGGGAGATGGCCGACTTATTAAATATATATATATATATATATATATATATATATATATATATATATATATATATAATATATATATATATATATATAATATATATATATATATATATATATATATATATATATATATTATTTATTTTTATTTATTATCACACTGGCCGATTCCCACCAAGGCAGGGTGGCCCGAAAAAGAAAAACTCTCACCATCATTCACTCCATCACTGTCTTGCCAGAAGGGTGCTTTACACTACAGTTTTTTAAACTGCAACATTAACACCCCTCCTTCAGAGTGCAGGCACTGTACTTCCCATCTCCAGGACTCAAGTCCGGCCTGCCGGTTTCCCTGAACCCCTTCATAAATGTTACTTTGCTCACACTCCAACAGCACGTCAGATTAAAAAAAAACCATTTGTCTCCATTCACTCCTACTAAACACGCTCACGCCCTGCCTGCTGGAAGTCCAAGCCCCTCGCACACAAAACCTCCTTAACCCCCTCTCTCCAACCTTTCCTAGGCCGACACCTACCCCGCCTTCCTTCCACTACAGACTGTACACTCTTGAAGTCATTCTGCTTCGCTCATTCTCTCTAATTCCCAAACCCCCTAACAACCCCCCTCACCCTCTGGACAACATTTTTTTAATCCCGCACCTCCTCCTCACTTCCAAACTACGAAATTTTCTGCATTATATTTACACCACACATTGCCCTCAGACATGACATCTCCACTGCCTCCAGCCTTCTCCTCGCTGCAACATTCATCACCCTTGCTTCACACCCATATAAGAGCGTTCGTAAAACTATACTCTCATACATTCCCCTCTTTGCCTCCAAGGACAAAGTTCTTTGTCTCCACAGACTCCTAAGTGCACCACTCACTCTTTTTCCCTCATTAATTCTATGATTCACCTTATCTTTCATAGACCCATCCGCTGACACGTCCACTCCCAAATATCTGAATACATTCACCTCCTCCATACTCTCTCCCTCCAATCTGATATTCAATCTTTCATCACCTAATCTTTTTGTTATCCTCATAACCTTACTCTTTCCTGTATTCACCTTTAATTTTCTTCTTTTGCACACCCTACCAAATTCATCCACCAATCTCTGAAACTTCTCTTCAGAATCTCCCAAGAGCACAGTGTCATTAGCAAAGAGCAGCTGTGACAACTCCCACTTTGTGTATGATTCTTTATCTTTTAACTCCACGCCTCTTGCCAAGACCCTCGCATTTACTTCTCTTACAATCCCATCTATAAATATATTAAACAACCACGGTGACATCACACATCCTTGTCTAAGGCCTACTTTTACTGGGAAATAATTTCCCTCTTTCCTACATACTCTAACTTGAGCCTCACTATCCTCGTAAAAACTCTTCCCTGCTTTCAGTAACCTACCTCCTACACCATACACTTGCAACATCTGCCACATTGCCCCCCTATCCACCCTGTCATACGCCTTTTCCAAATCCATAAATGCCACAAAGACCTCTTTAGCCTTATCTAAATACTGTTCACTTATGTGTTTCACTGTAAACACCTGGTCCACACACCCCCTACCTTTCCTAAAGCCTCCTTGTTCATCTGCTATCCTATTCTCCGTCTTACTCTTAATTCTTTCAATAGTAACTCTACCATACACTTTACCAGGTATACTCAGCAGACTTATCCCCCTATAATTTCTGCACTCTCTTTTATCCCCTTTGCCTTTATACAAAGGAACTATG
>NC_069472.1:26351607-26361607 GCF_026875155.1 Cherax quadricarinatus
AAGCTGCGTGTGTCTCAGCTTTCACCCAGGAAATAATGGAATGTGTACGAGTTGGGAGACTTGAGGAACTCTCTCATCTCCCAGAAGGTTACCGAGAGAACTACCTCATCTCCCAGAAGGTTATTGAGAGAACCACCTCATCTCCCAGAAGGTTACCGAGAGAACTACCTCATCTCCCAGAAGGTTATTGAGAGAACCACCTCATCTCCCAGAAGGTTACCGAGAGAACTACCTCATCTCCCAGAAGATTATTGAGGGAAACCACCTCATCTCCCAGAAGGTTACTGAGGGAACCACCTCATCTCCCAGAAGGTTATTGAGAGAAAAACCTCATCTCCCAGAAGGTTACTGAGAGAACCACCTCATCTCCCAGAAGATTACTGAGGGAAACCACCTCATCTCCCAGAAGGTTACTGAGGGAACCACCTCATCTCCCAGAAGGTTACTGAGGGAACCACCTCATCTCCCAGAAGGTTACTGAGAGAACCACCTCATCTCCCAGAAGGTTACTGAGGGAAGCACCTCATCTCCCAGAAGGTTACTGAGAGAACTACCTCATCTCCCAGAAGGTTACTGAGGGAACCACCTCATCTCCCAGAAGGTTACTGAGGGAAGCACCTCATCTCCCAGAAGGTTACTGAGAGAACTACCTCATCTCCCAGAAGGTTACTGAGGGAACCACCTCATCTCCCAGAAGGTTATTGAGAGAAAAACCTCATCTCCCAGAAGGTTACTGAGGGAAGCACCTCATCTCCCAGAAGATTACTGAGACAACCACCTCATCTCCCAGAAGGTTACTGAGGGAACCACCTCATCTCCCAGAAGGTTACTGAGACAACCACCTCATCTCCCAGAAGGTTACTGAGAGAACCACCTCATCTCCCAGAAGGTTACTGAGGGAACCACCTCATCTCCCAGAAGGTTACTGAGGGAACCACCTCATCTCCCAGAAGGTTACTGAGACAACCACCTCATCTCCCAGAAGGTTACTGAGGGAACCACCTCATCTCCCAGAAGGTTACTGAGAGAACCACCTCATCTCCCAGAAGGTTACTGAGGGAACCACCTCATCTCCCAGAAGGTTACTGAGGGAACCACCTCATCTCCAGAAGGTTACTGAGACAACCACCTCATCTCCCAGAAGGTTACTGAGGGAACCACCTCATCTCCCAGAAGGTTACTGAGAGAACCACCTCATCTCCCAGAAGGTTACTGAGGGAACCACCTCATCTCCCAGAAGGTTACTGAGGGAACCACCTCATCTCCCAGAAGGTTACCGAGAGAACCACCTCATCTCCCAGAAGGTTACTGAGGGAACCACCTCATCTCCCAGAAGGTTACTGAGAGAACCACCTCATCTCCCAGAAGGTTACTGAGAGAACCACCTCATCTCCCAGAAGGTTACTGAGAGAACCACCTCATCTCCCAGAAGGTTACTGAGGGAACCACCTCATCTCCCAGAAGGTTACTGAGAGAACCACCTCATCTCCCAGAAGGTTACTGAGGGAACCACCTCATCTCCCAGAAGGTTACCTAGAGAACTACCCTCAGATTACCGAGGGCTCCAAAGGACACTGTCAAACATTCCACTGGGGTTCAGCAGCTACGACAGTTACAAAGATTTCTTTCCAGCAGAGATGGAACTACCATTACAGTTTCTCACAATGGTGTATCGTATAAAGGGGAAAGTCAGATTGACGAGACTCTCATAACACCATATATTGACGAATGAGAATATGCAGAATGTAAGTTAACAGAGGGAAGGTGTGAGAAATTGGTATAACCTCAAGGGAAATGTGAAAAAAATGTAAAATGAGAATATCTTGGGGATAACAACAATAAAATATCATGCAATATACATAATTTTTAATGTTGCATTTTATACAACGACACATAACATAGATTTTGGTGGTTATAATATCCATAACACAAGAAATAATTTAGTATTTTATGCAAACCTTATGTGTATATATATATATATATACATATATATATATATATATATATATATATATATATATATATATATATATATATATATATATATATATATATATTATATATACATACATACATACATACATGTATGTATGTATAACTTATGGGATATGCTTCTAACATTGACAAATAACTCGACACATAACACGCTAACATGGATGGGAGAACTCATGACATATCTTAGGCGTTTGATAGAGGTATTTTTTAGGCACTGAGAAGTACGTATCAGAAGCTCCCAGTAAGGAAGTGCCTTGAGAAAGCTAAACTATGATAGGCCTATATTAATGATATCCGACCCGGCCTAACAGCACTCGTGGAGAGGTGTCGATTTTAAAGAGAGAGAGAGAGAGAGAGAGAGAGAGGAGAGAGAGGAGAGAGAGAGAGAGAGAGAGAGAGAGAGAGAGAAAGAGAGAGAGAGAGAGAGTTCCCAGCAGCAGTAATAATCCAGAGGATGACAAGTGGGGTTCTTGAATGTTGGGAAAGGCTGAGTAGGTTCACTGTGGCGGCTGGTGGAGGGTCACTGACCCTTACCTTCTACTTCCACTTGTAGGTGAACTTACGATTTACGGTTTTGAAACCTGTTTCAGTTCAAGTTTTCTTTATTATTTCATTTAATTGAAAATTTTGGAATTTTTTTTATTAGTACTGTTATAACTGACTCACGAAATCTTAATGACAAGAATGCAAACAAACCAAACCACGGGCGGGGTTAGAACTCGCGGTCAGGGTGTCGTTATGTTACTACTACTACTATACTACTACTACATCTTCTACTACCTCTACTATTACTACTACTGCCACTACTACTACTACTATTAGTACTACTATTACTATTACTACAACGACTATTACTACTACTGCTACTATAACCACCACTACTACTACTACTACTGCTACATCTGCTGTTACTACTACTATTATTACTACTGCTACTATTACTACTAGTACTATTACTACTATTACTACTGCTACTATTACTACTAGTACTATTACTACTATTACTACTACTATTACTACTAATGCCACTACTACCACTATTAGTAATTAGTACTACTACTATTACTACTAATGCCACTACTACCACTATTAGTAATTAGTACTACTACTATTACTATTACTGCTATTATTACTACGACTATTACTACTACTACTACTATTACTATTACAACTATTACTACTACTTCAACAGCTGCTGCTGCTGGTTGTATTGCTTGTATTTCTCTCCTCTTCCTCTTTTTCTTATTTTCTTCTCTCCCATGCCTTCCTCTTCTCCTCTCCTCTTCTCTCTCTCCCCTACTCATCATCTTTTTCTTATTCCGCTGCTGATCTTCTTTCCCCTCCTATTTTTTCTCCTATTTCCTACCAGTCTTCCTCCTCTTTCTCCTCTTCTTTCTCCCCTCTCTCTCTCTCTCTCTCTCTCTCTCTCTCTCTCTCTCTCTCTCTCTCTCTCTCTCTCTCTCTCTCTCTCTCTCTCTCTCTCTCTCTCTCTCTCTCCTGGTTCAGATATCCTACTGCTTGTTACCCTCTTTTCTTCCCACTTCCTTCTTTTCACACTTCCTAACCTCCTCCTCTTCCTCTTCCTCCTCCTCTTTCTCATCCTCGTCTTCTTCCTCCTACTCCTCTTCCTTCTTCCTCTTGGTATAACCACAATTCACCAATTATGGCAGACGTTCCGGGAGACATCACACTGTTTCAATATTTGTAGCGGACACTGAGCCAATACTGTGTCCTCACACGAATGTATCTTGGAGATACACGAATGTATCTTGGAGATACACGAATGTGTCTTGGAGATACACGAATGTATCTTGGATATACACGAATGTATCTTGGAGATACACGAATGTATCTTGGAGATACACGAATGTATCTTGGATATACACGAATGTGTCTTGGAGATACACGAATGTATCTTGGATATACACGAATGTGTCTTGGATATACACGAATGTGTCTTGGATATACACGAATGTGTCTTGGATATACACGAATGTGCGTTGGAGATACATATACGTATCTTGGAAACATTCTATGTATATTTATATTTTGCTTCATGGGCCCTATCGTACCTACTCTTAAAACTGCGTATGGACTCTACTTCCACCACATTCTCAGCCGCATCTCAGATATGTGAAATGTTGCGTGAAGACAGACGGGTGGAAATGAGGTAACAGAGGCTAGTTACCTGGACACAGGTACACGAAACGTGCGTGACTGGCAAACGTTTCGATAAGGTAAACATTCGTAAAAGAAACGAATATATTTATAACAATTTTTTTTCTCTCTCTCTTTTTTTTAGTGAGAATATTATTGTTTTTTCAGTTAGGGTTAAAACGTTTGTTGAAAGAAAGGTTTAAAGGGCGTTTAAACGTTTACATTCATGGAAATGAGTCTGAAAAACGTTTTCCACTGAAGGTTAAACTTTTCAGCCAAACTTTTCGTTCCATTCTGTGAATTAAAAGATGATAAATTTTAATAGTGAAAAATTAAATTGGTGGATTTTTAATTTTACTCATAATATTTACTAGAAATTTTTAATAAAGTTAATTTTGACAGTTTTTATTTTATTTAGATTTTGAAATATGTAGGATTTTTATATATAATTTTATAAATGGAAAAATTATTTATAAACTAATTAGAGTTTATAATATATAATTAAATTAGAAAAGTATTTATAGATGTGACACACACACACACACACACACACACACACACACACACACACACACACACACACACACACACACACACACACACACACACACACACACACACCACACCATACATAGTTTTAAGAAGAGGTATGACAAAGCTCAGGAAGCAGAGAGAGAGAGGATCCAGTAGCGATCAGTGAAGAGGCGGGGCCAGGAGCTGAGTCTCGACCCCTGCAACCACAATTAGGTGAGTACAATTAGGTGAGTACACACACACACACACACACACACACACACACCATATATATATATATATATATAATATATTATATATTATATATATATATATATATATATATATACATATATATATGTTGTGTGTGTGTGTGTGTGTGTGTGTGTGTGCGTGTGTGTGTGTATGTGTGTGTCTGTGTGAGTGTGTGTGTGTGTGTGTGTGTGTGTGTGTGTGTGTGTAAACGTATGAATTTGCATGTGCAGATGCAATTGCAGATAGATGGGGATGGATGCCCGTCCAGGATACTGACCACAAGCAACGACCAGTCAAGAGATGGCAACATTTGCATGCAATGACACGATCATTGTAGATGGTGGTGGTGGTGACGGTGGTGGTGATGATGGTGGGGATGATAGTGGTGATGGTGGTAATGGTGGTGGTGATGGTAGTGGTGGTGGTGATAGTGGTGATGGTGGTGGTGGTGATGGTGGTGGTGATGGTCCTAGTGATGGTAGTGGTGGTGGTGGTGTTGTTGGTGGTGGTGCTAGTGATGGCAGTGGTAGTGGTGGTGTTGGTGGTGGTGATGGTAGTAGTGGTAGTGGTGGTAGTAGTGTTAGTGGTGGTGGTGGTGATGGTGGTGGTGATGGTCCTAGTGATGGTAGTGGTGGTGGTGGTGTTGTTGGTGGTGGTGCTAGTGATGGCAGTGGTAGTGGTGGTGTTGGTGGTGGTGATGGTAGTAGTGGTAGTGGTGGTAGTAGTGTTAGTGGTGGTGGTGGTGGTGGTGGTAATGGTGGTGGTAATGGTGGTGGTGATAAAGACAGTAGTAGTACTAATAGTGACGGTGGTGGTTGTGGTGGTCGAAACTTTACTAGTGGTAGTCGCCAAGGTGGTAGGGATGGTAGTACAAGGTCACTGGGTCATCTTTCTTGCATCTTTTCGTCTTTAACCCCCTACCTCTTCTAGTAAATCTCTTACTCAAGCACACAAACATGCACTGATAAAACACTAGTCAAGACATAATGATGGTGACACACGGAACGAAACGTCAGATACAGTTGCTTCTCTAATATGAGGACTGACTGTGACCTGTTCCAGCTAAGGTACTGTGACCACGGTACTGTGACCACGGTATTGTGACTCAGGAAGTATTCATCATGGGAAACGAATGTTTCCCAAGATATATATATATATATATATATATATATATATATAATATATATATATATATATATATATATATATACATGACCTTACACAGGTAATGACACGGGGACAGGAAATGGGTCTCATCCTGAATCCATCCAAATGTGAAATCATCTCAGTCAGTCAACAAGTGATAAATGCAGTGAGATCAAAACTACCAGGAGCAGCAGTCATTGCCCCCACAAATAGTGTCTTGCTAGGAGCACCTCTGGGAAGCAATGCCATTGACACAATTCTCAGGAAGAAATTGGAAGAGTTAAGGAGAATGGAACAACGAATAGGCAATCTGGACACCCACGATGCCTTGTACCTTCTCACAAAGTGCTTGAGTCTGCCCAGGTTGACATATTTCCTAAGATGTGCACCTTCATATGATAACCCTATACTGCACGAATATGACAGTATTCTGAGGCAGATTTTTACGAAAGTACTTAACCTTACTCTAGAAGACGGGCAGTGGAACCAAGCTACACTTCCAGTCAGACTAGGAGGCATTGGTGTCCGCAAGTCATCACAGATTGCGTTACCTGCTTTTCTGTCCTCGTGTATTGCATCCAGAGAGCTTGTAGCAGCGATTCTCCCTGAACATCTTAGGGACAAGATTGGAGCCCAGGACCAAAAATTCATTGACGGAGCAATGATCTGGGATAATCTAACGGGCTCAGAAACCAGACCTGCTCCCCCCAACAACTACAAACAATCGCACTGGGATGGTCCAATAGTGGAAAATATAGCCTCAACGATGCTTCAGAGTGTGTCAGGGAAGGATAGAGCCCGCCTCCTGGCAGTGAGAGCCCCTCATGCTGGGGACTTTCTGTTGGCTGTTCCCAACTCCAGCCTTGGCACACGCCTCGACCCACAGACCATCCGCATCGGTGTTGCCCTTCGACTTGCCGCCCCTATTCTCGCCGAACACAGGTGTATTTGTGGCAGTGAAGCAGCAGACCGATTCGGGTACCATGGTCTTGTGTGCCGTAAATCCGAGGGAAAGATTGCAAGACATGAGGAGGTTAATAACATTATCAAGAGGAGCCTCACAACAGCTGGATGCCCAGCAGTAAGGGAGCCACCCCAACTATGCAGATCTGATGGCAGCCAGAAGCGTCCAGATGGTATCACCCTTCAAGCCTGGACAGATGGGAAGCAGGTGGTGTGGGACTATACATGTGCATCTACCTTGGCTGATACCTATCTCCAATACACCAGGGAGGAAGGAGGGGCAGCTGCCAGCTTTAGGGAGTCCCAAAAGTCTAGAAAATATGGAGAACTTGCCCATCATTATATGTTTGTTCCCATAGGCTCAGAGACCCTTGGCTCATGGGGAAAGAGTGCATCTAATTTCCTTAAGGAGTTGGGAAAAAGACTCATCAGGGTAACTAGGGATCCCAGGGCAGCTAGTTTTCTGTTCCAGCGGCTCAGTGCGGCTGTTCAAAGGGGTAATGCATGCTGCATTTTGGGCACACGCCCCAGCTCTGAGGAGCTGGATGAGATTTTCGCCTTATAATCGGTGATACACACGTAACAACATGTACCGTATATGCCACCTTTATATCAACAATGTATCTCTTAAATCTTCTGTGCCATATTATGTAATAAAATATTCCTATTGGTAAAAAAAAAAAAAAAAAAAAAAAAAAATTATATATATATATAAATATATATGAACCATCGCTCCTTACGTGAAAAAGCTGAAAAATGATTATATACGAAACGGATAACGAGGCCAAACACAAATTTCATTTGACTCACGAACAATTCGTGCAATAAATTCGTGGTTTATCAATAAGAAATTATTTTTACTAATGAGGATATATTTAGACCTTGAATATTTGGTGTTGATTCTGCGATACTTAATAAAAAAAGCTCGCGTGAGTATCTTATTTTTTGAAAAGCAATATTTGTGATGACTTTTATTGGGGTGATTGTATGTGCTTTTGTTGTTATTTATTTTGTTGCTTGTAGTGTTGCTATTGTTTTCTTTTTTTTCCCGTCTTGTTATATGCTTCTTGATTTTTTTTCTTCTTTTTCTTCTTCTGAAGTAGCGCCAGGAGCAACAGTAGCTGTAGCAACAACAGCAGCAGCAACAGTAGCTGTAGCAACAACAGCAGCAGCAACAGTAGCTGTAGCAACAACAGCAGCAGCAACAGTAGCTGTAGCAACAACAGCAGCAGCAACAGTAGCTGTAGCAACAACAGCAGCAGCAACAGTAGCTGTAGCAACAAACAGCAGCAGCAACAGTAGCTGTAGCAACAACAGCAGCAGCAACAGTAGCTGTAGCAACAACAGCAGCAGCAACAGTAGCTGTAGCAACAACAGCAGCAGCAACAGTAGCTGTAGCAACAACAGCAGCAGCAACAGTAGCTGTAGCAACAACAGCAGCAGCAACAGTAGCTGTAGCAACAACAGCAGCAGCAACAGTAGCTGTAGCAACAACAGCAGCAGCAACAGTAGCTGTAGCAACAACAGCAGCAGCAACAGTAGCTGTAGCAACAGCAGCAGCAGCAACAGTAGCTGTAGCAACAACAGCAGCAGCAACAGTAGCTGTAGCAACAACAGCAGCAGCAACAGTAGCTGTAGCAACAACAGCAGCAGCAACAGTAGCTGTAGCACAAACAGCAGCAGCAACAGTAGCTGTAGCAACAACAGCAGCAGCAACAGTAGCTGTAGCAACAACAACAGCAGCAACAGTAGCTGTAGCAACAACAGCAGCAGCAACAGTAGCTGTAGCAACAACAGCAGCAGCAACAGTAGCTGTAGCAACAACAGCAGCAGCAACAGTAGCTGTAGCAACAACAGCAGCAGCAACAGTAGCTGTAGCAACAACAGCAGCAGCAACAGTAGCTGTAGCAACAACAGCAGCAGCAACAGTAGCTGTAGCAACAACAGCAGCAGCAACAGTAGCTGTAGCAACAACAGCAGCAGCAACAGTAGCTGTAGCAACAACAGCAGCAACAACAGTAGCTGTAGCAACAACAGCAGCAGCAACAGTAGCTGTAGCAACAACAGCAGCAGCAACAGTAGCTGTAGCAACAACAGCAGCAGCAACAGTAGCTGTAGCAACAACAGCAGCAGCAACAGTAGCTGTAGCAACAACAGCAGCAGCAACAGTAGCTGTAGCAACAACAGCAGCAGCAACAGTAGCTGTAGCAACAACAGCAGCAGCAACAGTAGCTGTAGCAACAACAGCAGCAGCAACAGTAGCTGTAGCAACAACAACAGCAGCAACAGTAGCTGTAGCAACTGCAGCAGCAGCAACAGTAGCTGTAGCAACAACAGCAGCAGCAACAGTAGCTGTAGCAACAACAGCAGCAGCAACAGTAGCTGTAGCAACAACAGCAGCAGCAACAGTAGCTGTAGCAACAACAGCAGCAGCAACAGTAGCTGTAGCAACAACAGCAGCAGCAACAGTAGCTGTAGCAACAACAGCAGCAGCAACAGTAGCTGTAGCAACAACAGCAGCAGCAACAGTAGCTGTAGCAACAACAGCAGCAGCAACAGTAGCTGTAGC
Source organism: Cherax quadricarinatus (assembly GCF_026875155.1). Classification (NCBI taxonomy): domain Eukaryota; kingdom Metazoa; phylum Arthropoda; class Malacostraca; order Decapoda; family Parastacidae; genus Cherax; species Cherax quadricarinatus. Next base: position 26,361,206 of record NC_069472.1, read on the forward strand.
AACAACAGCAGCAGCAACAGTAGCTGTAGCAACAACAGCAGCAGCAACAGTAGCTGTAGCAACAACAGCAGCAGCAACAGTAGCTGTAGCAACAACAGCAGCAGCAACAGTAGCTGTAGCAACAACAACAGCAGCAACAGTAGCTGTAGCAACAGCAGCAGCAGCAACAGTAGCTGTAGCAACAACAGCAGCAGCAACAGTAGCTGTAGCAACAACAGCAGCAGCAACAGTAGCTGTAGCAACAACAGCAGCAGCAACAGTAGCTGTAGCAACAACAACAGCAGCAACAGTAGCTGTAGCAACAACAGCAGCAGCAACAGTAACTGTAGCAACAACAGCAGCAGCAACAGTAGCTGTAGCAACAACAGCAGCAGCAACAGTAGCTGTAGCAACAGCAGCAGC
>NC_069472.1:26366607-26386607 GCF_026875155.1 Cherax quadricarinatus
ACTACTACCTCACCTGCACGACTACTACTACTACTTTTACAACTACTACCACCACCACACCTGCTACTACCAAGACTACATCCACGACGACTACTACTACTACTACTACCACCACACCTACTGCACGACTACTACCACTACTACTACCAAACCTGCTCCTACCATGACTACTATTACTCCTAATACTATTGCTACTCTGCTGTTACCGCCACTAGCACTACTACTACTTCTTTCACTACTACTATTACTACTACTACCACCCCTTCTACCACGGGTATTCCAACTACCATTACGGTGACACAAGAAACACTCCAGCAAGCAGAGGTTGTTCATGGTGTATTGGTTACTGTGGCAGCTAAAGTAAGATTTGTTCTCTTCCACCCCTCAGGGAAGGTTCCTTGATGTTGGTTAGAGGCTCTTGATTTAGGGAATTGGATCTGTGCTCCAGTTCCCCGAATTAACCTGGAGTTTACCTGGAGAGAGTTCCGGGGGTCAACGCCCCCGCGGCCCGGTCTGTGACCAGGCCTCCTGAATGCCTTCCATATCCCCCCCCAGGCGCTGCATAATCATACGGGTTTGGCGCTTCCCCTTGATTATAATAATAATAACAATAATGTCCTCTTCCAGCGGCTCATGCCTCTCACTACCTGCATAAACTAGGTAGTTAGCATTGTTTGTGGGGAGAAGAGGATCTAGGATCATTGTTTATGTGCTGAATGGGCTTGAAGCCGATGTGCGTGTTGAGTGTGGGTTTAATTGTCGTGTGGGTGGGATGAGTGAGTCTTACAGACTATGTGGGTGGGATGAGTGAGTCTTACAGACTATGTGGGTGGGATGAGTGAGTCTTACAGACTATGTGGGTGGGATGAGTGAGTCTTAAGACTATGTGGGTGGATGAGTGAGTCTTACAGACTATGTGGGTGGGTGAGTGAGTCTTACAGACTATGTGGTGGGATGAGTGAGTCTTACAGACTATGTGGGTGGGATGAGTGAGTCTTACAGACTATGTGGGTGGGATGAGTGAGTCTTACAGACTATGTGGGTGGGATGAGTGAGTCTTACAGACTATGTGGGTGGGATGAGTGAGTCTTACAGACTATGTGGGTGGGATGAGTGAGTCTTACAGACTATGTGGGTGGGATCAGAGGGATATTTTTGTTTGCAAGCAAACAAAATTTTGCTTTTCATTGCAAGACTTTTCTTTTGACTATTCTCTCTCTCTCTCTCTCTCTCTCTCTCTCTCTCTCTCTCTCTCTCTCTCTCTCTCTCTCTCTCTCTCTCTCTCTCTCTCTCTCTCTCTCTCTCTCTCTCTCTCTCTTCTCTCTCTCTCTCTCTCTCATCTCTCTCTCTCTCTCTCTCTCTCTCTCTCTCTCTCTCTCTCTTTCTCTCTTTCTCTCCATCTTCATATTTCATGTTGTCTCTCACTGTATCTCCTCCCTCTTTCCCATTATTCTCTCTATCAGTCAATCATCTGTTTTCGTCGTCTTCCAGTTCACCATCTTCTCATTTTTACATTCTTCTCCCTTTTCTCCTCCTTCCCATTCTTTCTCCTGTTTTTAATCTTCCTGTTCTTCTTACTATTACCTGGATTATTATCATGATTATATTTATTTTACTATTATTATTTTTATAATTATTATTATTATTATTATTATTATTATTATTATTATTATTATTATTATTATTATTATTATTGTTATTATTATTGTTGTTGTTATTATTATTATTATTATTATTATTATTATTATTATTATTATTATTATTATTTATTATTATTATTATTATTATTATTAGTCGTGAGGCAGTAGGTAAAATGAAGGGGGTAAGGCAGCTGGGATTGATTGGATAAAGATAGAAATGTTAAAAGCAGGTGGGGATATAGTTTTGGAGTGGTTGGTGCAATTATTTAATAAATGTATGGAAGAGGGTAAGGTACCTAGGGATTGGCAGAGAGCATGCATAGTTCCTTTGTTTAAAGGAAAAGGGGACAAAAGAGAGTGCAAAAATTATAGGGAATAAGTCTGTTGAGTATATCTGGTAAAGTGTATGGTAGAATAGGATAGCAGATGAACAAGGAGGCTTTAGGAAAGGTAGGGGGTGTGTGGACCAGGTGTTTACAGTGAAACATATAAGTGAACAGTATTTAGATAAGGCTAAAGAGGCTTTTGTGGCATTTATGGATTTGGAAAAGGCGTATGACAGGGTGGACAGGGGGGCAATGTGGCAGATGTTGCAAGTGTATGGTGTAGGAGGTAGGTTACTGAAAGCAGTGAAGAGTTTTTATGAGGATAGTGAGGCACAAGTTAGAGTATGTAGGAAAGAGGGAAATTATTTCCCAGTAAAAGTAGGCCTTAGACAAGGACGAGTGATGTCACCGTGGTTGTTCAATATTTTTATAGATGGGGTTGTAAGAGAAGTAAATGCGAGAGTCTTGGCAAGAGGCTTGGAGTTAAAAGATAAAGAATCACATATAAAGTGGGAGTTGTCACAGTTGTTTTTTGCTGATGACACTGTGCTCTTGGGAGATTCTGAAGAGAAGTTGCAGAGGTTGGTGGATGAATTTGGTAGGGTATGTAAAAAAAGAAAATTAAAAGTGAATACAGGAAAGAGTAAGGTTATGAGGATAACACAAAGATTAGGTGATGAAAGATTGGATATCAGATTGGAGGGAGAAAGTATGGAGGTGAATGTATTCAGATATTTGGGAGTGGACGTGTCAGCGGATGGATCTATGAAAGATGAGGTGAATCATAGAATTGATGAAGGGAGAAGGGTGAGTGGTGCACTTAGGAGTCTGTGGAAACAAAGAACTTTGTCCTTGGAGGCAAAGAGGGGAATGTATGAGAGTATAGTTTTGCCAACGCTCTTATATGGGTGTGAAGCATGGGTGATGAATGTTGCAGCGAGGAGGAGGCTGGAGGCAGTGGAGATGTCGTGTCTGAGGGCAATTTGTAGTGTGAATATAATGCAGAGAATTCGTAGTTTGGAAGTTAGGAGGAGGTGCGGGATTACCAAAACTGTTGTCCAGAGGGTTGAGGAAGGGTTGTTGAGGTGGTTCGGACATGTAGAGAGAATGGAACGAAACAGAATGACTTCAAGAGTGTATCAGTCTGTAGTGGAAGGAAGGCGGGGTAGGGGTCGGCCTAGGAAAGGTTGGAGAGAGGGGGTAAAGGAGGTTTTCTTTGCGAGGGGCTTGGATTTCCAGCAAGCGTGCTTGAGCGTGTTTGATAGGAGTGAATGGAGACAAATAGTTTTTAATACTTGACGTGCTGTTGGAGTGTGAACAAAGTAACATTTATGAAGGGATTCAGGGAAACCGGCAGGCCGGACTTGAGTCCTGGAGATGGAAAGTACAGTGCCGGCACTCTGAAGGAGGGGTGTTAATGTTGCAGTTTTATAACTGTAGCGTAACGCATGCCTCTGGCAAGACAGTGATGGAGTGAATGGTGGTGCAAGTTTTTCATTTTCAGGCCACCCTGCCTTGGTGGGAACCGGCCAGTGTGATAATAAAATAAATAATTATTATTATTATTACTCTTTTATTACTATAGTCCTTGTGATGATGGTGAAGATGTCGATAATAATAATAATAATAATAATAATAATAATAATAATAATAATAATAATAAATAATAATAATAATAATAATAATGATAATAGCAAGATAATATCATTACTAAGAGCCTCATTATGACGAGTCTCCACTCAACAAGAGTTGAATATTTACACAGACAAGAGCGACAAGAGTTCTTAACTCTTTCTTCCCAGAAGTTGTTAAGACGTTATTGAGGATTTATGCCTGCTTTTATCGTCTTCAAATACTTGAAGACAGTTTCTTCCCTTCCTGAAAGTTTTGCAAGACAATGATAAAAAGGAATTTTATCGTCTTATACGTCAGCGGTGCTATTTTGAGAGTTCCTCTGATATACCTGCCACCGGTTTCGAGAGTCTTTATCTCTAATATTATACTTATATATAATTATATATATATATATATTATATATATTATATATATATATATATATATTATATATATATATATTATATATATATATATATATATAATATAATATTAATATAATTATATCGAGAAGAAGCTATACAAGATGCGAAACAACGACTAGGTTAGTTGAATGATAGCTCTAGGCCTTTCGTGTTGCAATCAACACATCAGGAGCTTGCAATGTTGCAGAAAAGAGGAGGAGGCCCAAGGAAATATGATCACAGGGAGCACCTTTGCTCCAGCAAAGTCACATTTGCTAGTCAATGGTCCAAGTCAGACCGATACGTCGTCATAAGCTGCTTTCCCCTATGTGCAGGTTATTTAATATATATACAGAGTATTTAACGTGCTGGTGGGAGAGTCTGGGAAGGTGTGTAAAAGAAGGAAATTAAATACGAGCACAGAGAAGATATGGACCATATTTAGCCTATGATTTTTTTGATGTAAGAATGGAGTATGAAGGATGTTAATGTATTTAATTATCTTACTACACTACTCTTTCTGTAGTCTTTTTTACCACTACCACTACTCTCCCTACCTATATGTATGTACAATGTAAGTATATATATAATATACGTATATTTGTAAAACAGTAACGAATATTTACGTTTACGCTTTAAAAAGAAGTATATTTCTTCTTGTGATAGTTATACTTAGGAATATCTTCTTTTTTATAAGTGGTAAAAATAACTTGTAAAAATAGAGAACTTGACGTTAAACTGCGATGGGAGGGACAGACACAAACATGGTATTGACAGCTGTGTAGAGGAGGGAGGGAAGGAGGGAAGGATGGAGGGAGAGAGGGAGGGAGGGGGAGAAGGATGGAGAGAGGGAGGAAGGGAAGGATGGAGGGAGAGAGGGAGGGAGGGGGAGAAGGATGGAGAGAGGGAGGAAGGGAAGGATGGAGAGAGGGAGAAAAAGAGAATGATTACAAACAGAGAGAAGGAATAGAGAAAGAGAGGGATTAATGAAGAAGGGGAGAGAGAGAGCGACAGAGATCAATTTAGAGAAATTTGTGAATACAAGTGACAATATATTAGGCAATTATAACATTCTAACATAACTATTACCCATTCAGCAACTACCAAGAGAGAGAGAGAGAGAGAGAGAGAAACCTGCGCTACTATTCCCAGCTAGTAAGAAAGACCTGTTTCTAATTAGAAAGTACTAATTAAAAAGTACTAATTAAAAAGTATTAATTAGAAAGTACTAATTAGGAAATGCTCAATTTCTAACACAACATGTCAGAAAGTGCTCAGAAAGATGAAGTGGTGAGAGAGAGAGATAGAGAGAGAGAGAGAGAGAGAGAGAGAGAGAGAGAGACATTTGCATAGATACATCTCTCCTAATGAACCTCTCACTGCTAGAGGATGGCAAGCGCATTTAATTGGCCTTGAATAGAAGAGGAATTGAATCTAGATTCCTAAGAGATAGCCACCAGAGAGAGAGAGAGAGAGAGAGAGAGGAGAGAGAGAGAGAGAGAGAGAGAGAGAGAACAGAGCAAGACGTCTCATCTCTCGCCTGGACCCATCCTGGATAGATCTGTCATTTCAGCAGAGCCTTCAACACAGGAGGGATGTGGGTGGCCTTACTGTTATGTACAAGGTCAATATTGTCAAAATACCACACTTGTATCCACTTCGAGGACAGCGTGAAACAAGCTTTTATGCCACAAGACGGGCAGAAAGCAGCAACTTCACTCTGGCTGTACCCTTCTCCAGAACATCACTCCATCTGAGATCATATATACCCAGGATGACTCGAGTATGGAACACATTCGTACAGCATAATGATGTCAACATGATAAAGTCAGTTGATCAAATGAAAATGCTGGCCCACAGATGGCTCCAACTTCATCCTGTTCCCTACTTGTATGTCTCATAACAATGAAAATGCTTTCAAATGAGCTGATGTAGGTAACAGCTCTTAGCTTGTTAATAAAGTTAGGAATCCTTAACTTGTAAATAGCTTGTCAATAAAGCTAGGGATCCTTAACCTTGTCAAACCCTGTGTAAAAAAGAGAGAGAGAGAGAGAGGAGAGAGAGGAGAGAGAGAGAGAGAGAGAGGTGAGAGAGAGAGAGAGAGGAGAGAGAGAGAGAGAAGAGAGAGAGAGGGAGAGAGAGAGAAAGAGAGAGGGACAGAGAGAGAATTTACAAGAGGCTGAACTGCGTCTTGTGTGGAAGATTCAGTCCAGATGTGGGCAAGTGAGGCCCAACTTTGTTATGTGTTTGTGATTGTTTCTGTTTGTTTGTTGTTGTTAGTTGTTGTTTTGTTGTTCTTGTGGTTGCTGTTATTTTTTCTTGATATGGTTGATTTTTGTGATTGCTGTTGTTGTTGTTGCTGTTTGCTATTATTGTTGATTTTATCGTCATTGTTCTTCCGTCTTATTATTATTAACAAATTAATAATAATAATAATAATATATAATAATAATAATAATAATAATAATAATAATAATAATAATAATAATAATAATAATAATATAATAATAATAATAATAATAATAATAATATAATAATAATAATAATATAATAATAATATAATAATAATAATAATAATAATAATAATAATAATAATAATAATAATAATAATAATATAAACAATAATAATTAAATAACAACAATAATAAACACATTTATTGTACCGTGATTGAGCATTATTAGCTGGACTGCGTTAAAGTTCTTCCTTCCCCCACTAAATTAACATAGTGATTCACACTCTGGTGTTAAAATAGCACTTGGCTGCTCGCTAAATTATCATAACAATTTGCGCTGGCACGCGAAAATGAATTGCGCATTCCTTCGTGGCGCACGAAACTCTATTACAAAATTAAAGGAGTTTCCCCTCGCTTACTGGAAAATATCAGCTTCTCAATTGTTTTAGTTATATACTTTTTTTATGTCTTTTTATAAATTATATACCAAAAAAATACAAATACAAGTATATTTAAATTTAGGGAAGGGTAAGCCAGGGGAAGGTCTCTGCCAGGTGACCGAAAGGTCCAGTAGTGGGTTATCAGAAAGAAATGTTTCTGACGAATCTTAATCTAACCGTAAATAAATCTAGATATATGCGCCAAGAGGTATATATCTTACAGTGGATATACGATATGAGGTATATACACAACTGTGAGATGTATGGTAATGTATTTACATTGAGATGTATATGTTGGTGAATTATTTACACTGGGATTTATATATCTCAGTGTACATGTGCTAGAGGTGTCTATATCTCGGTATATATTTACACTGGCTCTGTATATATACACCGATAAATACATAAACACTAACATGTGTTTGTCAATATATATACAGAGGTATATATATTTCAGTGTATAAACAGAGAGGTTTACAGTTGGCATATATACACTGAAAGTATATATACTACTTGATTCATTATCTTAGCAAAGCATTAAAATATACTGGTGGTTAGAAATATTCTTAATGACCCTCGTGTGGTCTTTTGAACAATGTTAATCCATATATCCCGAAGAGTGCATTACCCTGATGTATATACACTGAGAACACCAATGTATATGTACTGAGAACAGCAATGTATATGTACTGAGAACACCAATGTATATGCACTGAGAACAGCAATGTATATGCACTGAGAACACCAATGTGTATGAACTGAGAACACCAATGTATATGCACTGAGAACAGCAATGTGTATGAACTGAGAACACCAGTGTATATGTACTGAGAACACCAATGTATATGTACTGAGAACACCAATTGTATATGACTGAGAACAGCAATGTATATGACTGAGAACACCAGTGTATATGCACTGAGAACAGCAATGTGTATGAACTGAGAACACCAATGTATATGCATTGAGAACAGCAATGTATATGCACTGTGAACACCAGTGTATATGAATGAGAACAGCAATGTGTATGAACTGAGAACACCAATGTATATGCACTGAGAACACCAATGATATGCATGAACACATTGAGGAAACACCAATGTGTATGACTGGAACACATGATAGCACTGAGACAGCAATGTGTATGAACTGAGAACACCAATGTATATGCACTGAGAACACCAATGTATATGAACTGAGAACACCAATGTATATGTACTGAGAACACCAATGTGTATGCACTGAGAACACCAATGTATATGCACTGAGAACACCAATGTGTATGAACTGAGAACACCAATGTATATGCACTGAGAACACCAATGTATATGCACTGAGAACACCAATGTGTATGATGAGAACACATGTAATGCACGAGAACACCAATGTATATGCACTGAGAACACCAATGTATATGCACTGAGAACACCAATGTATATGCACTGAGAACACCAATGTATATGCACTGAGAACAGCAATGTATATGCACTGAGAACAGCAATGTACATGCACTGAGAACATCAATGTACATGCACTGAGAACATCAATGTACATGCACTGAGAACAGCAATGTACATGCACTGAGGGGCGCATACCTCTTTATATATGTATACAGTTAGAACTGTTGTATAGTTATGCATTTTGTCACTGTTGATGCACATCTCAAACTTTGACAACACGAAATATCGTAGGCTCGGGGACAAGGGGAAACGAGAGCAAAAGCTGCAAACCTCACTCAAGAAGGAACTCGGGGTAAGCATAATACTGAACATATTACCTGAGACACATGAACGGGAAAAAACTGCTGCAATCAGTGTCTGTCTGGCAAACCTAAGATTAGCTTTCACTAATCTAGGAAAAACAAACGTTAAAAATAGAGCACAAAAACGTGTAAATAAAGGCAGGAAGAGAGGTAAAGAAGATAATTCCTCCAAACTAATGCTAGGCTTCAGTGGAATGAATAAACACTACATATATAGATCTTGACAAAACAGATACCAGCAACACCGCCATTAACAATGCCTACTAATAAAACGAATGAAATAAACGCAGTCAGAAGGCCTCCATAAATTTCTCCATTGCTCAAACAGCAGTTAACACGAACATACTTAAATCCTACTTAGGGTAATGTGGCCCGTGCAAAATTTCTCCGATATATCACTCTATTGCGTGACAAGCTGCCCTAATTTCCCCCCACTGCTGTGTATTACTATGAATAGAGGTTTGCAATGGTGGGCAATATGTCTTTGCTCACGATTGCAGAATAACGCGCAATTTGCAATGTTATGCCAACGAGGTGGGTTCTCAATTTCTACCTCGTACACGAAAGGCGAAATTTAAACGCTGCTGATTTGTATATGATTCTGTTTGATCTTTGCGTTGTGCTTCAGCGTTTAGTTTACAATGTGGTGGTGATAGAAATAGGATAGTTTGTCATAGGGAATGGATAGTATGACAGGAACAATATGGTAGTTTGACAGGAGAATGGGGGCGAGCTTGACCAGACAAATGGGAAAGTTTGACAGAAGAAATGAATAGTTTAACATGATAAATGGGATTGCTTAATCGAATAAATGTGATTGTTTAACAATAGAAATTGGATAGTTTGATAGAAATGGGATTATTTGACAGGAGAAATTGAATAGTCTGACAATCGAAATGGATTTTTTTGACAGAAATAGGATTATTTGACGATAGAAATAGAATAAGTTGATAGGAGAAATGTTTCTCAGGAAAAATGGGATAGTTCCTCCTGACGCGGGTCTTGGTCAATATACTGAAAACCTCTGTAGACTTTTGGTCATCAGACTAAGACCTTTCCCTGGCTTACCAATTTTTTTACATACTCCACCTGTCAAAAATACTCTATCTCTCTAATACTCTATCTTTCTAATACTCTATCTCTCTAAATATTCTACTTCTCTTAATATTCTACTCCTCTCAAAATTCAACCTCTCTAAATAATCTAAGCTTGTTCCCCGAGTCAAAGCTTCAAAATCACTTTGAAAATCACCTAATACAAAGCTGTCCTCATCTTCTTTGAGCATTTAAAGAGATTAAGAGACACAGAGAGACAGAAAGAAAGAGAGAGAGAGAAAGAAAGAGAGAGAAATTCGAAGCTCAATTAATAATCTGTGTCGTTTTCTTTTAATTTCTAAAGTAGCGGGACTATTATTCCTCTTCGTAATTATTATTATTTTTTTTTCTCCGGAGCACATGAGGCAGTTAGGAAGGATTATGATTATTGCCGATGATAATTTTCTCGTAAATTAGGTACGCTGGGCACTAACGACTAGGCAGGTACCGTCCAGGGATGATTTTCCTGCGTTTTGCGAAAAAATTTAATTTTTTTGTGATATTAGTAAAAATTAATATTTTATATATAATTTTTGTTTGTAGTCATGACACACACACACACACACACACAACAATCAACCACACTAACACACACACCACACACACACACACACCACATATAAACACCCACACACACACTAACAATCACACACACACAAATCACACAATACACACACACACACAGCAGACACCACAGACACACACAACACACATACATTACACAACAACAACACACTACACACACATCACACACACACACACACACACACACACACACACACACACACACACACACACACTGCCGCTAACGCATAAAATATATAACCGCATGTTGAATGTAACAAAACCATTGAGGGCGAGATATTATTGCAGCCTTTCAAAGCATTATGGCTTTGAGACCCTAAGCCTATTTATATGCTGAGATGTGTATCTCTCAGTTTATATACACCGTGTGGTGTGTATGTCTCGGCATATATGCACTGAGGGGTGTGTATGAATCTCTCAATGTGTTATACGAGGGATGGATATCTCTCATTGTAAATACGCTGACAGGTGTATATACACCGAGAGGCATGTACCTGTGTGTATATACACAGAGAGGCGTGTACCTGTGTGTATATACACCGAGAGGCGTGTACCTGTGTGTATATACACAGAGAGGAGTGTACCTCTGTGAATACATAAAGAGTGTTGTGTGCCTATGTGTGTATACAAAGAGTTGTGTATACCTCTGTGTATATACACTGAGAGTTTAATATTGTAGTATAAAACTGTCCTGTGCTACATACCTTCCTTAAATGTATGATCAACCCAGTGTATAGTAATTATAATGTCCGGTTTGTATGCCATACACTGGAACTTCTACCAGTGTATACGTCGCCCATCTAATAGGGCCTCAGATGCTGCCCTTGTTCACCTAACGGTTAATAGGTACCTGTTTGTTCACCTGTATGTGCTCATCTCTGTGGGGTTACAGAGGTCGAGTCTCAGCTCCTGGCCCTGCCTTTTCGATGGTCTCTGTGTGTTAGTCGACTGTTGTGGGTCGCATCCTGGGCTGGGAAAGGTTCCATACACTTTCTGCACTTCTTTTCACCTAGCAGTAAATGCGTACTAAGAGTCAGTTGACTCTTGTGGCGTTACATACTGGGTGACGTTAGGTAACTTAAAGTCGGGCTTTGAGATGAGCTGAGGCAGTATAACAGCTCTTAGTCTGTAAATGAGCTGAGGCAAGATAACAACTCTTAGTCTGTAAATGAGCTGAGGCAAGATAACAACTCTTAGTCTGTAAATGAGCTGAGACAAGATAACAATTCTTAGTCTGTAAATGAGCTGAGGCAAGACAACATTTTATTAGTCTGTAAATGAGCTGAGCAAGACAACAATTTTGTGTAATAGTGAGGAAGTAAAACTTAGTTGTAATACCTGTGTATATACAACTGGTAGTTTAATATTGTAGGAATAAAACTGTCCTGATGGCTACATCACCTTGCCTTAAATGATGATCAACCAGTGTATATAATTTAATGTCCGTATTGTATGCCATACAATCGAACTTCTACCAGTGTAATACTGGCAGCACTCATTTTAATGAGCTGCAGATGCTGCCCTTGTTCTCTAAATGGTTAATAGTACCTGTTTGTCACTGTATGGTGGCTCATTCTGTGGGTTAGCTGAGGTCGAGTCTACAACTCCTTGTCCTGTTTTCGATGGGTCTCTGTGTCGTTAGTCGACTGTTGTTGGTCGACATTCTTAGGCTGGAAAGGTTACCAATACACTTTGCTCTTTTGCACCTGAGCAGTAAAATCGTACTTAAGAGTCAGTTGACTCTTGTGGCGTAACATACTGGGTGACGTTAGGTACTTAAGAGCGGGCACAATTTGAATGAGCTGAGGCAGATAACAAGCTCTTAGTCTGTAAATGAGCTGAGGCAAGATAACAACTCTTAGTCTGTAAATGAGCTGAGGCAAGATAACAACTCTTAGTCTGTAAATGAGCTGAGACAAGATAACAACTCTTAGTCTGTAAATGAGCTGAGGCAAGACAACAATTCTTAGTCTGTAAATGAGCTGAGGCAAGATAACAATTCTTAGTCTGTAAATGAGCTGAGGCAAGATAACAACTCTTAGTCTGTAAATGAGCTGAGGCAAGATAACAATTCTTAGTCTGTAAATGAGCTGAGGCAAGACAACAATTCTTAGTCTGTAAATGAGCTGAGGCAAGATAACAACTCTTAGTCTGTAAATGAGCTGAGGCAAGATAACAACTCTTAGTCTGTAAATGAGCTGAGGCAAGATAACAATTCTTAGTCTGTAAATGAGCTGAGGCAAGATAACAACTCTTAGTCTGTAAATGAGCTGAGGCAAGATAACAACTCTTAGTCTGTAAATGAGCTGAGGCAAGATAACAACTCTTAACCTGTGTTCAAAACATCGTATTATCAACATTAGTGAAGAAATAACATAAGGTATGGAAGAAGCTTTTACTGGAACAACGTTTCGCTCTGTGAAGAGGTTTACAGTATCACGTTTTGCTCTGTGTAGCGTTTTAAAGTCACTTTCTGCTCTGTGGAGAGTATTATAAAGTTGTACTTGGGTAGACTTTATAAAGCCATGTTTTGCTCTGTGCAGAGTTTTATAAGTCGTATTTTGCTCGGTATAAAGCTTTGTAAAACCATATTTTACTTTGTGTTGTGCTTCATAAAGTCATGGCTTGATAAAGCTGTACATAACAGCGAAGACAAAAGAAGCCAGCTTTGGCTTTTAAGATACAGCTCAATGCGAATTTTCTTCACTTTCGAGCAAACTGGTCAGCAACTTGACCCTAAAAATTCTACCAGGTTCTGAAGATTCTTTGCAATATTTCTCTTTTGTTTTAATTTGACGGAAGGGCAAAGTTTTTCTTTTTTAATCAGCTGTGTCTTTTCTTTCAGATCTTGACCTGCGTATATACCGATCTATAAATACTCTTTCTTACCCGAATCCCTTATTCTCATCGGCACTGCAGTGCCAGTCTCTCTCTTTCTCCTCTCTCTCTCTCTGTCTCATATCTCCCTAGCATTCCTGGCACTCCCACTGGCACTCTCACTCTTGTTATACCAACAAACGTGTGCCGCTCTTTGTGATCTGGTCCTCTTTTTTAGTTCTGATGATGGAGTTCAGGTACGGTGAAAGGCCTCTGTAATATTTTCTTTTCCCAGTGACTTTCCTGCACCCTTCCCACCATCTAGTTTTACGAATAACATTGATGACTAACTATATATATATGTGTGTGTGTGTGTGTGTGTGTGTGTGTGTGTGTGTGTGTGTGTGTGTGTGTGTGTGTGTGATTCGCTTCCAGGAGCTGGAATCCATGTATAACTATTAATGAAGGTGGAATTAAGCAGGAGTGTGGAGATGCTTAAGTCTTCCTGTAGTCTTAACTAGGTTCCAGATAGGCCTGATGGCACGTCCCTCGCTATTCAGACTACGAGAGCTTAGGTGGGGGCACCTGAGACCCCAGGAGTGCGCCTGAGTGCACCTGAGAGGTTGCAGGTGGCAGGGGAAAAATAATGAAAGAAGGGGACGAAGCTGCGGGTTAAGCTTAGATGGAACAACAGAGAATTTCTAATTCAGACCTGCTTAGACATTTGTCTCCAGCGTACATACACTTCTCAGTGTATGTACGCTGAGAGCCATACACCTCTCAGTGTATGTACGCTGAGAGCCATACACTTCTCAGTGTATGTACGCTGAGAGCCATACACTTCTCAGTGTATGTACGCTGAGAGCCATACACCTCTCAGTGTATGTACGCTGAGAGCCATACACCTCTCAGTGTATGTACGCTGAGAGCCTTACGCCTCTCAGTGTATGTACGCTGAGAGCCTTACGCCTCTCAGTGTATGTACGCTGAGAGCCTTACGCCTCTCAGTGTATGTACGCTGAGAGCAATACACTTCTCAGTGTATGTACGCTGAGAGCCTTACGCCTCTTAGTGTATGTACGCTGAGAGACACACTTCTCAGTGTATGTACGCTGAGAGCCATACACTTCTCAGTACATGTACGCTGAGAGCCATACACTTCTCAGTGTATGTACGCTGAGAGCAATACACTTCTCAGTGTATGTACGCTGAGAGCCATACACCTCTCAGTGTATGTACGCTGAGAGCCATACACCTCTCAGTGTATGTACGCTGAGAGCCATACACTTCTCAGTGTATGTACGCTGAGAGCCATACACTTCTCAGTGTATGTACGCTGAGAGCCTTACGCCTCTCAGTGTAGGTACGCTGAGAGCCATACACCTCTCAGTGTATGTACGCTGAGAGCCATACACCTCTCAGTGTATGTACGCTGAGAGCAATACACTTCTCAGTGTATGTACGCTGAGAGCCATACACTTCTCAGTGTATGTACGCTGAGAGCCATACACCTCTCAGTGTATGTACGCTGAGAGCCATACACCTCTCAGTTTATGTACGCTGAGAGCCATACAGTTCTCAGTGTATGTACGCTGAGAGCCATACACCTCTCAGTGTATGTACGCTGAGAGCCATACACCTCTCAGTGTATGTACGCTGAGAGCCATACACCTCTCAGTTTATGTACGCTGAGAGCCATACACTTCTCAGTGTATGTACGCTGAGAGCCATACACCTCTCAGTGTATGTACGCTGAGAGCCATACACTTCTCAGTGTGTGTGCGCTGAGAGCCATACACCTCTCAGTGTATGTACGCTGAGAGCAATACACCTCTCAGTGTATGTACCCTGAGAGCCATACACCTCTCAGTGTATGTACGCTGAGAGCCATACACTTCTCAGTGTGTGTGCGCTGAGAGCCATACACCTCTCAGTGTATGTACGCTTAGAGCAATACACTTCTCAGTGTATGTACGCTGAGAGCCATACACCTCTCAGTGTATGTACGCTGAGAGCCATGCACCTCTCAGTGTACGTACGCTGAGAGCCATACACCTCTCAGTGTATGCACGCTGAGAGCCATGCACCTCTCAGTGTACGTACGCTGAGAGCCATACACCTCTCAGTGTATGTACGCTGAGAGCCATGCACCTCTCAGTGTACGTACGCTGAGAGCCATACACATCTCAGTGTATGTACGCTGAGAGCCATACACTTCTCAGTGTATGTACGCTGAGAGCCATACACTTCTCAGTGTATGCACGCTGAGAGCCATACACTTCTCAGTGTATGTACGCTGAGAGCCATACACCTCTCAGTGTATGTACGCTGAGAGCCATACACTTCTCAGTGTATGTACGCTGAGAGCCATACACCCCTCAGTTTATGTACGCTGAGAGCCATACACTTCTCAGTGTATGTACGCTGAGAGCCATACACCTCACAGTGTATGTACGCTGAGAGCCATACACTTCTCAGTGTATGTACGCTGAGAGCCATACACTTCTCAGTGTATGTACACTGAGAGCCATACACCTCTCAGTGTATGTACGCTGAGAGCCATACACCTCTCAGTTTATGTACGCTGAGAGCCATACACTTCTCAGTGTATGTACGCTGAGAGCCATACACCTCTCAGTGTATGTACGCTGAGAGCCATACACTTCTCAGTGTATGTACGCTGAGAGCCATACACTTCTCAGTGTATGTACGCTGAGAGCCATACACCTCTCAGTTTATGTACACTGAGAGCCATACACTTCTCAGTGTATGTACGCTGAGAGCCATACACCTCTCAGTGTACGTACGCTGAGAGCCATACACTTCTCAGTGTATGTACGCTGAGAGCCATGCACCTCTCAGTGTATGTACGCTGAGAGCCTTACGCCTCTCAGTGTATGTACGCTGAGAGCCTTACGCCTCTCAGTGTATGTACGCTGAGAGCAATACACTTCTCAGTGTACGTACGCTGAGAGCCTTTCGCCTCTCAGTGTATGTACGCTGAGAGCCATACAACTCTCAGTGTATGTACGCTGAGAGCCATACACCTCTCAGTGTATGTACGCTGAGAGCCATACACCTCTCAGTGTATGTACGCTGAGAGCCATACACCTCTCAGTGTATGTACGCTGAGAGCCATGCATCTCTCAGTGTACGTACGCTGAGAGCCATACACTTCTCAGTGTATGTACGCCGAGAGCCATACACTTCTCAGTGTATGTACGCTGAGAGCCATACACTTCTCAGTGTATGTACGCTGAGAGCCATACACCTCTCAGTGTATGTACGCTGAGAGCCATACACTTTTCAGTGTATGTACGCTGAGAGTCATACACCTCTCTGTGTACGTACGCTGAGAGCCATACACTTCTCAGTGTATGTACGCTGAGAGCCATACACTTTTCAGTGTATGTACGCTGAGAGTCATACACCTCTCAGTGTACGTACGCTGAGAGCCATACACTTCTCAGTGTATGTACCCTGAGAGTCATACACCTCTCAGTGTATGTACGCTGAGAGCCATACACTTCTCAGTGTATGTACGCTGAGAGCCATACACTTCTCAGTGTATGCACGCTGAGAGCTATACACCTCTCAGTGTATGTACTCTGAGAGCCATACACTTCTCAGTGTATGTACGCTGATAGCCATTCACCTCTCAGTGTATGTACGCTGAGAGCCATACACTTCTCAGTGTATGCACGCTGAGAGCTATACACTTTTCAGTGTATGCACGCTGAGAGCCATACACTTCTCGGTGTATGTACGCTGAGAGCCATACACTTCTCAGTGCATGTACGCTGAGAGCCATACACCTCTCAGTGTATGTACGCTGATAGCCATTCACCTCTCAGTGTATGCACGCTGAGAGCCATACACTTCTCGGTGTATGTACGCTGAGAGCAATACACTTCTCAGTGTATGTACGCTGATAGCCATACACTTCTCAGTGTATGTACGCTGATAGCCATTCGCCTCTCAGTGTATGTACGCTGAGAGCTATACATTTCTCAGTGTATATATTCTCTAAGGGATATACTCGTCAGGATATATACCAAGATAGACATCAGACAATAGCCCTAAAACAATAAAATATATTATTATCATTATTATTACTATTATCATTATTATTATTATTATTATTAATATTATTATTATTATTATTATTATTATTATTATTATTATTATCGTTGTAGAATATGCTTATTGCATATTACATTATAAATATTGTATATATATATATATATATATATATATATATATATATATATATATATATATATATATATATATATATATATATATTTTCCAGTGGGAAGCGATAAACCTGTAAGAGCCATGCAGAGTTTAGGGAGTGGGAAAAAGGGAAAGGCAGCTCCAAGTCTGTGGATCAAGAGACCTTCACCAACCTCAAGGTGACTTTTTTGAAAGGAAAATAAGAAATTCAGAATATAGATTAACTTCAGACGTAAAAAAATGCAAATTTTATAGTCAAATCGCGATTTGTTGAATTTTCCGTTGATTGTATGTTCAACTAGACTTTTGCTGTTTGAGGTCCGCTGGAAAATATATCTATCGCAGCCTGGTTGATCTGGCATCTGGCGGAGGTAATGGTCCAGTTTCCTCTGAAACACTTCTACGGTCGTTACAATAATATTTCTGATGTTTCCTGGCAGCAAGTTGAAGAGTCTTGGACCACGGATGTTGATACAGTGTTCTCTTATTGTGACCATGGTGCCCTGCTTTTTACTGAGTTTATTATACACTTCTTCCCATATCTCTTACTCCAGTACATTGTTATGGCAGTGTGTAGATTTAAGACCAGACTCTGCGGTATCTTACACGTATATATTATCAGTTATCTCTGTCTTCTTGGCTCCAGAGAGTACCTTCATAGTGCTGGAAGACATTCCATGTACTTTTATCTCTGTATGTTTCCCAGCTGAGATATCTCTCCTCCCCTGAACGATGCCGTCAACACCCAGCAATATTAATAACAAGGGAACGCTAGTTATTTTAATAATGTCATCACGGGCATTATTTCTCTTGTTTTGAGAATTCTCATTATCCAGCTTCTCATTGTCCGATCTTCACAGTGTTTGTCTTACTGTGTTATATACATAATAAGTCATTTAACACTATTATGCTCAAGTGTTTCACGTGTTCCTTTATTCTGTAAGACCGCTATCCAGTGTTCCTTTATTCTGTGAGACCGCTCTCCAGTGTTCCTTTATTCTGTAAGACCGCTCTCCAGTGTTC
This sequence comes from Cherax quadricarinatus, assembly GCF_026875155.1. Classification (NCBI taxonomy): domain Eukaryota; kingdom Metazoa; phylum Arthropoda; class Malacostraca; order Decapoda; family Parastacidae; genus Cherax; species Cherax quadricarinatus. Next base: position 26,385,002 of record NC_069472.1, read on the forward strand.
CTTTATTCTGTAAGACCGCTATCCAGTGTTCCTTTATTCTGTAAGACCGCTCTCCAGTGTCCCTTTATTCTGTAAGACCGCTCTCCAGTGTTCCTTTATTCTGTAAGACCGCTATCCAGTGTTCCTTTATTCTGTAAGACCGCTATCCAGTGTTCCTTTATTCTGTAAGACCGCTCTCCAGTGTTCCTTTATTCTGTAAGACCGCCATCCAGTGTTCCTTTATTCTGTAAGACCGCTATCCAGTGTTCCTTTATTCTGTAAGACCGCTATCCAGTGTTCCTTTATTCTGTAAGACCGCTATCCAGTGTTCCTTTTGAGTTCTTCATTCTTTCCACATCTCAGCAGTTGGAATTTTTCACAGCGTGTTGAAATATATTTGCAGTTTTGCTCTCACTTCTACCAAGGTAGCGTTCATGCTTATTTTAGCATCGTCCACAAATGGTGACACGAGGATATGGCCAGTGGTTTTATCTGTGTCTGCTGTGATGATAACAAACACAACTGGGACTACTGAATTACTCACTTACCTAAGACTAGATTTTACTTCATTTACTACTACCGCTACTACTACTGCTACTACTACTACTACTACTACTACTACTACTACTACCACTACTACTACTACTACTACTACTACTACTACTACTACTACTACTACTACTACTACTACTACTACTACTACTACTACTACTACTACTACTACTCTGCGTTCTAGTCGTCAGAGAAAATCGACTGTCCGTGTTCCGACTTTTCCCGTTACACCGATCGATCTTGTTTTATGGGCTATCACGCCATGATCGCATTTGTCAGCCGCCTCACTGATACCCGTGTAGACCACTTCTGCCTTGTGGTTTACCTCCAAAAAGCCTCCATAATTTTATGACAGTAATCCAGTATATAATTTACAACAGACTAGAAGTTACAATATAGAATATACATTAGGCTATAGACTATACATATACCAATAACCTATAACCTATACACTTTGCAAAAGCCTTAAAATATCTCCCCTGTTTATAGATATACTCAAAATATCTAACAATATCCTCCATATAACACAGCTGACGATAAATATAATAAAAATATCCAACAATATCCCAAGATAACACACTTAACAATAGATGTAATGAAAAATATCCAACGATATCCCTTGGATAATAGGGATGCGATAGATAACAGTCTAGGGGAGAAATAGACGATAGATCATAGACAATAATCTATATATGAAAGGGGAAATTAAAAAAGACCCTTCCTCTTTCCTTTCAGTTTTCTTAAGATGGATTGTGTGCGGGAAAGTTTGGGAGAGTTTGGTAGTAATGTACAAGGAAAGTTAAGGAAAGTCTTCTGAGACACCAGGGTTAATTCTGGAGAGCATTACTTCCGCTTTCTGGAGGAGGAGGAGGAGGGGGAGGGGGAGGACGAAGAGGAGGAGGGGTAATGGAAAATGATAACAAGGGTGCCAGTGTAAAGATGGGAGGAAGAGAGAGAGAGAGAGAGAGAGAGAGAGAGAGAGAGAGAGAGAGAGAGAGAGAGAGAGAGAGAGAGAGAGAGGAGAGAGAGAGAGAGAGAGGAGGAGAGAGAGAGAGAGAGAGAGAGAGAGAGGAGA
>NC_069472.1:26389107-26422230 GCF_026875155.1 Cherax quadricarinatus
AGGAAGTTTTTTACAGTAGAGACAGGAAGGGCTGTGGGAAGACAGCACAGAAGGGAACATCAAGAGGGAATATACCAACAAGTGTTGGATGACATACGAACAACTGAGGAGGAGGTGAAGAAGTTCTTAAGTGACCTTGACACCTCAAAGGCGATGGGACCGGACAACATCTCCCCATGGGTCCTTAGAGAAGGAGCAGAGATGCTGTGCGTGCCTCTAACCACAATCTTCAACACATCCCTTGAAACTGGGCAACTACCTGAGAAATGGAAGACAGCTAATGTAGTCCCCATATTTAAGAAAGGAAACAGAAACGAGGCACTAAACTACAGACCTGTGTCTCTGACATGTATCGTGTGCAAAGTCATGGAGAAGATTATCAGGAGGAGAGTGGTCGAACACCTGGAAAGGAACAAGATTATAAATGAAAACCAGCATGGGTTCATGGAAGGCAAATCTTGTATCACAAACCTCCTGGAGTTTTATGACAAGGTAACAGAAGTAAGACACGAGAGAGAGGGGTGGGTAGATTGCGTTTTCCTAGACTGCAGGAAGGCCTTCGACACAGTTCCCCACAAGAGATTAGTGCAGAAGCAGGAGGATCAGGCGCATGTAAAAGGGAGGGCACTGCAATGGATAAGAGAATACCTGACAGTTAGGCAGCAACGAGTCATGGTACGTGAAGAGGTATCACAGTGGGCGCCTGTTACGAGCGGGGTCCCACAGGGGTCAGTTTCTAGGACCAGTGCTATTTTTGATATATGTGAACGACATGATGGAAGGAATAGACTCTGAAGTGTCCCTGTTCGCAGATGACGTGAAGTTGATGAGAAGAATTAAATCGGATGAGGATGAGGCAGGACTGCAAAGAGACCTGGACAGGCTGGACATGTGGTCCAGCAACTGGCTTCTCGAATTCAATTCAGCCAAATGCAAAGTCATGAAGATTGGGGAGGGGCAAAGAAACCGCAGACAGAGAAGGCTAGGTGGAAAAAAAGAAAAAGACTCACTCAGGGAGAAAGCCCTTTGGGGGTGACCATAACACCGACACATCACCGGAGGCACCATCAACCAAAAAACCCGCTGCAGCATGGGGGCACCGGCAAACCTAAAATAGCTTTCCGATACCTTAAAAAGGAATCGTTAAAGACACTGTACACTGTGTATGTTAGGCCATACTGGAGTATGCAGCACCAGTCTGGAACCCACACCTGGTCAAGCACGTCAAGAAGCTAGAGAAAGTACAAAGGTTTGCAACAAGGCTAGTCCCAGAGCTCAAGGGAATGTCGTACGAGGAAAGGTTAAGGGAAATCGGACTGACGACACTGGAGGACAGAAGGGTCAGGGGAGACATGATAACGACATACAAGATACTGCGGGGAATAGACAAGGTGGACAGAGATAGGATGTTCCAGAGAGGGGACACAGGGACAAGGGGTCACAACTGGAAGCTGAAGACTCAGACGAGTCACAGGGACGTTAGGAAGTATTTCTTCAGTCATAGAGTTGTCAGCAAGTGGAATAGCCTAGCAAGTGAAGTAGTGGAGGCAGGAACCATACATAGTTTTAAGAAGAGGTATGACAAAGCTCAGGAAGCAGAGAGAGAGAGGATCCAGTAGCGATCAGTGAAGAGGTGGGGCCAGGAGCTGAGTCTCGACCCCTGCAACCACAATTAGGTGAGTACAATTAGGTGAGTACACACATACACACACACACACATACACACACACAAAACTCACACACGCATACTCACACAGATACACACACACACACACACACACACACATACACACACACACACACACATACACACACACACACACACACACACACACACACACACACACACACACACACACACACACACATACACACACACACACACACACACACACACACACATACATACATACACACACACACACACACACACACACACACACATACACACACACACACACACACACACACATCACACACACACACACACACACACACACACACACACACACACACACACACACACACACACACATACGCACACACAGGACATGAAGTCCACGGGGTTCCTAATTATAAAGATACATAGCTTCCGCAGATAAATGGCTCTTGTGAAGGATAAATTACCTTTTTAATTACCTTCTGGTGCCTTGGAAGACTACAAGGATTTTACTCAGCGGCTTAAAATATTAATGAAAATTTGAGCCTTAAAGTGAGACCAGAATTATTTTACTTCTGATTATTTTAACTTCTAAACTTAATAATAATAAAATAATAATAATTAATATAATAATAATAATAATAATAATAATAATAATAATAATAATAATATTAATAATATTAATAATTTAATAATGCTAATGTAATAATAATAATAATTAATAATAATAATAATAATAATAATTGCACTAAAATTATTTAATAATAATAATTAAATAATATAATAATAATAATAATAATAATAATAATAATAAAATAAATAATAATAATAATAATAATAATTTAATAATAATAATAATAATAATAATAATAATAATAATAATAATAATAATAATAATAATTTAATAATAATAATAATAATAATAATAATAATAATAATAATAATAATAATTTAATAATAATAAAGTAATTATAATAAAAATAATAATAATCATAAGAAAAACAGACCAAATACAATCATCGTCAGGATAATTTAGTACACGAAGAGAACAACATAATCCTTAATGTAATTCCGTACACTAGCTCGACCAGGATCATGTATCTGTACAGGAAAAGTGTACAGTAATTGGGAGGGTTTCTAGAATCACTGGATCAGTGCTTTTGTTTGATAGATAGAGGTCAAAATAATGAGGAAATTAGGGCAATTCAGTCCTAAAAGTAATTTTAATTACACCTGACAATGTAGTTGTCAAGACAAAGTCATTACCTAATATTACTTTAATAATATATATATATATATAATATATATATATATATTATATATATATTATATAAAATATATATATATATATATATATATATATATATATATATATATATATAATTTATATTTATATATATATATTATAAATATATATATAAATAATATATATATATATATATTATAATACATTATATATATATAATATATATATATACTATATTTATATATATAATATATATATAAATATATATATATAATTATATAATATTATATATATAAAACGTTCTCTCCCCTTCCATTCCTCAGCCATCCTTCTCCCCTCTTCCTTAAACATCCTCCATCCCTCTCTCAACACACTAATAACACCAATTATCTGCTAGACAGATAGCGGCAGGATTATCAATGGTCTTCCCTAATTATAGTAATTACCACCGATCCCACTTCTAGATAATTATAGCATCCAATTAATTACTCCTGGATGACCTTCCCCTGACAACCTGTTCCATGGGTGACGCTAATTACCATATAATTCTGAAAAAAATAACACCTTTCTCTCTCTCTCTCTCTCTCAGATTATTTTTCCGTCGGAGATTTTTTTTTGGGGGGGTTAACTTTGATATTTTTTCTTCGTATAATTTTGATTTTTAAGCTTGTATAATTTTGAGGGGATTTTTTTTTTTTTGCTGCACGAAGACAGCTAGACAGACATGTAAATAGACAAGCTGTTACGTAGATAGACAGGCATATAGATAGACAGGCAGGCATGTAGGTAGACAGCTGTGACTCGACCCCTGCAGCCACATATAGGTGAGTACAAGCAGGCAGCCAGGCACAAAAACAAGCACTCAAGCAGGGGAACAAATAGGCACTCAAGCAGAAATTTACAAAAAAATATGAGAAGCATTTCAGTAGGCCTACTGGCCCATACTAGGCAGGTCTTTCTCACTAATGTTTCCAAGGCCTGACTCTGATGGTTTTATTAAATTATGACTTAATTCACACTTTCTTCTGAGATGCTCTTTACTGTGGTCTCACTCTTTATTACTCTTTACTGTGGTCTCACTCTTTATTACTCTTTACTGTGGTCTCACTCTTTATTACTCTTCACTGTGGTCTCACTCTTTATTACTCTTCACTGTGGTCTCACTCTTTATTACTCTTCACTGTGGTCTCACTCTTTATTACTCTTCACTGTGGTCTCACTCTTTATTACTCTTCACTGTGGTCTCACTCTTTATTACTCTTCACTGTGGTCTCACTCTTTATTGCTCTTTACTGTGGTCTCACTCTTTATTGCTCTTTACTGTGGTCTCACTCTTTATTGTTCTTTACTGTGGTCTCACTCTTTTATTACTCTTCACTGTGGTCTCACTCTTTATTGTTCTTTACTGTGGTCTCACTCTTTATTACTCTTCACTGTGGTCTCACCTCTTTATTACTCTTTCACTGTGGTCTCACTCTTTATTACTCTTCACTGTGGTCTCACTCTTTATTGCTCTTTACTGTGGTTTCACTCTTTATTGTTCTTTACTGTGGTCTCACTCTTTATTGTTCTTCACTGTGGTCTCACTCTTTATTACTCTTCACTGTGGTCTCACTCTTTATTGCTCTTTACTGTGGTTTCACTCTTTATTGTTCTTTACTGTGGTCTCACTCTTTATTACTCTTCACTGTGGTCTCACTCTTTATTACTCTTCACTGTGGTCTCACTCTTTATTGCTCTTTACTGTGGTTTCACTCTTTATTGTTCTTTACTGTGGTCTCACTCTTTATTGTTCTTTACTGTGGTCTCACTCTTTATTGCTCTTTACTGTGGTCTCACTCTTTATTGCTCTTTACTGTGGTCTCACTCTTTATTACTCTTCACTGTGGTCTCACTCTTTATTCTCTTCACTGTGGTCTCACTCTTTATTGCTCTTTACTGTGGTTTCACTCTTATTGTTCTTTACTGTGGTCTCACTCTTTATTGTTCTTTACTGTGGTCTCACTCTTTATTGTTCTTTACTGTGGTCTCACTCTTTATTGCTCTTTACTGTGGTTTCACTCTTTATTGTTCTTTACTGTGGTCTCTCTCTTTATTGTTCTTTACTGTGGTCTCACTCTTTATTGCTCTTTACTGTGGTCTCACTCTTTATTGCTCTTTACTGTGGTCTCACTCTTTATTGCTCTTTACTGTGGTCTCACTCTTTATTGCTCTTTACTGTGGTTTCACTCTTTATTGCTCTTTACTGTGGTCTCACTCTTTATTGCTCTTTACTGTGGTCTCACTCTTTATTGCTCTTTACTGTGGTTTCACTCTTTATTGTTCTTTACTGTGGTCTCACTCTTTATTACTCTTTACTGTGGTCTCACTCTTTATTGCTCTTTACTGTGGTCTCATCTTTATTGCTCTTTACTGTGGTTTCCTCTTTATTGTTCTTACTGTGGTCTCACTCTTTATTGCTCTTTACTGTGGTCTCACTCTTTATTGCTCTTTACTGTGGTCTCTCTCTTTATTGCTCTTTACTGTGGTTTCATCTTTATTGTTCTTTACTGTGGTCTCACTCTTTATTGTTCTTTACTGTGGTCTCACTCTTTATTGCTTCTTTACGTGGTCTCACTCTTTATTACTTTTACTGTGGTTTCTCTCTTTATTGTTCTTTACTGTGGTCTCACTCTTTATTGCTCTTTACTGTGGTCTCACTCTTTATTGTTCTTTACTGTGGTCTCACTCTTTATTGTTCTTTACTGTGGTCTCACTCTTTATTGCTCTTTACTGTGGTCTCACTCTTTATGTCTTTACTGTGGTCTCACTCTTATTGCTCTTTACTGTGGTCTCACTCTTTATTACTCTTTACTGTGGTTCCAACTCTTTATTGCTCTTTACTGTGGTTTCACTCTTTATTGCTCTTTACTGTGGTCTCACTCTTTATTGTTCTTTACTGTGGTCTCAATCTTTATGTCTCTTTACTGTGGTCTCACTCTTTATTGCTCTTTACTGTGGTCTCACTCTTTATTGTTCTTTACTGTGGTCTCACTCTTTATTGCTCTTTACTGTGGTCTCACTCTTTATTACTCTTTACTCTGGTCTCACTCTTTATTGCTCTTTACTGTGGTCTCACTCTTTATTACTCTTTATTCTAACAATTACTCTTTCTTAATTAATAACTTGTTCACAACACTCTCATTATTGCTGTTAAAATTATTTCGCTTTCTTCTTGACTTTTAATAACAGGGAGTTGTATATGCGCTCTCCTAGCCCCAGCTCTCTCTCCTAGCCCCAGCTCTCTCTCCTAGCCCCAGCTCTCTCTCCTAGCCCCAGCTCTCTCTCCTAGCCCCAGCTCTCTCTCCTAGCCCCAGCTCTCTCTCCTAGCCCCAGCTCTCTCTCCTGCCCCAGCTCTCTCTCCTTCCCCAGCTCTCTCTCCTAGCCCCAGCTCTCTCTCCTAGCCCCAGCTCTCTCTCCTAGCCCCAGCTCTCTCTCCTAGCCCCAGCTCTCTCTCCTAGCCCCAGCCCCTCTCTCCTAGCCCCAGCGCTCTCTCCTAGCCACAGCTCTCTCTCCTAGCCCCGCTCTCTCTCCTAGCCCCAGCTCTCTCTCCTAGCCCCAGCTCTCTCTCCTTTGCCCAGCTCTCTCTCTAGCCCCAGCTCTCTCTCCTAGCCCCAGCTCTCTCTCCTAGCCCCAGCTCTCTCTCCTAGCCCCAGCTCTCTCTCCTAGCCCAGCTCTCTCTCCTAGCCCCAGCTCTCTCTCCAAGCCCAGCTCTCTCTCCTAGCCCCAGCTCTCTCTCCTAGTCCCCAGCTCTCTCTCCTAGCCCCAGCTCTCTCTCCTAGCCCAGCTCTCTCTCCTAGCCCCAGCTCTCTCTCCTAGCCCCAGCTCTCTCTCCTAGCCCCAGCTCTCTCTCCTTTCCCCAGCTCTCTCTCCTAGCCCCAGCTCTCTCTCTAGCCCCAGCTCTTCTCCTAGCCCCAGCTCTCTCTCCTAGCCCCAGCTCTCTCTCCTAGCCCCACTTTCTTTCCTAGCATTCAGCTCTCTCTCCTAGCCCCAACTTTCTTTCCTAGCCCCAGCTCTCTCTTCTAGCCCCCGCTCTCTCTCCTAGCCCCAACTTTCTTCCTAGCCCCAGCTCTCTCTCCTAGCCCCAGCTCTCTCTCCTAGCCCCAACTCTCTCTCCTAGCCCCAGCTCTCTCTCCTAGCCCCAGCTCTCTCTCCTAGCCCCAGCTCTCTCTCCTAGCCCCAGCTCTCTCTCCTAGCCCCAGCTCTCTCTCCTAGCCCCAGCTCTCTCTCCTAGCCCCAGCTCTCTCTCCTAGCCCCAGCTCTCTCTCCTAGCCCCAGCTCTCTCTCCTAGCCCCAGCTCTCTCTCCTAGCCCCCGCTCTCTCTCCTAGCCCCACTTTCTTTCCTAGCCCCAGCTCTCTCTCCTAGCCTCAGCTCTCTCTCCTAGCCCCAACTCTCTCTCCTAGCCCCAGCTCTCTCTCCTAGCCCCAGCTCTCTCTTCTAGCCCCAGCTCTCTTTCCTAGACCCAGCCCCCTCTCCTAGCCCCAGCCCCCTCTCCTAGCACCAGCACCTAGCACCCAGCTACTAATATCAGTGACTGACACAAGATATTAGTCGACTTCCCAAGCGTCGGGGGAATGATAAGCTAAATTATGGGGAGGGGGTGACGCCCCCTTCCTGGGGGGAGATGGGGGAAGATGGAGAAGAGGAGGTGGAGGAGGAGAAATAGATAGTAGAAAGTAGATGATGAAGAGATGAAAAGAGAATTATTATTATTTATTTAATTATATTTTATTATTATTATTATTATTATTATTATTATTATTATTATTATTATAATTATTATTATTATTTATATTATTAATTAATTATAATCGTTATTTTTATTATTTTTATTATTATTATTATATTATTATATTATTATTATTATTATTATTATTATATTATTATATTATTATTATTATTATTATTAATTTAATTATAATCGTTATTATTATTATTTTTAATTATTATTATTTATTATTATTATTATTTTTTATTATTATTAATTATTATTATTATTATTATTATTTTATTATTATTATTAGAATCATTATTATTTACTATTATTAGTATTATTATTTATTAATATTATTAATTTAATGATTATTATTGTTTTATTAATATTATCATCATCATTATTATAATAATAACAGTTATTATTATTATATTAACCGGGAAGAGTTAAAACCGTAGGGATTATGCACTGCCTGCTGGACAACTCCAACTCCTCGGAGCAAAAGCCCTTACCCAGCAACACTTGCAAGTAAAGAGGAAAAAATGCAGCGTACATGCAATAACAGTTGAATTGATCTTTCAATTTGATGCAACGGCGAGAGCGACGCTAACAAGTTGAATAATGGATGAAGCAATTGACTCACAGGATTGGGAATAGATAGTGGATAGATTATTGGATATATAGGAAATAGTAGTGGATACAGTAGATAGATTAGTGCATATGCAGCAAATAGATTAGTGGATAGATTAGTGGATAGATAGTGGAGAATCCTCAAGTAAATTGAGTAAATTAGATAGAAAGTTGAAGATTTTCACCCCAAAAGAAAGCAGAAACAGGTGAGACATGTTCCGGACATACAAGATACTTAGATGATACGATCGAGCAGACACAGGTGCTGGTGGTGTTTTGTTCGTCAGGGATAGGGGTAAGGATAGGGTGATTAGTAGGCTAGATTTAAAATGAATTTTAAAGGCATATTTCAGAGGAGAGAAGCAGCAACTAAGGGTAAACAGAAGACTAGAATAAGCAGAGACGTTAAAATGTATTTCACCAGTGGTTGGGAAGTGGTGAGGACAGAGTCGATACACAGTTCAATGATGAGGTACGATAGTCGCCGTATAAGGCCAGGAATTTTGTATAGATTTTTGGGATCGTGAGATGGGGACCAGGAGACGTAGCAGAACTTCTCTTACTCTCAATCTCTTCTACGTGAGCGCAGATACACATACACACACACATACACACACACATACACACACACACACACACACACACATACACACACACATACACCCACACATACACACACACATACACACAACAAAAAACACACACACATACACACACACACACACACAAAACACTACCCCAACAAAAACAACACACACACAATACACACACACACATACACCACACATTACAGACACACAACATACAGACACCACACTACATCACACACATACACACACACACATACACACACACACACATACACACACACACACACACCATACACACACACATACACACCCCCACACATATACACACACACACAAACACACACACATACAGACACACACACATACAGACCACACCACACATAATACACACACTACACACACACACATACACACACACACACATACACACACACACACATACACACACACACACACACACACACACACACACACACACACACACACATCACACACACACACACATACACACACACACATCACAACATACACACACACACTCCACATACTCTACTACATACACACACACACATACACACACACATACACACACACATACACACCACACATACACACACACATACACACACACATACACACACACACACATACACACACACATACACACACACAGATACACACACATACAGACACACACACATACAGACACACACACACACACACACACACACACACACACACATACACACACAACACACCACACACTACACACAGCACACCACTACACACACACACACACACAACCACACACATCACACGCTACACACACACACACAAATGATAATTAATATCTATAGAATTAAAGGTGACAGCGAGGAGGAGGACACTTGACCATTCTCATAGTGGAGGTGTTGGGAGTGAGATAGACCCTGTATATCGTGTCATTATTGTCTGTTACGCGCTGTGTAGCAGCTAATGTGAGAGTAATAACGGGGTTGTTTACACGGTGTCAGGCCGTCTTTATACAACGAGAATGTCTTCATCTTTATAGTGTGTGCTGTGTGTGTTGTGTTCTGTGTTGTGTGTGTTGTGTGTCTTGAGCCTATCGCTGTACCCTGAGCTACGGGTGCAGTAGTAAACAACTGACGTGGCATGGAATCTGTTAATGCTCTCACTCTGGCGGATTGCTCTCTCTCTCACTCTCTCTCTCTTCTCTCTCTCTCTCTCTCTTCTCTCTCTCTCTCTCTCTCTCTCTCTCTCTCTCTCTCTCTCTCTCTCTCTCTCTCTCTCTCTCTCTCTCGCTCACCTAAGATGACACGTCAATCTTACAAACCTCTTCCTCCATGCTGTACATACGTTACTTTCCCCTATTTCCTTCTTAACACTTCTTAACCCTGCAGTCTTTCTTTTCCAGCCTAGGAGACCTTGTCGGAGACCTAGCCCTGGAGAAGGCAGTTAATCAGAGAACTGGTGGGACTTGAACTCATGGCGAATGAGTCGTAAAACTCCAGGCCAGTGCGTTAACCACTAGACCAGCTGACGCTGATGGGATTCATCCAACTAGATATATTTCTACACACCATAGGGAGGTTAGAATGGGCCACCACAGTGACCACAAATGCAGGTTTTTACGGAGGGATCGACACCATAATTTCCTGAATCACTAACAGATAACAGATCAAAGATAACAGAGAAAAGTATAAAACAGTAGCCATATCATACAACTTATTAACATAAGCCCCTTGGCAAGATACAACTTAGTAACATAACAAGCCCCGTGGCAACATGCAAGACAGCAGCATAACCCCGTGGCAACATACAAGTTAGCAACATAACCCCGTGGCAACATACAAGTTAGCAACATAACCCCTTGGCAACATACAAGTTAGCAACATAACAAGGCCCCCGTGGCAACATACATTTTGACCACATACTTCGAAGCTGCATATCCATTCCTCTTCTTAAATTTATATACAAAACAAGATCAATTATGGGGGAAAAATGACTTCTGAAATGTTTCCTCAGCATCAAGAGTGACGTCTGGTATCCTCAGCTCATGACGTCAGAGTTTGTTTACCAAAGTGCATTGTGGGATATATCCGAGTGAATACACGGGAGGGGAGGAGCAGATATACCTCCCACCAATATATATACTGCTTTTATTTCGTATATTGGACTGTTAAGCTGGCTTTATGAAATCATTTTACCAAACTGTTTCACCGTCAACACCAACCCTTCTTTTTTTTTTAGGAAGGGGAGGGACATAGGAGAGGATAAATAGGGAATGAGATTACTAAATGTATTAACGGAGAAGTGGTAAATACGTAAGGGTCGTACAGCACCTGAGGAAGAGAGGAGGGGAAAAAGAGAGGCGATCAAGTATGAAGTCGAGAAAGGAGACAGAGGTAGTAACTGTTCCTGAATCAATGTTGTAAATAAACCGTACCACGGGTGGGGTTAGAACCCAGTGGCTAACGCGTCGGTCTGGAGTTTTGAGACTCTCTGATCGCGAGTTCTAACCCCTCCCGTGGTATGGTTTGTTTGCAATCGTGTCATTACGATTTCGTGAGTAATGATACAAATACTTTAGAAAAGAGACAAGTTGAAGAATATGATACTTGAAGCCAATGGCTTCATCAGTCCATTACAGAGAAGAACTGTGGAAGATGAGGAGGAGTGTGAAGTAATCAGTCCCTCAGCCTGGAGTCTATGTACCCAGTCCATCAATCTTCAGAAAAGTACAGCATATGCTCGCAGCTGAAGAGGATCCCAGAAGGTGGTCGAAATATACACATCAATTAACCTTCTGAGTTTCTGTCTCCACGTGGAAAATTATTGAGAATTGACAAGTGTTTGTTCTTGTACGAAGGTTCAAGTCCTTAGGCACTCTAAGACTTTAGAAAGACCAAAACTTTAGGTTCTCTAAGACTTTATAAAGTACAAGACTTTATAAAGTCTGAGGGTAAGTCAGTCACTTTGCACTCCATTAAGAAACAAACACTCCCAGGGACCTCCTCCTCCTCTTCTTCCTCTTCCTTCTCTTCCTCCTTGCCTCCTCCTCCTCCTCTTCTTCCTCTTCCTTCTCTTCCTCCTTGCCTCCTCCTCTTCCTCTTCCTTCTCTTCCTCCTTGCCTCCTCCTCCTACTCTTCCTCTTCGCCTCCTGCAGAGTTAATTAGTTGTTGCACAATCCATATTTGACTTCATCTTTTAGTGACTCTCCTTGAACTTTTTAGTGACTCTCCTTGAACTTTTTAGTGACTCTCCTTGAACTTTTTAGTGACTCTCCTTGAACTTTTTAGTGACTCTCCTTGAACTTTTTAGTGACTCTCCTTGAACTTTTTAGTGACTCTCCTTGAACTTTTTAGTGACTCCTTGAACTCTTCAGTGACTCTCCTTGTACTTTTTAGTGACTCTTCTTGAACTTTTTCAGTGATTCCTTGAACTTTTTAGTGACTCTCCTTAACTTTAGGACTCCTTGAACTTTTTAGTGACTCCTTGAACTCTTCATGACTCGACTTTATGATCTTCTTGAACTTTTTCAGTGGCTGTAATGTTGCAACAGCAACAGTAACAAGAGAAATAACGGGAAGACCAGCAACAACAGCGTAAGGAACAACACGACAACAGCAGAAGTAACACCAACAACAGCAACAGATCAAGCAGATGTAAAAATACAGCAGCAATAAAAACAACAGCAACGGCTGTAGTAATAACATCAACGATAGCAAAACAAAAAACAAAACAGCGGCAACAGCAAAAATGTTAGCAGCTGGAACATCGCAGCAACAACAACAACAACAGCAGCAACAATAACCCAACAGCAACAACACCAGCAGTAACAACAAAAGCAACTGGAACAGCACAACAGCAACAACAATAGCAACAATAACGTAAACAACAAGAACAACACAACAGCAAGAACAACACCAGCAACAGTTAGATTTGCAAACCCAATGTATGAAGACTGTACTCAATTTCTGGTCCTTCTCATCCCTAGAGGTCGACCACATGTCGTGGTTGAACTCCAGCAGCCACTTACTAATCCAGTAGTTTATTCACATCATGCTTGCCTTTCTTTTTCATCAATTACACAAGCCGAACTTGAGTCCTGGAGGTGGAAAGTAGAGTGCCTGTACTCTGAAGGAGGGGTGTTGGTATGACGCAGTTTTATAACAGTAGTGTAGGCGCGCCTCTGGCAAGACAGTGATGGAGTGAATGATGATGAAAGTTTTTCTTCTTTTCCGGGTCCCCCTACCTTGGTGGGAAACGGCCGATGTGTTAATAAACAATTACACATCTGTCAAACAGTGATTTAGAAGCCTCTACTATATAGATATACATATATATATATATATATATATATATATATATATATATAATATATATATATATATATATATATATATATATATATATATATATATATAACCATTTTTTAATGCAAGATTTTGCTAATTCAAAACTTAATCTCGGCTCTCTGACCTCTGATCTGGTTTCCTACTCAGGGGTCAGCTAGCCCAAGGGAAATGTACCAAGTTAATACTAAGTACCTAAGTTCCCAAGTCCCTAGCCACTCGCTTGAGGTCCAGCAGAGGGAGTCCGTGTACCTAAATTCCCTTGATATTAAGTAGTAAGTCCGTAGCAGCAGCAGGCACTTGCCAGTGTCCTTGCAAGTGTTAGAAAGTGGTGCCAGCAGATACTTGAAAAGTGCAAAGCAACTACTGTGAATAAAATAGTGAAATTCCATTAGTGAAGTGATATTATCAAGGACTAGATCCTTGATAATGTGGAAAATCATGTCATAAAATATCAATATTTCAGTCTCTTTTTTTTCAAATACCAATATACAATACAATCACCACCACGACAAAAATAATTCCACTATTTCACCACCACAAACACACACACACAATCACCGCCACTCCACCACACACACACAATCACCACCACTCCACACACACACAATCACCACCACTCCACCACACACACAATCACCACCATTCACCCACAAAATTCACATCCAAAATCTCTGTTTGATTTTAGTTTTAATACAATCACTTACATGACCAATTTATTCCAATCTACAAAAATACATTTTTCTATCCCTTTTACCAGCACAGATACTGTGCACTTTATCTCCTATATGGAAAAATACAATTTTTATAGATAAATCCGAGTGATAGGCATTTTGGTTCAACTTATATTTATTAAAGATAATATAATATACATATATATATATATATATATATATATATATATATATATATATATATATAAAATATATATATATATATATATGTATATATATATATATATATATATATATATATATAAAATATATATATATATATATATATATATATATATTATATATATATATATATATATATATATATATATATATATATATATATATTATATATATATAATATATATATATATATATATAAAATATATATATATATATATATATTATATTTTTATATATATTATTAGTATATTATAAAATGTTATTTAAAAATATATAATAATTTAAATATATTTTATATATATATATATGCAATAAGATACAGTAAACAGGTGATTTCAAAATATGCAAAACAACCATCGAATAAGAAACATTCCAAACGCTTTCGTGACTACTCACGAAAGCGTTGGAATTTCCTTTCTTTTCAGATGGTTGTTTGCAGTGAGTAGAGTGAATATAAAGTAGTGAATGAGATACGTGAGTATATATATAGTTAGTGATATATATATATATATATATAATATATATAATAGTATATATATACATATATTCGTTAATAGAAAATGATATTTGATGGTATTAGTGTATGTGTTTGTGTATTAGTTTATGTGGTATTAGTGAAAATGTTATTTAAAGAATATAGAATGAGATTTAAAGAATACAGATTGAGTATATATAAAAGAATACGTGATTTTCAGCAAATTTGTTAAGAATAAGAAACATCAGTGAGAAATTGAATTTGTTTATCGAGAATGAATCTTGGGACGACGGCTGAGAGAGTGACATAAAGACGAAGTGAATGAGACACGTGAGAAACAGTTGGGTGTCGATCGGAGCGATGTTTCGCCCACCGCGTGGGGGAGGTGAGAAACATATCTCAGTAAAGATGAGCCAGTATTGCAAGCCTGTGTTGTAAGGATGAGAAAAATGCTCGAGAAAATGTTACTTACAAATGGGGAAAGTTACTGACATTTCACGCATTGACAGGAAGTAATGGGATCTGATCACGGAACATGAGGGAATGGGGGGGGGTCTTGAACCCATGGCGAATGAGTTTTGGGACTGACTTGACGTAGGTTCAACTCCCCACCTGTTCCGTAATTTGCAATCGTGTTATTATGATTTCGCAAAATGGATCTGTTGGGAAGGAAAACCCAGAAATATATATAAAATAAAGAATGGTACAAAAGATAGGAGTTAAGTTAAAAAGAAAATAATGAAGAAAGATTGGATCACGACTGGAAAGTTCAGTACAAGTGGGAAAAGAAGTTTTGAAATGGTAGGTGTATTTCATTCATTTATGAATGAAGGGAATGCACCTAAGGATGGATAGAAGGCAAAGAAGATATGATAGAGTGTAAGTTGTTTTTATTATACGTTGGTCGGTTCCTAAAGAAATATGGTAAGCAAAATAATGGAACACAATCACTATACTTCAGAGTGCAGGCACTGCACTTCCCACCTCCACAACCATAACGTCACCACCTATGCTTCAGAGTGCAGGCACTGTACTTTCCACCTCAACAACCATAACATCCATCCCTAAACATCCTTCAGAGTGCAGGCACTGCACTTCCCACCTCAACAGCCATAACATCCATCCCTAAACATCCTTCAGAGTGCAGGCACTGTACTTCCCACCTCCACAACCATAACATCCCTACCCATCCTTTAGAGAGCAGGCACTGTACTTCCCACTTCCACAACCATAACAACCCCATTTATCCCTCAGAGTACAGGCACTGTACTTCCCACCTCCACAACCATAACAACCCCATTTATCCTTCAGAGTACAGGCACTGTACTTCCCCCCTCCACAACCATAACATCCCTACCCATCCTTCAGAGTACAGGCACTGCACTTCCCACCTCCACAACCATAACATCCTTCACCCATCCTTCAGAGTACAGGCACTGTACTTCCCACCTCCACAACCATAACAACCCCATTTATCCTTCAGAGTACAGGGGCACTGTACTTCCCACCTCCACAACCATAACAACCCCATTTATCCTTCAGAGTACAGGGGCACTGTACTTCCCACCTGCAAAACTCAAGCCAGACTTATAATACATAGAGAAGACTCTTGATTAGCCTGTAAAAATGTGGATGACTTCCAAGTATTGGACAGAAATATAAACCAGTCCCGTCACTGAGCTATATTCAGATTTTCCTGACATTTGTCAATATATTTTCAACGCTCGTGTAAGTTTAGTTAGATATATTATCTCCTGTTTGAAACATTAATTTCCCAAAAAGCTTTGAAAAACATTGAAAGATTTATTTAAAAAAATGGATGGACGTGGTTGTTGTGTTCTGATGAAGAGAGAGGAGGAGAGAGAGAGAGAGAGAGAGAGAGGGAGAGAGAGAGAGAGAGAGGAGAGAGGGAGAGAGAGAGAGAGAGAGAGAGAGAGAGAGAGAGAGAGAATGAGAGATATGGAAACTAATAAAAACACAGAGATATGTAACAAAAACCGACATAGAACAAACAAAATTTGAACTCCACAACCCAAAATACAAAAAAACAAGAAAACACACAAATATGTAACACTGACATAGATGTAAAAAAATGAAAAACACATCCCCCCCCCCCAAAAAAAAAAAACACTAAGAACACATATCCGTTACAAAAACTGACATAGGTAAAAAATTAAAAAAAACGTGAGCCCCCCCCACTCACAAAAGGGGGATTCTAACCCAACGCAGACAATAACAAATCCCGGCCTATTCGTTACAATGTTACAATGGTTACAATTGTTACAATTGTTACAATGTCAGCCGCAATTTATTTTTAATTGTTCCATTGCTTAATCCCGACGTAATATACTTTTTTTTTTAAATGTTATATCTTCGTGATTAATTGTTTTTGTTTTTTCAAAGCAATTTTTCGAATTTATTCTTTTGTAGTTCACTGGCTGTACCTACACTGTACCACACACACACACACACACACACACACACCACACACACACACACACACACACACACACACACACAACACACACACATAACACACACACATACACCACCACATACACACACACACTACACACAACACATACACACACAACATACACACACACATACACACACACATACCATCACACATACACACACACATACACACACACACACACACACACACAAATACACACACCATACACACACACATACACACACACATACACACACACATACACACACACATACACACACACATACACACACACATACACACACACATACACACACACATACACACACACGTATATATATATATATATATATATATATATATATATATATATATATATATATATATATATATATATATATATATATATATACAAGGAATTCGCAAGAGCAGGCGAAATATGCACAAACACTGATCTCTGGCTGAAGGAGACTCGAACCTACGAACCTTGGAACAAGGTACGCAGTGCTATACCAGTCTCACCACACTGGACAATACTTAGCGTGCAGCTTGCGCTACACGTTGATCCAAGGCAGCCAGTTTTCAGGAGAAGGCTTACAGGTTTTCATCTCATCCCCTGCATGCATCAGCCTTACTAGTATATTTCGCCTGCTCTCGCGAATTCCTTGCATTGTTAAAATCTCTAGTAAGGCTGATGCATGCAGGGGATGAGATGAAAACCTGTAAGCCTTCTCCCTGAAAACTGGCTGCCTTGGATCAACGTGTAGCGCAAGCTGCACGCTAAAGTATTGTCCAGTGTGGTGAGACTGGTATAGCACTGCGTACCTTGTTCCAAGGTTCGTAGGTTCGAGTCTCCTTCAGCTAGAGATCAGTATATATAAATAAATAAATAAATAAATAAATATATATATATATATATATATATATATATATATATATATATATATATATATATATATATATATATATATATATATATTTAATACAGGCAGTAGGTTGGTAGACAGCAACCACCCAGGGAAGTACTACCGTCCTGCCAGATGACTGTGAAACAGAAACCTGTAACTGTTTTACATGATGGTAGGATTGCTGGTGTCTTTTTCTGTCTCATAAACATTCTGGATAACAAGTATATCTTGCTACTTCTACTTACACTTAAGTCACACTTCACAGTCATGCCCTTGCATATATAAACAAGCATACATCTAGGTTTTTCTTCTTATTTCTTAATAGTTCTAGTTCTTCCTTATTTCCTCTATTCTCCATGGGCAAGAATCTTTCCTCCGTAAGCCATGCGTGTCGTATGAAGCGACTAAAATGCCGGGAGCAATGGGCTAGTATCCCCTTCTGTAGAAAATACTAAAAAAGAGAAGATGAAAAACTTTATAAAACTGGGATGCTTGAATGTGCGTGGATGTAGTGCGGATGATAAGAAAGAGATGGTTGCTAATGTTATGAATGAAAAGAAGTTGGATGTCCTGGCCCTAAGCGAAACAAAGCTGAATGGGTAGGTTAGTTTCAGTGGGGAGAAATAAATGGGATTAAGTCAGGAGTATCTGAGAGAGTTAAAGCTAAGGAAGGGGCAGCGATAATGTTGAAGGATCATTTATGGAAGGAGAAGAGGGAATATAAATGTTTAAATTCAAGGATTATGTGGATTAAAATAAGGGTTGGATGCGAAAAGTGGGTCATAATAAGTGTGCATGCACTTGAAGAAGAGAGAAGTTTAGAGGAGAGAGAGAGATTTTGGGAGATGTTAAGCGAGTGTGTAGGAACTTTTGAATCAAGTGAGAGAGTAATTGTGGTAGGAGACCTAAATGCTAAAGTAGTAGAAACATTTAGAGAGGGTGTGGTAGGTAAGTTTGGGGTGCCAGGTGTAAATGATAAGGGGAGCCCTTTGATTGAACTTTGTATAGAAAGGGGTTTGGTTATAGGTAATACATATTTTAAGAAAAAGAGGATAAATAAGCATACAAGACATGATGTAGGGCTTAATGACAGTAGTTTGTTGGACTATGTATTGGTAGACAAAAGTCTGTTGGCTAGACTTCATGATGTACATGTTTATAGAGGGGCCACAGATATATCAGATCACTTTTTAGTTGTAGCTACAGTGAGAGTAAAAGGTAGATGGGATACAAGAAAAATAGAAGCATCAATTAAGAAAGTGGTGAAGGGTAAGATATAAACAACTATTAGAGGATAGATGGGCTGGTGAGAGTATAGGCAATGAGGTTGAAGATGTATGGGGTAGGTTTAAGAATGTAGAGTTAGAATGTTCAGCAGAAATTTATGGTTACAGGAAAGTGGGTGCGGGAGGGAAGAACAGCAACTGGTGGAATGATAATGTAAAAAGAGTAGTAAGAGAGAAGAAGTTAGCATATGAGAGGTTTTTACAAAGTAGAAGTGATGCAAGGAGGGTGGAGTATATGGAGAGGAAAAGAGATGTTAAGAGAATGGTGAATCAATGTAAAATGAGACCAAATGGTGAGATGTTATCAACAAATTTTGTTGAAGATAAGAAAAAGTTTTGGAGTGAGATTAATAAGTTGAGAAAGCCTAGAGAACAAATGGGGAGGAGAGTTATTAAATGGAGAGTTAGAGGTATCGGGAAGATGGAGGTAATATTTTGAGGAATTGTTAAATGTTGATGAAGATAGGGAAGCTGTGATTTCGTGTGTAGGAGTGTGGAAGAGCCAGTTGTGAGTGTGGGGGAAGTTCGTGAGGCAGTGGGTAGAATGAAATGGGGTAAAGGATTTGGGATTGATGGGATAAAGATAGGAATGTTAAAAGCAGGTGGGGATATAGTTTTATAAATGTATGGAAGAGGGTAAGGTACCTAGGGATTGGCAGAGAGCATGCATAGTTCCTTTGATAAAGGCAAAGGTAACAAAAGAGAGTAAAGTTTATGGTAGAGTTATTGAAAAAGTTATTAAAAGACGGTGAGTAAGATAGCTATTGAAGAATCTTTGGATTGGGAATCAATGACAACCTCTGGATTAGGAATCGGTGACAACCTCAGGATTGGGAATCAGTGACAACCTCAGGACTGGGAATCAGTGACAATCTCTAGATTGGGAATCAGTGACAATCTTTAGATTAGGAATTAATGTGAATCTCTGGATTGGGAATTAATAAAAACCTCTAGATTGGGAGTAAGTGAACATCTCTGGATTAGGAATCGATGACAACCACTGGATTGGGAATTAGTAACAACTTCTCTGTCGATTGCAAATCACTATCATCATTCCACAGCTTATATCCCTCAACTATCTTTCCGGAAAAGCAGATTCCCATTCCCATTCCTGTTACACCTATGGCCAGGCACCCGTAATCCTATTTCTGTGATCCAGTTCCTGCCAGGAGGTTCCTATTCCCACATTCCGGTAATCGCATTCCTCTCATCGCATTCCCATAACCAGATTCCCAGGAACAGATCTTCTGTAGGCGTGTTTTTTTTGTGTTTTTTTTTTGTGTTTTTTTATGTTTTTCTATTTAAAAATCAAAGTACAGCAAAACATAATTCTGCTCAGGCAAATTTTGTTAATAAAAGTAGTGGCCTACACTGCAATGATGGCTAGTATAAAAGTGTGTGTGTAGAATTGTGGTATTTTGGGGGATTTAAATGAAATCTCTCTCTCTCTCTCTCTCTCTCTCTCTCTCTCTCTCTCTCTCTCTCTCTCTCTCTCTCTCTCTCTCTCTCTCTCTCTCTCTCTCTCTCTCTCTCTCTCTCTCTCTCTCTCTCTCTCTCTCTCTCTCTCGAGCCGTGTGTCAGACGATGATAGGTCAGATCTCATAAATAATTCTTGTAACCACTTTCGTAGACAGAGGAAGATAGAGATAGAAAGACAGCGACAGACAGACAAACAGACAAACAGAGAGACGACAGAAATGAAGTGTCTAAGAATGAAATGAAGTGTGAGAGAAAGAGGAGGAGGGGACTGGAATAGGAATAACGATAGAAAAGGAATAGAAAATAGAGAAATATAAACAGAAATACAGAAGATGGAGAGGAAAAAAAGGAGAAAGTAACTGAATAAGAAGTAGGAGATAATAATAATAATAATAATAATAATAATAATAATAATAATAATAATAATAATAATTATTATTATTATTATTATTATTATTATTATTATTGT
Organism: Cherax quadricarinatus; assembly: GCF_026875155.1. NCBI lineage: Eukaryota > Metazoa > Arthropoda > Malacostraca > Decapoda > Parastacidae > Cherax > Cherax quadricarinatus. The sequence continues at coordinate 26,410,314 of NC_069472.1, forward strand.
TGTTATTATTATTATTATTATTATTATTATTATTATTATTATTATTATTATTATTATTATTATTATTATTATTATTTATTATTATTATTTTTATTATTGTATTAGAACTCTTCCTTCCTTCCTGTTTAGTCTTTTTTTTGCTTCCCATTCCTTGTTTATCATCTTCCAGAGTTTAAAAAAGTTACTGACACATAAACAGTGACATGAAACCCCGTGGCAAAGGGGCACACACGCATGTGAACACGGACTTTTATTCTGCCAAGAGTTACACACAGATTAAAGAGCCTCTTCCCTGAGAGTGTTTGAACTACATCAGTTTTAGTCCTCTAAAAGTCAGCCAGAGCAACACTAGATACAGTTCACTCCAGTGGGACTTCACGGTGCAGCTGCTCGACCCACTGGTGTGGGTCGAGCAGCTGCAGTGTAACTGTTACTGTTAAAGCAGATGTATTATTATTATTATTATTATCATTATTATTATTATTATTATTATTATTATTATTATTATTATTATTATTATTATTATTATTATTATTATTATTATTATTATTGGAGTAGCGATACTATTACTATTGAAGTAGAGATAGTTATAGACTATTCAGGTTGTGACTACTTCTTTCTCCCTTTCTTTTTTTTCCCACCCACTCTCCTTCTCTCTCTTTCTCCCTTATCTTCTCATTTCCCCTCCATCCAACTTTCACTCTCTCCCTCTATCCATGCCCTCCATCATGTCTCGCCATCCATCAGTGGGACACTCTGTGATGGATGAATGGTTGATCTCTAGCTAAGGGAAAACGCTCGTGAGGAAAACCTACACACACTAGGGGACCCTCCACCCCTTTCCTTCCCTCCACCCCCTTCCCCACCCCTTCTTCCCCTCCACTCCTTTCCTTCACTCCTTTCCTCACCCCCTTCCTTCCCTCTACTCTTCCTTCCCTTCCCACTTTCCCTCCATCTCCTTCCCTCCACCCCTTCCCTACACCCCCTTCCCCCCACTTCCTTCCTTCCACCCCTTCTTTCCACCCTATTTTCCCTCAACCCTTCCCTCCATCTTCCTTCCCTCCATCCCTTCCTTCCCTCCACCCTTTCCCCTCCATCCTCTTCCTTCCCTCCACTCCTTTCTTCCCCCACCCTTCCTTCCTCCACCCCCTTCCTTCCCTCACCCCCTTCCTTCCCTCCACCCCCTTTCCCTCCTTCCTCCCCCTCTTTCCTCCTCCCATTCGTTTCTCTCTTCATTTACTCTGTTCTTCTCTCTTTCCTCTTACCCTGTTCTTTTTTCCCCCTTCCTCTCATCTCCGTAATCTGCCCTCCATTCATTATATTGTTCTCTTCTCTCCTTCTTCCCTGTTCTTATTTCCCCCTCCCTCTCATCTCCATATTCTTCTCTCCATTTATTCCATCTCTATATTCTTTTCTCCCTCTCTTAAACACTTCTCCTATTCTCTATTCTTCTCCGCATCACTAAAAATTTATTTTCCTCTCTTCCTTCCTCCAGTTGCCTCTCCCTGCTTCCCTTCCATCATCCCTCCCTTGATATCTACCTTAGCTCTTCCCTCACTCCTTTGCTCCTTTCTTCTAGCCCTCACTTTTTTCCATTCCTCTCTTCCTTCTTCATTTCCCCTTTATTCCTTTCTCAACCCTCATCCTATTCTTCCCTCTTTACTTCTCTTCTTTCCCTAATTCTTCTTTACAACCTTTCCATCCATCATCCATCTTTCAATCTCTCGCTTTGAATGTCTTCAAAATCAATCATTGTCTATCAATTTTTTATCTACTCTAATTCTAGTTTCTGTTTCTTCATTATAAACACCAACCCAAAAAATATTGAGAAAATGTAAATATCTAACTTTAAGTTCAAAGTTTATGAAATCAGAAAAGTTTGAACGACACGGCAGTGTATTAAGTTTAATCTTCCTTTAAATCAGTTCAAATTGCGTCAGTGCGTTTTAGAGCTCAATTGCCATGAGTTCAAACCCTTACCGTTCCGTGACTCGTTTACAGGCGTGTAATTACGGTTTCGTGAGTTTAGGAGGAGAGAATCCAGGCAGGAAGGTAAATATATATATATATATATATATATATATATATATATATTATATATATATATATATATATATATATATATATATATATATATATATATATATATATATATATCCTGATAGAAAGTCATGAGTACTCGACACTTGTACAGGTCACCTGGTAGACAACTACCCACCACACTAGTCTGAACAAGGTCAAACACACTTTTATTGACGGTGAGGAAGGGTTATGCAAGCCTGTGTTTTGATTAAACTTTTTAATGGTCAAGACTTAGTGAAATGCATAGAGCAGTGAAATGGGAGAGCCTGTGCCACAACATAGAAGTTGGCACTGTTTCACCCTTACTGGTTTAGGACTTGGCTGGGAAGATAATAATAAATAATAATAATAATAAAATAATAATAATAATAATAATAATAATAATAATAAATATAATAATTATAATAATAATTAATAATAATTATTATTATTATTATTATTATTATTATTATTATTATTATTATTATTATTATTATATTTCAAAGCACTGAGCTAAGCATTAGGAAGGCAGTGGCTGCGGGGTGCCACGTTCTTATCGTAGTGCCAACAGTGGCTGCCTAGAGCCACGCTCTTATCATAGTGCCAACAGTGGCTATCTAATGCCACGCTCTTATCGTAGTTCCAACAGTGGCTGCCCAGTGCCATCGTTCTTATTGTAGTGCCAACGCGCTCAAGTGTGCTGGTAGACACTACCACTTATAACGAGTTTGAACGTGTTGTATACAGGGCGAGCGTCCGCCATCTTGACGGTCAAGCAATGGCCAGCGATGCTGTTTACCTCAAGCAACTTGCAATAAAACACTTTCTTTTGAAGCACACTGTTATAAATTATGTACTAACATATCATTTATAAAAATAATTCTGCAACAATTATCCACTAAAAATTATTTGCTGTGTGAGTTCACAACCGGTGACACGCAACAAACACTGTGTGAACCAGAATTTGTTGTGTACCCACAGCTTATCCTGTGAGCTGTGGGGCTAAAAAATACGATTACAGAGATCACAATGGGTATTTTTTTTTACAAACACAACTGGGAATGATTACTGGCATCATGAACAGGTTAGCAGTATCAGTAAGCCGCGTGTTATTACAACAACCTGTTGTATTGAGCGATACAGTAGCTCCGGCTTAACAACAGTGGTCAGTAAAAGGGAAGATGAGGGAAATGGTTGAGTAGATTGTAATGTAACTTTCCATCCTTTACCAAACATATATATATATGTATGTCGATTATGTACAAAGGTTAGGTTACTTGGTGTATACCTGAGGAGGATTTCGGGGGTCGGCGCCCCCCGCGGCTCGGTCTGAGACCAGGCCTCGTGGTGCATCAGGGTCTGATCAACCAGGGTGTTACTGCTGGTTGCAAGCAAACTGAAGTGCGAACCACAGCCCGGTTAGCTACAATTGGCCCGAAAACAGGATAATTGTTTCCTGAGGTGGGTCTAAGTCATATAATGACCCGCTTTTGGTCATATGACCGAGACCTTCCACTGGCTTACTCCTCCAACCCCTTTAAAAATAATGATTATAATACACGAATAATTAGCACATAGGAGAGAGAAGCTTACGACGACGTTTCGATACTACTTAGACCATTTACAAAGTCACGCAGTGACTTTGTAAATGGTTGTAAATTCCTCTCTCCTGTGTTCAGGTTATTTGTATATTGTTGCAGTCACGGTGTTGTCACTTTCTGTTCTTTATGGTTATAATTAAACCCATTGTTTTTTATGAACAAAAGTGATCATAGAGAGGAAGGGTAGAACAGCACACAGTGGGAACTCTCTCTCTCTCTCTCCTCTCTCTCTCTCTCTCTCTCTCTCTCTCTCTCTCTCTCTCTCTCTCTCTCTCTCTCTCTCTCTCTCTCTCTCTCTCTCTCTCTCTACTACATAAATTGATGTTGATCTACATCACTGAGAGGTTCTGCCGAGCAACATTGCACATGAGCATCAGTGGTTGCTTCCTGCTGCACGTCCTTGAAATCACTTGAAAGATCTACCTCTGAGGTGATCTTTAAGAGGACTGAAACAAGTTCTCTTTAGCTGGCGGAACTGTCTTGAGAAAATGTTATTGCAAGAATGTTATTGCATGAATGTTACTACAAGAATGTTAGTGCAAGAATGTTACTGCATGAATGTTACTGCAAGAATGTTAGTGCAAGAATGTTACTGCATGAATGTTACTGCAAGAATGTTACTGCAAGAATGTTACTGCAAGAATGTTATTGCATGAATGTTATTGCATGAATGTTACTGCATGAATGTTACTGCAAGAATGTTATTGCATGAATGTTATTGCATGAATGTTATTGCATGAATGTTACTGCATGAATGTTGCTGCACGAATGTTGCTGCAAGAATGTTACTGCAAGAATGTTATTGCATGAATGTTACTGCATGAATGTTACTGCATGAATGTTGCTGCACGAATGTTGCTGCAAGAATGTTACTGCAAGAATGTTACTGCAAGAATGTTACTGCATGAATGTTACTGCAAGAATGTTACTGCAAGAATGTTACTGCAAGAATGTTACTGCATGAATGTTACTGCAAGAATGTTACTGCAAGAATGTTACTGCAAGAATGTTACTGCAAGAATGTTACTGGAAGAATGTTTCTGGAAGAATATTACTGGAAGAATGTTACTGGAAGAATGTTACTGGAAGAATGTTACTGGAAGAATGTTACTGCAAGAATGTTACTGCATGAATGTTACTGCATGAATGTTACTGGAAGAATGTTACTGCAAGAATGTTACTGGAAGAATGTTACTGGAAGAATGTTACTGGAAGAATGTTACTGGAAGAATGTTACTGGAAGAATGTTACTGGAAGAATGTTTCTGGAAGAATATTACTGGAAGAATGTTACTAGAAGAATGTTACTGCAAGAATGTTACTGCAAGAATGTTACTCCATGAATGTTACTGCAAGAATGTTACTGCAAGAATGTTACTGCAAGAATGTTACTGCAAGAATGTTACTGCAAGAATGTTACTGCAAGAATGTTACTGCAAGAATGTTACTGCAAGAATGTTACTGCAAGAATGTTACTGCAAGAATGTTACTGCAAGAATGTTACTGGAAGAATGTTACTGCAAGAATGTTACTGCAAGAATGTTACTGCAAGAATGTTACTACAAGAATGTTACTGCAAGAATGTTACTACAAGAATGTTACTGCAAGAATGTTACTGCAAGAATGTTACTGCAAGAATGTTACTGCAAGAATGTTACTGCAAGAATGTTACTGCAAGAATGTTACTACAAGAATGTTACTGCAAGAATGTTACTGCAAGAATGTTACTGCAAGAATGTTACTGCAAGAATGTTACTGCAAGAATGTTACTGCAAGAATGTTCCCCTAGTGAAATTTTATCTTCAAATTCCATTGAATAGATTAAGATGAATAAGAGAAAGAACCGTCTTAGATCTAAATATTAGATATTGATCCCCACTACTGTCTGATTGATACGTCAAGCTTATTTACTGAAGGATTACACCTAACAACACTACACAAACTACACTACACTACATCAAACTACACTACAATTCAACAAACTACACTACACTACACCAAATTACACTTCAATACACCAAACTACACTACACTACACCAAACTGTACTCCACTACACCAAACTGTACTACACTACACCAAACTGTACTACACTACACCAAACTGTACTACACTAAACCAAACTGTACTACACTACACCAAACTGTACTACACTACACCAAACTGTACTACACTACACCAAACTACACTACACTACACCAAACTGTACTACACTACACCAAACTACACTACACTACACCAAACTGTACTACACTACACCAAACTACACTACACTACACCAAACTACACTACACTACACCAAACTGTACTACACTACACCAAACTGTACTACACTACACCAAACTGTACTACACTACACCAAACTACACTACACTACACCAAACTGTACTACACTACACAAACTGTACTACACTACACCAAACTGTACTCCTCTACACCAAACTGTACTACACTACACCAAACTGTACTACACTACACCAAACTACACTACACTACACCAAACTACACTACACTACACCAAACTGTACTCCACTACACCAAACTGTACTACACATACACCAAACTGTACTACACTACACCAAACTGTACTACACTACACCAAACTACACTACACTACACCAAACTACACTACACTACACCAAACTGTACTACACTACACAAACTGTACTCCTCTACACCAAACTGTACTACACTACACCAAACTGTACTACACTACACAACAAACTACACTACACTACACCAAACTACACTACACTACACCAAACTGTACTCCACTACACCAAACTGTACTACACTACACCAAACTGTACTACACTACACCAAACTGTACTACACTACACCAAACTGTACTACACTACACCAAACTGTACTACACTACACCAAACTGTACTACACTACACCAAACTGTACTCCACTACACCAAACTGTACTCCTCTACACCAAACTGTACTACACTACACCAAACTGTACTACACTACACCAAACTACACTACACTACACCAAACTACACTACACTACACCAAACTGTACTCCACTACACCAAACTGTACTACACTACACCAAACTGTACTACACTACACCAAACTACACTACACTACACCAAACTGTACTCCACTACACCAAACTGTACTCCACTACACCAAACTGTACTACACTACACCAAACTGTACTCCACTACACCAAACTGTACTCCTCTACACCAAACTGTACTACACTACACCAAACTGTACTACACTACACCAAACTACACTACACTACACCAAACTACACTCACACTACACCAAACTGTACTCCACTACACCAAACTGTACTACACTACACCAAACTGTACTACACTACACCAAACTACACTACACTACACCAAACTGTACTCCACTACACCAAACTGTACTACACTACACCAAACTACACTACACTACACCAAACTACACTACACTACACCAGCTAACACTACACTACACCAAGCTACACTACACTACACCAAGCTACACTACACTACACCAAACTACACTACACTACACCAAGCTACACTACACTACACCAAACTACACTACACTACACCAAACTACACTACACTACACCAAACTACACTACACTACACCAAGCTACACTACACTACACCAAAACTACACTACACTACACCAAACTACACTACACCAAACTGCACTACACTACACCAAACTACACTACACTACACCAAACTACACTACACCAAACTGCACTACACTACACCAAACTACACTACACTACACCAAGCTACACTACACTACACCAAACTACACTACACTACACCAAACTACACTACACTACACCAAACTACACTACACTACACCAAACTACACTACACTACACCAAACTACACTACACTACACCAAACTACACTACACTACACCAAACTACACTACACCAAACTGCACTACACACTACCCACAAACTACTACACTACACCAAACTACACTACACTACACCAAACTACACTACACTACACCAAACTACACTACACTACACCAAACTACACTACACTACACTAAACTACACTTGGTTCACTGGAAGTCTGTGCTTCAAGCTTCAAGCTTTCAAGCTGACATATGTAGAAAAATGGTTGAGAGAACAGTTAAGTTGATCAATTAGACATATGTGCAACACTGAGGTGTCTTTATTGTGGGAACATTTCGCCACTAAGTACCTCTGTTTCTAAAATAAAGACATCCCAAATGCTGCACATGTGTCTAAGTTACAAAGCTGAGGAATATTGAGAAGCTGAAGTAGTGAGCTGAAGCTGGACGACCTGACCACAACTCGGCCTCTCTCAGCACTTACCGTATTTTTCGTCATATAAGGCGCACGACACAACTGTCATAGCGGTAAATCAGTAATCATATTCAAGGGTTAATTGCCCTTAACTACTCTTAATTACGCTAAAGAGTAACCCAAAGCCTACTCTTGACCCTGACCTTGAACATATAAGGCGCAGGGTGATTTTCCAAGACTTTTTGTGGGAAAAAAGGTGCGTCTTATATACCGGAAAATACGATAGCTGTGTTTACGTGTTTCGTTAAGTCGTGATTTAGGATTGTTACAGAGGCTAGAACCGAGGTCCTTATCCGTAACAAGTCCTGAGCTGTAACAGCCAGGGGGAGGAGTCATAGCTCCTGGACCAGACTCTTATCTCTCATGGAAAGGTCTGACTGATTTCTGGCCTCTGGAGCCCCATCATACCTCTTCTTGAAGCTGTGTATGGGATCTACTTCCATCACCGCTTTATCTAGCGCCTTGTCACCACGCGGAAGACATAAAGAACGTGATGATGAAGGGAAGACGTGGAAGAAGACGATGATAAAGGGAGGAATAACAAAGAAGGGACGAAGGAGAGGTAATGGAAGAGACAGATAATGGAATTTTGATGTAGGAGAGTAATGAAAGAGTTGAAAGATGGGAGGGAAGTTGATTAGCAATTGAGGGAAGAGGTTGAAGATGTGATAATAAAAAGGTGGGAGGGGAAGAAAGGAAATACGAAGGGAAGGAGAAGTCTCGGATAATAAACTTTCTTTTCTGTGTCGTTTGATTTTTTAGTTACTTCTTTAATTCTCTCTCTCTCTCTCTCTCTCTCTCTCTCTCTCTCTCTCTCTCTCTCTCTCTCTCTCTCTCTCTCTCTCTCTCTCTCTCTCTCTCTCTCTCTCTCTCTCTCTCTCTCTTTCTCTCTAAAACTTTTTTATTATAACATTAATATTAAAATTTTGATTGTCAAAATTCTAACACCAATTTTTTTTCACCACTGAAAACAAAACCTTCAAAATTAAACTCTTCCAAAAAAAAAAACGCTAAATACAAACACCAAAAAACAAAAATAAAATTATTACCTTTGAAAATGGAGAAAAAAATAATGACAAACGACCTTTCAAAAAAATAATTCTCATTTACGAAACAATTAACGAATGACGAATTACAACGAACCACGCAGAGGAACGTTTATAATACCCCGTTGTTTAATGTATTAATGACACGTCTGGCATTTAGATACAAGGTTGAAACTGTTCATTATGGACGCATTTAAGCAAAGTACAATCAGCGAAGTATATTTAACGTTTGTATATACACGGGGAATATCTCTAAGGTATGTTGCGATATGCTGAGTATACCGCTTGGGTTAATAGGGGGAGGGGGGGTTGAAGTTATCCACTACGAGGGGGTTTCTTTAAAAAGGCTCTGAGTGTGTGTATTTATTAGGCAGAAGTGAGAAAGATTTTAATATTGAAATAGTGATTAAAGTGAGTCTCTCTCTCTCCCTTCTTCTCTCTCTCTCTCTCTCTCTCTCTCTCTCGTCTCTCTCTTCTCTCTCTCTCTCTCTCTCTCTCTCTCTCTCTCTCTCTCTCTCTCTCTCTTTTTTTTTTTTTTTTTTTTTTTTTTTTTTTTTCTTACACAGGGTTTGACAAGGTTAAGGATCCCTAGCTTTATAGACAAGCTATTTACAGGTTAAGGATTCCTAACTTTTTTGCAAGCTAAGAGCTTTACCTACATCAGCTCATTTGAAAGCATTTTTATTGTTATGGGGACATTAAGTAGGGAGCAGAATGAAGTTCGAGCCATCTATGGGCCAGCATTCTCATTTGATCAACTGACTTTATCTCGTTGACATCATTATGCTGTACGAATGTGTCCATTACTCGAGTCATCCTGGGTATGTATGATCTCAGACGGAGTGATTTTTCTGGAGAAGGGTACAGCCAGAGTGAAGTTGCTGCTTTCTGCCCGTCTTGTGGCATAAAAGCTTGTTTCACGCTGTCCTCGAAGTGAATCCAAGTGTGGTATTTTGACAATATTGGCCTTGTACATAACAGTAAGGCCACCCCCCATCCCTCCTGTGTTGAAGGCTCTGCTGAAATGACAGATCTATCCCGGATGGGTCCAGGCGAGAGATGAGACGTCTTGCTCTGTTCTCTACTCTGTCAAGCAGTCGCAGATGAGAGGGAGGGCAGGCAAACCAAGAAAGTGGAGCATACTCAAGGTGTGAGCGTACTTGTGCCTCGTACAGGATCTTGCAACCCCTACTGTCAAGCAGATGGGAGATTTCGGCGAAGTGCTGTAAGCTTCCTGGCTACCTTGTTTGCAAGATTTACAACATGGGTTTTTCATGGTTAGTTTGGAGTCAAATTTCACCCCCAAAGGGTATCAACTTCTTCTCCAGGTGCCCAACACCATCCCATTCATCCTTACTACTGCACCAGCATTACCACATGGCGCCTAGAGACGATCATCACTTGCGTTTTCTCAGGTGCAAATGTTACTTGCCATTTATTTCCCCAAGCTGATTTAGCTCTCAGCTGGTGATTGATGTAGCTTAGAGCAGCTGGCATTTCTTCTTTGGATAAGTGAATGTCAGTGTACAGTCGTCTGCTATGCATGTGATTCTGGGATGAGATGAAGAGGTCGTTGAAGTAGACATTCCATAACAATGGACCCAGCACGCTTCCTTGTGGAACACTTGCCCCAATAGGATGTCTTGCTGATTCCGTTCCATTGAGAACTACACTTAGAGATCTACCATGAAGGTAAATCACTGAGGAGACATAGCGTAGACCCTGCAATTCCCAATGCTTGAAGTTTTGCTAAGAGGCCCTGGTGCCACACCCGGCGAAGCGCCAGCAATGTCCAGTGCTACCACACAGCTGACTTTGGATTCATCCAGTGACTGGTGCCACTTAGTTGAGAGGTTTAACAACAAAATCAGCAGCAGAGTAACCTTTCCTGAAGCCATATTGGCGATCACAAAGTAGTGAGTGGTAGTCAAAAAACTCTGTCATTTGCCTTGAGATTATTGTCTCAAGGATCTTACCAGTGATTGACAGGAGTGACACTGGTCTGTAGTTGCTGATTTCTGCTCTGCTCTTCTTTTTGTGAACAGTGACTACATTTGCCTCTTTCCATAGAGAGGGCCATTTACACTGTACTAGGCAGTGCTGAAAGATGCGAGTTAGAGGTGCTGCTAGCTGGTCTGCACATCTTCTCAACAATCTTGGGCTCAATTTGTCTGGGCCCACAGCCTTTTCTTGGTCAAGCCATTTAAGAAGGAATTACACTTGCTTTAGCCTTATTGTCACCACTGACAGTTTTGACACAGTTCTTGCAACTAGCCAACGAGGGTCCCTTGCTGGATCAGGAACTTGCATTTTGGTAGCAAAGTGTTCAGCAAAAGGGTCCCCTTCTCTTGGGCTACTAGTAGAGGTGGTCCCATCCTGTCGATTTAGAGGTGGAATGAGCTCATCAGGCAGATATCCTTGTATTTCCTTGACCAGGGACCACCAGGTTTTGGAGCCTACCCTACCTGATGCTAGCTTTATTTTAGTGTCCACCTCCCATTTAGCAATGGCCCACTTTTGAACGTCACCCCTATGCCTACAGGCTTGCGTGTGCAAGTTTTCCCGTTATAGGGGGGTAGGTTTTCTCTTATGCCTTCGCCATGCTTTGGGACTTAGCAGAGCAGCCCCTCTACAACGGAAAGCCAAACCAAGGCTGATCTGTAGGCTTTGTCACATATTGCCGGTGAGGAATGTGTTCTTGTTGTAGATTAAGGATGTGTCCATTGAAGGCTTTCACCCTTTGGTTGTCAACATCCCCTTGGAGAAGAGCATTCCAATCGGTGGTGGCGAGCTCAGAGGCAAAGGGCTGTTCCAATTACCCTTTCCCATAGCCAGGTTGTGCGTGTGGACTCCACACCCGTTCTGTTGGATCTAAGTGTCGTAAAAACAGCCTTGTGGGC
>NC_069472.1:26422730-26425230 GCF_026875155.1 Cherax quadricarinatus
TGTATGTGTGTGTGTGTGTGTGTGTGTAAAGTATATTATGATAATTATAAACTACTTGTCCAGTTTGTTCCTCTCCTCCAGTAATTACAGTCGAGTTTAAAAAAAAAAAGCTGCGCTTTTAACAGCAATTAAATACACGAGTAAAAACGGAAGATATCTGAAGTTAATGAGAGGAATACATGTAAATTATACATGCTAATTATACACGCTGATTATACATGCTAAACATACACAAAATTCTTAATAAATTTCATTGTGCATATTTTTGGGGGTAACTTCGATAAAAACCAAACATTTTACATAACCTTCAAACCGAACCTTGAAGTATCCAATCTGTGTTCAGATTATATATATATATATATATATATATATATATATATATATAATATATATATATAAAATATATATAATATATATATATATATATATATATATATATATAAGTAGGTGGTTTCTGCGTGCATATTTTGCTTGCTTTGTGTTAATTATGAGAGTTGGTGTCAGGGAGTGCTCGTCTACAGTGCCTGAATACTGATGACTGCTGGAATCATTACTCTTCCTGCCTGTCTCGCCTCGTTTGCATAAAAGCATAACCTGGATTTAGGAGCCAAAGCTTTATTTAATCGCTGGAATGGTGATAGTAGTAGTAGTCGTGGTAGTTGTTGTAGTAGTGGTGATGGTTGTGTTGGTGGTAGTGGTGGTGGTACCAATATATATATATATATATATATTATAATATATATATTATATATATATATATATATATATATATATATATATATATATATATATTATATATATATATATAAATTATACGAAAAAGCAATAACTTTTTAATTAAAAGTTGATTAAACTTTTAATATTAAAAAAATTATTGCTGCAGCAATAATTCCTCTAAAATGATGTTATAATAATTTATTGTCGCTTTATTACTCTTAATATAATTAATAAATCGTTACATTACTTAGAAATTCCTTAAACTGTGTTTCTTGCTTTGTTCTTTATTAATAAATAATTTGTATTAAATTACTGATGATAATAGATTATAATATTTTCCTATAATAATTATTTTTACATTACATGTATTTTTATTTATGATTGTTTTATTATAGTTATTACTATTTTTAATAATTATTAAATTATTTAATTATTTTTTTTATTTATGATTATTTTATTTCAGTTATTAATTTGCATTATTATTTATTTTTAGAAATAACTATTTGAAAAAATAATTTATTATAGTGAATAATTGTTATAAATAACTAAATAACTGAATAATTGTCATAAATAAATAACTGAATAATTGTCATAAATAAATAACTGAATAATTGTTAAAAATAACTGAATAATTGTTATAAATCACTGAATATTGTATAAATCTGATTATTATAATATTCAAAAGTTAAAAATGTATATATATTTTTCCATCTCCCAGAATATCAACACATTTCGACAAAATGAAAACACGTTTCAAAGGAATTATTGGAATTATTACTATTATTAACACAAATAATAATTCCAACCCCCCCCCCCAAAAAAAAAACAATATACAATAACAGGGTAATAGATTATTTCGCGTCCCTTGTAATTATCAGACGAAAACTGGCGATTATCTGTTAGTATTTAAGGCCTCGTTACAGCTGTGTTTTACCTGCCCCGTTGACATTAGATAATTACGGGACTAATTAGTGTGATTACCGGCCATGATCACTCGACTGCCTAATTATTACTCGACGATTTCATTGAAATTCTCGAGGGCTTTTTTTTGGGGGGGGGGGTCTTTTTTGGGGGGATAGGGTTCGTGTTTATTTTGCAATGAAGAATTTCTGCTTCTCGGTTGATATTTTATTAATGCCGGCAATAATATAATAATAATAATAATAATAATAATAATAATAATAATAATAATAATCTCATTATTATTAAATAATAAATATATTAATAATATTAATAATAATAATAATAATTATTATTATTATCATTATTATTATTATTATTATTATTATTATTATTATTATTATTATTATTATTATTATTGTTATTAATTATTATTATTATTATTATTATTATTATATTATTATTATTATTATTATTATTATTATTTATTATTATTATATTGTTATTATTTATTATTATTATATTATATTATTATTATATTATTGAGGGAGATTACTGACCATAAGTTTCTCCCTGGCCCAGGTTCACTTTCTGGTTCCTTCGATTGTGAGCCGTCGCTTTATTGGTAAACAAGTAAACGAGGCTCTTGTCGTGTCGTTAGCCATCGTTAACACTTAGAAAACATCGTTAGCGCAGGCTAAGGCAGCGGTCTCACTGTTCCAGGTCTCCCAGAAGAGGACCGTGTGTGTGTTACTCACCTAATTGTACTCACCTAATTGTGGTTGCAGGGGTCGAGACTCAGCTCCTGGCCCCGCCTCTTCACTGATCGCTACTGGATCCTCTCTCTCTCTGCTTCCTGAGCTTTGTCATACCTCTTCTTAAA
>NC_069472.1:26437730-26442730 GCF_026875155.1 Cherax quadricarinatus
TTAAAATATATAAAAAATCGTAACTCTTTCTTAAAAGATAATAAAAAAATATCGCAATTCTTTCTTAAAATTTAAAAAAAATCGTAAATTTTCCTTAAAAAATACTAGAAAATACTAAAAATTATTAAAAATTACTAAAAATTACTAACAAATTACTAAAAAATATTAAAAATTACCAAAAATTACTAAAAAATTACCAAAAATTACTAAAAAATACTAAAAATTACTAAAAATTACTAAAAAAATTACTAAAATTACTAAAAAATGACTAAAATTACTAAAAAATTACTAAAAAAATTACTAAAATTACTAAAAATTACTAAAATTACTAAAAATTACTAAAAAAAAATTACTAAAATTACTAAAAATTACTAAAATTACTAAAAATTACTAAAAAAATTACTAAAATTACTAAAAATTACTAAAATTACTAAAAAAAATTACTAAAATTACTAAAAAAAATTACTAAAATTATTAAAAATTACTAAAAATTACTAAAAATTACTAAAAAAATTACTAAAATTACTAAAAATTACTAAAATTACTAAAAATTGCTAAAAAAATTACTAAAATTACTAAAAATTACTAAAATTACTAAAAATTACTAAAAAAATTACTAAAATTATTAAAAAAATTACTAAAATTACTAAAAATTACTAAAATTACTAAAAATTACTAAAAAAATTACTAAAATTACTAAAAATTACTAAAAAAATTACTAAAATTACTAAAAATTACTAAAATTACTAAAATTACTAAAAATTACTAAAATTACAAAAAAATATTGCTAAGAAAAAGTTAAACGTAGGTGGATGGGGTAATACTTTCCGGAACACACGTCAAAACTCTGGTGATTAATATTTGTAAGATACCTCTCTCTTAGTCATGACCACGACCCCTGTGAGAGCTGCTCTTGTTAAACAAGGACTCTTGGGAGCGTGTGGTGGGGGCTGGGAAGAGTTGTGGGAGGGTTAGGGAGGGCTGTGTGAGGTTCAGAGATGGCTGTGTGGGAGTTAGAGAGGGCTGCATGGAAATTAGAGATGGCTGTGTGGAAGTTAGAGAGGGCTGTGTGGGGGTTCAGAGAGGGTTGTGTGGGATTTAAAATAGGATGTGTGGAGGTTTGAGAGGGCTGTGTGGGGGCTACAGAGGACTGTGTGAGAGAAAGAGCTGTGTGGGGGTTAGAGCTGTGTGAGAGTTAGAGAGGGCTGTGCGAGAGTTAGAGAGGGCAGTGTGGGAGCTAGAGAGCGCTGTGTGAAAGTAAGAGCTGTGTGGGAGTTAGAGAGAGCTGTGTGAGAGTGAGAGAGGGCTGTGAAAGAGTTAGAGAGAGCTGTGTGGGAATTAGGGAGAGCTGTGGGAGAATTAGAGAGGGCAGCGTGGGAGCTAGACAGGGCTGTGGGAGAGTTAGAGAGGGCTGTGGGAGAGTTAGAGAGGGCTGTGGGAGAGTTAGAGAAGGCTGTGGGAGAGTTAGAGAGGGCTGTGGGAGAGTTAGAGAGGGCAGTGGGAGAGTTAGAGAGGGTTGTGGGAGAGTTAGAGAGGGCAGTGTGGGAGAGTTAGATAGGGCTGTAGGAAAAGGTAGAGAGGGCAGTGGGAGAGTTAGAGAGGGCTGTGGGAGAGTTAGAGAGGGCTGTGGGAGAGTTAGAGAGGGCAGTGGGAGAGGTAGAGAGGGCTGTGCGAGAGGTAGAGAGGGCTGTGGGAGAGTTAGAAAGGGTTGTGGGAGAGGTAGAGAAGGCTGTGGGAGAGTTAAAGAGGGCTGTGGAGAGATAGAGAGGACTGTGGGAGAGTTAGAGAGGGCTGTGGGAGAGTTAGAGAAGCTGTGGGAGAGTTACAGAGGGCTGTGGGAGAGATAGAGAGGGCTGTGGGAGAGCTAGTGAGGGTTGTGGGAGAACTAGAGAAGGCTGTGGGAGAGTTAAAGAGGGCTGTGGAGAGATAGAGAGGACTGTGGGAGAGTTAGAGAGGGCTGTGGGAGAGTTAGAGAAGCTGTGGGAGAGTTATAGAGGGCAACGTGAGAGCTAGAGAGGGCTGTGGGAGAGTTAGAGAGGGCATTGTGGGAGTTAGAGAGAGCTGTGGGAAAGTTAGAGAGAGATGTGAGAGAGTTAGAGAGGGCTTTGGGAGAGCTAGAGAGGGCTGTGGGAGAGTTAGAGAGGGCAGTGGGAGAGTTAGAGAAGGCTGTGGGAGAGTTAGAGAGGGCTGTGGGAGAGGTAGAGAGGGCAGTGTGGGAGAGTTAGAGAGGGCTGTGGGAGAGTTTTGAGAGGGCTGTGGGAGAGATTTGAGAGGGCTGTGCGAGAGATAAAAGGGGGGCTGTGGGAGAAGTAGAGAGGGCTGTGCGAGAGGTAGTAGAGGGCTGTGCGAGAGGTAGAGAGGGCTGTGCGAGAGGTAGAGAGGACTGTGCGAGAGTTAGAGAGGGCTGTGCGAGAGGTAGAGAGGGCTGTGCGAGAGGTAGAGAGGGCTGTGGGAGAAGTAGAGAGGACTGTGCGAGAGGTAGAGAGGGCTGTGCAAGAGGTAGAGAGGGCTGTGCGAGAGGTAGAGAGGGCTGTGCGAGAGATAAACCTGCTAAGAAGGGTCGTGGACTGTGCTGGCTGCTAGGAAAAATATTGTAGATGCCTGCTTGCTTAATCAGCCTACCTGAATCTGAGGCATAGGCCTCTGAGAATAGGCCTACATACAGAGGCAGTCACGTGAAGTTAGGCTTAGCCAGGGAGCCTGCCTAGGAAATATATACGAGTATACAGGTATACTAGATAAGTAAACCTAATGGGATGGCTGGTATACCTTGGTATACCAAATTATCTTCCTTAAAGACAGTTTTGATGCGAGGATCAAGACTGGTGAGGGTTAATTCGAGGAAGGGGAGAGTAACTCCAGCGACTGGGACCAAGAGCTTTTAACCGGCACGAAGCTCCGAAACAGCGAGTCAGTGTGAATCACCAGAGCAGTGAGTCAGTGGGAGTCAGACCAGAGCAGTGAGTCACTGTGAGTCAGACCAGAGCAGTGAGTCACTGTGAGTCAGACCAGAGCAGTGAGTCACTGTGAGTCAGACCAGAGCAGTGAGTCACTGTGAGTCAGACCAGAGCAGTGAGTCACTCTGAGTCAGACCAGAGCAGTGAGTCACTGTGAGTCAGACCAGAGCAGTGAGTCACTGTGAGTCAGACCCAGAGCGTGAGTCACTGTGAGTCAGACCAGAGCCAGTGAGTCACTGTGAGTCAGACCAGAGCAGTGAGTCACTGTGAGTCAGACCAGAGCAGTGAGTTAACTGTGAGTCAGACCAGACCAGTTGAGTCACTGTGAGTCAGACCAGGCAGTGAGTCACTGTGAGTCAGACCAGAGCAGTGAGTCACTGTGAGTCAGACCAGAGCAGTGAGTCACTGTGAGTCAGACCAGAGCAGTGAGTCACTGTGAGTCAGACCAGAGCAGTGAGTAACTGTGAGTCAGACCAGACCAGTGAGTCACTGTGAGTCAGACCAGAGCAGTGAGTCACTGTGAGTCAGACCAGAGCAGTGAGTCACTGTGAGTCAGACCAGAGCAGTGAGTCACTGTGAGTCAGACCAGAGCAGTGAGTAACTGTGAGTCAGACCAGAGCAGTGAGCCCACTGTGAGTCAGACCAGAGCAGTGAGTCACTGTGAGTCAGACCAGAGCAGTGAGTAACTGTGAGTCAGACCAGACCAGTGAGTCACTGTGAGTCAGACCAGAGCAGTGAGTCACTGTGAGTCAGACCAGAGCATGAGTCACTGTGAGTCAGACCAGAGCAGTGAGTAACTGTGAGTCAGACCAGCCCAGTGAGTCACTGTGAGTCAGACCAGAGCAGTGAGTCACTGTGAGTCAGACCAGAGCAGTGAGTCACTGTGAGTCAGACCAGAGCAGTGAGTCACTGTGAGTCAGACCAGAGCAGTGAGTCACTGTGAGTCAGACCAGAGCAGTGAGTCACTGTGAGTCAGACCAGAGCAGTGAGTCACTGTGAGTCAGACCAGACCAGTGAGTCACTGTGAGTCAGACCAGAGCAGTGAGTCACTGTGAGTCAGACCAGAGCAGTGAGTAACTGTGAGTCAGACCAGACCAGTGAGTCACTGTGAGTCAGACCAGAGCAGTGAGTCACTGTGAGTCAGACCAGAGCAGTGAGTCACTGTGAGTCAGACCAGAGCAGTGAGTCACTGTGAGTCAGACCAGAGCAGTGAGTCACTGTGAGTCAGACCAGAGCAGTGAGTCACTGTGAGTCAGACCAGAGCAGTGAGTCACTGTGAGTCAGACCAGAGCAGTGAGTCACTGTGAGTCAGACCAGACCAGTGAGTCACTGTGAGTCAGACCAGAGCAGTGAGTCACTGTGAGTCAGACCAGAGCAGTGAGTCACTGTGAGTCAGACCAGAGCAGTGAGTCACTGTGAGTCAGACCAGAGCAGTGAGTCACTGTGAGTCAGACCAGAGCAGTGAGTCACTGTGAGTCAAACCAGAGCAGTGAGTCACTGTGAGTCAGACCAGAGCAGTGAGTCACTGTGAGTCAGACCAGAGCAGTGAGTCACTGTGAGTCAGACCAGAGCAGTGAGTCACTGTGAGTCAGACCAGAGCAGTGAGTCACTGTGAGTCAGACCAGAGCAGTGAGTCACTGTGAGTCAAACCAGAGCAGTGAGTCACTGTGAGTCAAACCAGAGCAGTGAGTCACTGTGAGTCAGTGTGAGTAGTAAAACATTTTTATCTCTGGTATATAAAACTTAAAACTTTCTTTATATTTCTCTCTCTCTCTCTCTCTCTCTCTCTCTCCCTCCCTCCCTCTCTCTCTCTCTCCCTCCCTCCCTCCCTCCCTCCCTCCCCCCCATCACCCATCATGGCCAACATTAACTCAACAAAACATTTATCTGCTCACAAAAAATACATTTAGATAACATCCCAGTACGCACCTTTTTCACTGCCTCTATTTAATCGAGCACATAATTACGTTATTTAACGAACGTCGTCCGTTTTGTGACGTAATTGTGCCGCTACACACGCAAGATAAGGCCTTAGGAATATTT
>NC_069472.1:26445230-26467730 GCF_026875155.1 Cherax quadricarinatus
TGAATACAACTACGTGAGTACGCACACAAACACACGCTGAAGATGAAGTGAGACAGGACTCGTGGAGCAGGGAGAGAGTGGATTTAGTAGCGACTAGCGACGAAGTGGGGCAGGAGCTGTGACTCGACCTCCGCAACCACACATAGGTGACTACACACACACACACACACACACACACACACACACACCTTTGCAACCACAATTAGGCGAGTACACAAGCTAATGGAGCAGGGGGAGTGGTCAAGTAGCTACCAGTGAAGAGTGGGGGGCCAGGAGCTGTGAGTCGACCCCTGCCACTACAACTAGGTGAGTACATACACACACACACACATATACAATATAAAGTTGGGCAAGTAACCACACGCAGTAAACACAACTTGAGTCATCAGTCTTGGGAGACAAACCTGCCAGAGTCAGCAATAAAACTAACAGTCAGTAATTTTCTATTTGGGATCAGTGCCCCAGTTCGACTCCCCTTGTATGTATGGGAATGGACTGGGGAAGTGGAGAGGTATTGGAGAACAGGAAAGGGAATGGAGAAGGGGCAAACGGAATGGGCGAAGGGAACTGGGAGGAACAGAGCGTGGGGAAAGGGAGGGGAATTGGTGGAAAGGGAATCAGAGGATATGGAATGGGTGGAATAAGAATGGGGAGAAAAGGAATGGGGAAGAAAAAGTAATGGGAATTATTAGAAGCGATGTGAATGTGATATGGTACTGGTGGTGGTGGTGGTGGTGGTGGTGGTGGTGGTGTGTGGTGGTGGTGGTGTGTGGTGGTGGTGGTGGTGGTGGTGGTGGTGGTGGTGTGGTGGTGGTGTGGTGTGGTGCGGTGGTGTGGGTGGTGGGGTGGTGTGCTGGTGGTGTGTTGTATGGTGGTGCTGGTGGTGTGTGTGGTGTGGTGGTGGTGGTGGTGGCGGTGGTGTGCGGTGGTGGTGGTATGGTGGTGGCTGGTGGTGTGTTGTGGTGGTGGTGGTGGTACTGGTAGTGGTGGTGGTGAGTGGGCTAAAGTCCTGACAGTGGTGTGGTGTGGTACTGGTAGTGGTGTGGTGGTGGTGTACTGGTAGTGGTGGTGTGGTGGTAATGCTGGCTGAAGTCACTGACAGTGGTGGTGGTGGTGGTACTGGTAGTGGTGGTGGTGGTGGTGGTACTGGTAGTGGTGGTAGTGGGGGTAATGCTGGCTGAAGTCACTGACAGTGGTGGTGGTGGTGGTACGTTGGTGTGGTGTGGTGGACTGGTATGGTGGTGTGGGTACTGGTGGTGCTGGTGGTGTGTGTGGTGGTAGTGGTGTGTGGTGGTGGTGGTGTGCTGGTGGTGGTGGTGCTGGTGGTGGTGGTGCTGGTGGTGCTGGTGGTTTGTGGTAATGGTGGTGATGGTGGTGGTGGTGGTACTGGTAGTGGTGGTGGTGGTAGTGCTGGCTGAAGTCATTGACAGTGTTGTCATTTTCACTATCTGCAGTACTTGTGTTGCAGTCATGGAGTACCAAATTGCTCTAAAAACAACGTCAGAACATCCACTCAACAATGACTCAGTAGACACAGTAATGACACAAGTGAACCACTTGTTTCACCCCGTCAACAAATATCCATGCACACTATATACAAAAAAATATACAAATATTTAGAACACAAGGTAAGCTGATGACGACCACTGAACACTAGTGTGAGAGAGATAAGCAGAGGTCATGCCTGGGAAAGGAGTCGGTAGGATGATTACCATATACGAAGTCACTGAACCAGGTGTCCACCTCACCCTGACGTAGCGGAAGGCCCCAGCACTCCTGTCAGTCACAGGGCAATCTAGGGTCGCAAACCACCACTAGATGGCTCTAATCACGGTGCTTTAAGGTAGGTAGAGACGATCACACACACACACACACACACACACACACACACACACACATCATATACATGCAAAAATAAAACCATCGTTGTAAACTGAGATTCCTTTTAAACAAAGGGAAAGCACTAAACCCGTAGTGGTTACAGAGCACCTGGGAAATAGGGAAGCATTTAGGTTCAATCCAAGGAAGAGGATCAGTTTAGATCCCTCACCGCCTAGAGGGATACAAACTGAAATTAATTGGCAATAAAATAAGCAGTAATAAAACAAATAGCAAAAAAACAAGTGGAATTAAAACAAGCGGTAATAAAACAACTGGTAATAAAATAAGTGACAATAAAACAACTGTTAATAAGTGGTTATAATGTAATGCAACGAAGATTTCTTTGGTGAATAAAGTGGAAGAATAGCGGAATACTATTATTATTATTATTATTATTATTATTATTATTATTATTATTATTATTATTATTATTATTATTATTATTATTATTATTAGGGAGGGAGCTAGGAGGGAGATGAGGGAGAGAGCCTTCCACTTTACTATATTGGCTTCAACTAGCTGATATGTTGATAAATTAGACACATATGCAACTCTTGGGTATCTTTATTGAGGAAACGTTTCGCCACACAGTGGCTTCATCAGTCCATACGAAGGAGAAACTTGAAGAACAGGAGGAGAATGAGGTAATCAGTCCCTCAACCTTGAGTCGATTCAAGGTTGAGGGACTGATTACCTCATTCTCCTCCTGTTCTTCAAGTTTCTCCTACGTATGGACTGATGAAGCCACTGTGTGGCGAAACGTTTCCTCAATAAAGATACCCAAGAGTTGCACATGTGTCTAATTTATCAACATGTCGGTTCTCTGAACCATTCATCTACATAGCTGATATGTTGTTGGTGTTGTTAGTGTTCTTGTTGTTGTTGTTGTGTTGTGTTGCTGTTCTTGTTCTTGTGTTGTTGTTGTTGTGTTGTGTTGTTCATGTTGTGTTGTGTTGTGGTTCTTGCTGTGCTGTGTTGTTGTTGTTTTGAAGATGGACTGATAGTGAGTCGAAACCACAAGTGACGGTCAACTCATCATGAAGTGTTAAGTTGTGTTCCATTGATGGTTAGTTAACTGTCTTGTGTTGCATCAGTTGTTCTTCTGGGTGATTGTTGAGTTGAGTGGTAGTTGCTGGTCCCTTGATTCTCATTAATGTCCCTGTGTGTTATGTGTTGCTACTGTGATAGTCCTTGTGTTACTGTTACTGTTCCTGTTGCTAGTATTACTACTGTGAGCTTCAATATTCCTGTTGCTGCTGTTGCTACTGTGATCATTAAATTACGTGACGTTGCAGGAACTGTTCCCGTGATCGTCATTAAATTGTGTTGTGTAACTCGTGTTGCAGGAGCAGTTGCATACCAGCATCTCGCTGATTGGTAAACACGGGTTGCCGCTCGACCAATCAGCGCCAGCACTCGCTCTCTCACACTGACGTCATATGTAAACAATGGCAGCACAGGAAGAGCTTGCGCTCACCTATTTATAATCGTTACTTTGTATATTTTTTTAAGGTGTGTTTTTCTGATTTTGTTGTTTAGAATCTGCAGAAATAGAATACCAGTGATTTTAAAAGCATAAAATATATGCTAGTGATGGGAAGCTAGAACGTGAACCTGAACTACTCTGCTTGAACTTCCTATTCATTTCTGCAATATTGCAAGTTCCTGGTGATGATTGCAACACGAAAGGCCTAGAGCTATCATTCAGCTTTCCCTGTGGTTGTACTATACTTTATATACACACATCAAATCCTCTCATGGAGAAAATCTGTGCGGTGCAGAGGCGCTTAATATCTTAACATGAAGTGAAGAACATATGAAAGAAACTGGGTTAGGTTCCCAAAATTTTTAAATTTGTCAAACATTTTTTTAAATATTCTAATAAGCTGTACAAATTTCTACAGTTTATTTTACGTTAATGGACTGAGGTAGATGACTGTGTTGATGTCGCTGCAGAGTTGGTAGTAGTTAATGGTGTTACTGGAGTGCTCAAGTATTCTGTACTGTGTCTTTCGTTAGTTTTTCCTTCAATACCGACTGACCTCTTTGACATTCTGGTCACCAGGTCACTACCTGCACTACTCATTACACTACTCATTATTTCTCATTGTCTCTAGTTGTACGGATGATGGATTCTCTCGTTCCAAATGTGCACGCAATTTGTACCTCTTTAGTTCTAAGGAAGTAATACTATTAGTGTCCAGTTAGCCGGACTTGAGTCCTGGAGGTGGGAAGTACAGTGCCTGCACACTCTAAAGAAGAGGTTTGGGATATTTTCTGCTCAAAGAGACATCTAAACCTTCGTATCTGTGCGCCTCTGGCAAGACAGTGATAGTGTGAATAATGGTGGGAGTGTTTCTTTTTCGGGTCACGATGACTCGGTGGGAGACGGCCAGCGTGTTAAAAAAATTAGTTTTTACTTAAAAATTACTATGAATATACTGACAGTAATATATCAGTTAAAAACCGATTATCAATTAAAATATAATTTAAAATGTAGAACTATCTGGTATCTATTATTAGATCGTTAACCAGGCCTTGCGGTGGATCAGGGGTTGATTAGCTAGGCTGTTACTGCTACCCGTACACAGACCAACATATGAACTACAGCCCGGCTGGCTGTTGACAGTCATTGCAAGGAATTCCATCCACATCAAATACAAAAAAAGAATCACTGCATTACTCTTACACAATTATCTTAATCATTTTGAGTATATTTGTGCATTAGAGGAATTATTTTTTTAATGTCGATCCACACGAAAATAACTCAGTTAATAGTTACTGTAAGCCTTTAATCCTTTATCACAAAATAATGTGCAATAATACGGGAAATATAACCCCTACCCACGATAAAATTGTTACCTATTGATCGAATCCCCTTCCCCTCAAATAGGCCTACGTACAGTCAACATATGTAAGTAAGACATAAAACCTTCTTTAGGCCTAAGCTCTAGCGCGTGTCTTATTCACAGATTTGGAAGTATGTTGTATCGTTGCTATGTAATGAACATCTTGCTGGTCGTAGATGCCTCTGGCTGGTCGTTCATGTTTCCAGCTGGTCGTTTATATTCCCAGCTGGTCGTTTATGCTCTCAGCTGGACGTAGGTGCTCCCAGTTGGTAGTTCATGCTTCCAGCTTTTCGTAGGTGATCCCAGCTAGTCCTTCAGGCCCCCAGCTGGTTGTAGGTGCTCCCAGCAGGTCGTATTTACAATAAGCGTCACGGTATCCCACACATGCAATAAACCTAGACGTTCTTGGCTCGCTGTATCGTATCGCTGCGGCCATACGTCACTACTGGAGCGACGAACGTACAGCTAGCCTTTCCATGGCGGTCCCTCGGTAAAATAGATTATGCCTTCAGCCAATGACGGATTGCTCCACTACCTCAATGAAAGCGTTCTCCATGTGTGGAAAATGTTGTGGCAGGGAGGGAGGGGATATGACAAGCTTAGGAAGTCGAACAGTAGTGCTTGGAAAATGTTGTTGCAAGGAGGAGGGGGTGTGCTAAGCTTGCAAAGTCGAGCAGTGATGCTTGGAAAATGTTGTTGCAAGGAGGAGGGGGAGGTGGTAAGCTTGCAAAGTCGAGCAGTGGTGCTTGGAAAATGTTGTTGCAAGGAGGAGGGGGTGTGCTAAGCTTGCAAAGTCGAGCAGTGATGCTTGGAAAATGTTGTTGCAAGGAGGAGGGGGGGGTGGTAAGCTTGCAAAGTCGAACAGACGTTTAAAAAAGTCCCTTAAGAAAACACTAGGGCTTGGTTTATTAGAGCCAGCATTATCTGTACATTCTTGGTTTATATTTGCACTTTTGGATATTATATCTTTATTCTTGGTTTATATCTATATTCTTGGTTTATATCTATATTCTTTGGCATTATATCTATATTCTTGGGAATTGTCCACATATCTGTACCACATACATTGTGGGCATTAATTACCGAGGTGGGTATGCCTGAGGGAGGAGTATATGCCGGGTAGACACAGCTCGGAGCGAAAGCAGCGGGATTGAAGGCAGCGGGAGGGAAGGCAGCGGGAGTGAAGGCAGCGGGGAGGGAAGGCAGCGGGAGTGAAGGCAGCGGGGAGGGAAGGCAGCGGGAGTGAAGGCAGCGGGGAGGGAAGGCAGCGGGAGTGAAGGCAGCGGGGAGGAAGGCAGGGGAGTGAAGGCAGCGGGAGGGAAGGCAGCGGGGAGGGAAGGCAGGGGGAGTCAAGGCAACGAGGAGTGAAGGCAGCGGGGAGGGAAGGCAGCGGGAGTGAAGGCAGCGGGGAGGGAAGGCAGGGGGAGTCAAGGCAACGAGGAGTGAAGGCAGCGGGGAGGGAAGGTAGCGGGAGTGAAGGCAGCGAGGAATGAAGGCAGCGGGAGGAAGGTAGCTGGATTGAAAGGTAGCGGGAGAGAAGGCAGCGGAGTGAAGGCAGCGGGAGGACGGCAGCGGAGTGAAGGCAGCGGGGAGGGAAGGCAGGGGGTCAAGGCAACGAGGAGTGAAGGCAGCGGTGAGGAAGCAGCGGGAGTGAAGGCAGCTAGGATGAAGGCAGCGGGGAGGGAAGGCAGCGGGAGTGAAGGCAGCGAGGAGGGAAGGCAGCAAGAGTGACAGGAAGCGGGAGTGAAGGCAACGGGGAGGGAAGGCAGCGGGAGTGAAGGCAGCTGTGAGGGAAGGCAGCGGGAGTGAAGGCAGCGGGGAGGGAAGGCAGCGGGAGTGAAGGCAGTGGGGAGGGAGGGCAGCAGGAGTGAAGGCAGCGGTGAGGGAAGGCAGCGGGAATGAAGGCGGCGGTGAGGGAAGGCAGCGGGAGTGAAGGCAGCGAGGAGTGAAGGCAGCCAGGAAGGAAGACAGTCAGAATGGAAGGCAGCAAGGAGTGAAGGTAGCCAGGAGGGAAGGGAACAAGGAGTGAAGGTAGCCAGGAGGGAAGGGAACAAGGCGTGAAGGTAGCCAGGAGGGAAGGCAACAAGGCGTGAAGGTAGCCAGGAGGGAAGGCAACAAGGAGTGAAGGTAGCCAGGAGGGAAGGCAACAAGGAGTGAAGGTAGCCAGGAGGGAAGGCAACAAGGCGTGAAGGTAGCCAGGAGGGAAGGCAACAAGGAGTGAAGGTAGCCAGGAGGGAAGGCAACAAGGAGTGAAGGTAGCCAGGAGGGAAGGCAACAAGGAGTGAAGGTAGCCAGGAGGGAAGGCAACAAGGAGTGAAGGTAGCCAGGAGGGAAGGCAACAAGGCGTGAGGTAGCCAGGAGGGAAGGCAACAAGGAGTGAAGGTAGCCAGGAGGGAAGGCAACAAGGAGTGAAGGTAGCCAGGAGGGAAGGCAACAAGGAGTGAAGGTAGCCAGGAGGGAAGGCAACAAGGAGTGAAGGTAGCCAGGAGGGAAGGCAACAAGGAGTGAAGGTAGCCAGGAAGGAAGCAACAAGGAGTGAAGGTAGCCAGGAGGGAAGGCAACAAGGAGTGAAGGTAGCCAGGAGGGAAGGCAACAAGGAGTGAAGGTAGCCAGGAAGGAAGGCAACAAGGCGTGAAGGTAGCCAGGAGGGAAGGCAACAAGGCGTGAAGGTAGCCAGGAGGGAAGGCAACAAGGAGTGAAGGTAGCCAGGAGGGAAGGCAACAAGGAGTGAAGGTAGCCAGGAGGGAAGGCAACAAGGAGTGAAGGTAGCCAGGAGGGAAGGCAACAAGGAGTGAAGGTAGCCAGGAGGGAAGGCAACAAGGAGTGAAGGTAGCCAGGAGGGAAGGCAACAAGGAGTGAAGGTAGCCAGGAGGGAAGGCAACAAGGCGTGAAGGTAGCCAGGAGGGAAGGCAACAAGGAGTGAAGGTAGCCAGGAGGGAAGGCAACAAGGCGTGAAGGTAGCCAGGAGGGAAGGCAACAAGGCGTGAAGGTAGCCAGGAGGGAAGGCAACAAGGAGTGAAGGTAGCCAGGAAGGAAGACAGTCAGAATGGAAGGCAGCAAGGAGTGAAGGTAGCCAGGAGGGAAGGCAACAAGGCGTGAAGGTAGCCAGGAGGGAAGGCAACAAGGAGTGAAGGTAGCCAGGAGGGAAGGCAACAAGGAGTGAAGGCAGCCAGGAAGGAAGGCAGCCAGAATGGAAGGCAGCAAAGAGTGATGGCAGCCAAGAGGGAAGGCAGGCCTGGTAGGACTCCAGCAGGAAACATAGCCTCAGTGGCTCTAGTGATATGATTTTGACAAAGACAGTTACGAGGTGAGGCGCCATGGTGAAGGTTCTTCCCACCTGCAGCACCACCAGCTATATTTTTTTCTAGTCTCCTTTTCCGAAGATTATACAATAATTTGTGTGCTGTTGGATGGTTTTCTCTTTTTTTGGGGGGAGGGGAGAAAGAGGTGCTGGACTAAGTGCATCAACGTCCATTATGCTTTCTTGAATGCATTGCCTCTCCCAGTGGAAAATAATGTGCAAATTGAATTGAATAGGGTTAAAATGATAGAAGTATCCACAGAAAAGCTCGTAGATTATATGTATATATATATATGTGTGTGTGTGTGTGTGTGTGTGTGTGTGTGTGTGTGTGTGTGTGTGTGTAAACGAATTTACAACGTAACTGTAAATACATGATTCGCAGGTTATGGCAATTATTTTTGTAAAAAAAAAAAGTTTTAGGAGACGTGTTAATAATTGTACTAAAAATTTTTGAAGTCAACAAAAGGTACGTAATTTTTGTTTTAAATCTGACTGAAGTGGTACAGAAAGCCTGGCTTCCCAAACGTCTGGTCGCCTTCAAGAGAATGGGTGCTGGAACAGTCCTCAAAGTCGGATTCCTGTCATGGAAATGCTTGTGGAGAACCCTGAGGCCCAATAACCGAGTTCAGCCACACTGGTACTTCCAGGCAAATGGGTGCTAGATAGGGCAACAGCTTAGAACCAAGCTTTTTTCGTGCTCTTAAGGTAGAGCTCTTGCTTGTATAGATTGGTTTGTATCCACAAGTCAAAAGGGAGCTCTGATTCCATCCTGAGGCTAGACGAAATGTATGGATAAGTCTTCCTACCCCTCCCGCACCTGTTGACCTGCCGAGAATTAGGTACCTAGCCATCATGACTAACGAAATCCTAATTACACAACTGCAAATCATCCCGTGCTGTGGTTTGGTTAGGTACCTAGTCATTAGTCGAGCTTTGTCTGTCAAATCCCTTCTGAATTATTAATCTGACGACAATCTTTTTTCTGCAAACAAATTGTGCTTCAAAATGGGCGACATGTCCTTAAGTTTCCAGTATCACATTATGGGTTGTGATTCATTTCCCCCAAAAACACTGATTTTTTTTAATTAATTCGTATCCTTTGCTAAACTCTTATCATTCCTGGAAGCAACAGCTGGAAAGAAAGGAAAACCAGCAATCATATTTTGAAATGCTAGTTCTCTTCTGCAATCGGCTCGAGGAAAACTAGCAGTTTTCATTAAAACTGTTGAGTTGGATAGCCATCATAAAATATATGTACTATATCGGACATATTTGTTTCTCAATTCCCAAGCTAAGCGAGTCTGCCACTCCTCTTGGATTTGGTTTTAAAAGTGTTTCCTCCAGTATTCAGGGTCCACAACGAGTCAGGTCTTTTTTTTCTCCCTGGAAAGACTTTTAAAACATATCAGAAAGTCAGGTGAATGTCATGAAAGTGACTGCTGGAACAGACCCAAAAGTCAAGTACACTTTCTGGAAATGGCTTTTGGAAGAGACAAAGGCCTCGTCTCCCGAACAGACGTGAGTCAACCTACCCTCCTAGATATTTGCCTCTGGAACACACAAAGGTTCTGCTCCCAAAAATGCGGAAATGGCTCATGGAACAAAGATAGGCCTTTTTTTTCCCTCGCCTGCATAAGGTTTTTCCAGGTCCCTTAGGAGCGAAGGAAAATGGCCTCTTCTGGAACTTTATGCCAGTAATATTTTTCAAGCTTTTATGCAGTAGAGCCGGAGGAATTGTTTTAAAACCTCCACGACCCGCTTCTTCAAGTCTTCCAGTAGTGTAAAGGAATTTCCAACACTTCAACACCTGGTCTGGTCTAGCAGTTCAATCCTCTCTCTTCATTCAAACCTGTATATATCGCTGCTATTTGTTTTGCCTATCTCTCTAGCTTTCTGTCCACTTATCAGTATATATGTAAATACATATATATCCTAGCATTCTTATAATTATATTTGAATGTATATAAATATATTTTCTCTTTAGTCTATGGAAGAGAGAGAGAGAGAGAGACGAGGGAGGTTTGTCGGGGTGTTAGAGGAACCAGCGAATAATAAGGAGACTGCTGAGTGTAAGAAATTTTATTAGCTTTCGAAAATGAAGAAATAATTTTACGAAACAGAGAGAGAGAGAGAGAGAGAGAGAGAGAGAGAGAGAGAGAGAGAGAAGAGAGAGAGAGAGAGAGAGAGAGAGAGAGAGAGAGAGAGAATCTGTGTTCAAGATACAATCTTAATATAGTTTCTGATTGCAATGGATTTAGCGTGTATTCTAAATCTCCTTTCGCTAGGGCCTTTCCCGTCTCATTCTTCTAACTCCTCTATTTCCTTCTCCTCCTCCTCTTCCTACCTCATGCTCTACCTCCCCCTCCTCCTCCTCCTCTTCCTACTCATGCTCTACCTCCCCCTCCTCCTCATCATCATCATCATCCTCTTCATCCTCTTGTATCGTCTAAACCGGCGCATATGAACCGGTCAGATCAATAGCAGATGTTCTGAGCACTTGTTGAGTCCTCAGCACACTATACAAAGACTACATGTGTTAAGAAAACAATTACCTTATTACGTATCGTCGTTGCGATACCTTCCTACGTATCATAGTTACGACACCTTCAAACGTATCATCGTCACAACACCTTCCTACGTATCATAGTTACGACACCTTCAAACGTATCATCGTTGCGACATCTTCCAACCAAAGTGGAAACACGAGTAAATATTTTCAAGTCTCTCTCATCCTACAAAAAAAAAAAAACTGTATACATTTCACCAGGAAAATCACACTCGCACGGAATATTAAACACGTTTATTAAACGTGGAATACATATATATGAAATGTATTAATATTCCAAGGGATATTTCCCACTCGAGCAGTGACGAGAGCTGATTTACGCATGCTGACTACTTGTAATTAAACTATGGTAATATTCCTCTGAATATTCTCGGAGAGGAATATTTAGCCTCGAGTGTAGGAGAGTTGCGATCTCATCAGTGATAGACAATTTACAAGTATTTAAACATTATACAGAAGGGGATATATAATATTTTTTATATAATAATAATTATATATATATATATTATATATATATAATTATATATATATAATAATTATAATATATATATATATATATATATAATATATATAATAAAATATTATATATATAATATAATATATATATATTATATATATATATAATAATATATATAAATATATATATATATATATATATATATATATAATATATATATATATACACCTTTGTTTACACTTTTGAATTAATATTATTAATTACTTCTTAAGATCTGTACTTCCTTCAGATGTAAGACGGATCCTGAAATTGCTCCCTTGGGTTTTATTTGCTCATTTCGCGTGCCAGAAGGTTTTAAAGAACATTTTTAAGTCCGTAAATACCACTACCTGGGCGGCGGAAGTCTCCGAATTTGTGTGGTCTAACTTACGATATCTTGTAAATTGTGGTCGTACCTTAATGTTTTTTTTTTTTTCTAGTTGGAGGTAAATTCGCGTCTGATTTACACTTGGGTGACTTCATCGGTCTTCATGATATAACAGACATAACAGACGAAACAGACAGAACAGACACAACAGTCACAAGAGGCAAAATAGATACAACAGACACAATAGACAAAACAGACACAATAGACAAAACAGACACAACAGACACAACAGGCAAAACAGATATAACAGACACAACAGACAAAACAGACACAACAGACACAACAGATACAACAGATAAAACAGACACAACAGGCAAAACAGATATAACAGACACAACAGACAAAACAGACCAGACACAACAGACCAAAACAACATAAGACACAACAAGATCAAAAAAAACAGACATAACAGTACAACACATTTACAACAGGCACAGCAGAAAAAACAGACACAACAGATACAACAGACACAACAGTGATGTTGATTTCCTGGCTAATATGCAGTTGAGAAAAAGCTTCTCCATTTTTGGGAACACTGACCTGAGTTTTGTAGGAATTACTAAAGACAGAGAGTACCGAGGGATACCAGGTGCAACAGTGAAGTATAGGCGGTGAAGATAGCCAAGTGTCTTATTCATCATGGCCATGTGTCTTATTTATCATGACCATGTATCTTATTCATCACGGCCATGTGTCTTATTCATCACGGCCATGAACCTTATTCATCACGGCTATGTGTCTTATTAATCACAGCTATGTATCTTACTCATCATGGCTATGTGTCTTATTCATCATGGCCACGTGTCTTATTCATCATGGCCATGTGTCTTATTCATCACGGCCATGTGACTTATTCATCATTATCATGTGTCTTATTCATCACGGCCATGTGTCTTATTTATCATGGCCATGTGTCTTATTCATCACAGCCATGTGTCTTATTTATCATGACCATGTATCTTATTCATCACGGCCAT
This sequence comes from Cherax quadricarinatus, assembly GCF_026875155.1. NCBI lineage: Eukaryota > Metazoa > Arthropoda > Malacostraca > Decapoda > Parastacidae > Cherax > Cherax quadricarinatus. The sequence goes on from NC_069472.1 coordinate 26,457,692, forward strand.
GTGTCTTATTCATCACGGTCATGTGTCTTATTCATCACGAACCATGTGTCTTATTTATCATGGCCATGTGTCTTATTCATCATTACCATGTATCTTATTCATCACGGTCATGTGTCTTAATCATTATGGCCATGTGTCTTCATCATGACCATGTGTCTTATTCATCATGGCCATGTGTTTTATTCATCATGGTCATGTGTCTTATTCATAACGGTCGTGTGTCTTATTCATCACGGCTAAGTGTCTTATTCCTCATTGCCATGTGTCTTATTCATCATGGCCATGTGTCTTATTCATCATGGCCATGTGTCTTATTCATCATGGCCATGTGTCTTATTCATCATGGCCATGTGTCTTATTCATCATGGTCATGTGTCTTATTCATCATGGTCATGTGTCTTATTCATCATGGTCATGTGTCTTATTCATCATGTCAAGACTTGTTCACAACTATGGAAAACAGAGATGATTCGCTGTACATAGAACTTTGTCAATAAATTTTACTCAGAGCTCCTTGAGCCTTATTAAGAGCGCTCCTTTGAGCCTTATTAAGAACGCTCCTTGAGCTTTATTAAGAGCGCTCCTTTGAGCCCTCCTTTGAGCCTTATTAAGAGCGCTCCTTGAGCTTTATTAAGAGCGCTCCTTTGAGCCTTATTAAGAGCCCTCCTTTGAGCCTTATTAAGAGCGCTCCTTGAGCCTTATTAAGAGCGCTCCTTTGAGCCTTATTAAGAGCGCTCCTTTGAGCCTTATTAAGAGCGCTCCTTTGAGCCTTATTAAGAGCGCTCTTTTGAGCTTCATTAAAGCTTCTTTTTAGATCTCTACCTAGAGCTTTATTTTTAGAGCTCTACTTAGAGTTTCGTTGTTAGAGCTCAAATTAGAGCTTCGTTTTTTAGAGCTCTACTTTAAGCTTCGTTTTCAGAGCTCTACTTAGAGCTTCACTTTTAGATCTCTACTTAGAGCATCGTTTTTAGAACTCTACTTTGAGTTATATTAGAACCTAACTCTAGAGCTCTGTTTAGAGCTCTTTCTTTTAGTAAATTTTTACACCAGGAAGTGAATAATATCCACAAATGTGTAGAAGAAACAAGGATGAAACGTGAGGTAACTTTATTAAATGAGACGTTTCGCCCATCATAGACTTAATAACAACGGTAGAGGAGGATACTTCTGTTGTTAGGTAAGACACATATGCAACAGTTAGGTATCTTTATTTCGAAACGTTTCGCCTACACAGTAGGCTTCTTCAGTCGAGTACAGAAAAGTTGACAGAAGCAGAAGATACTTGAAGACGATATTGTTTCAGACAACGGAACAATGCTCTTCTCCAGACTGAGGGACTGACCACCTCAAAACTTTAAGGGTGATGGACTGATTACATCGTCTTCAAGTATCTTCTGCTTCTGTCAACTTTTCTGTACTCGACTGAAGAAGCCTACTGTGTAGGCGAAACGTTTCGAAATAAAGATACCTAACTGTTGCATATGTGTCTTACCTAACAATCTGTCGGTATTTTATACCATTTTAATGAGGATACTTCTGTTTGCCAAGTCTTCTTATAGATGCACATGCGTCCTCTCTAACAGGTATTGAACGTATGATGGTGAATGTGTTCCCTTTTTTATACAAAGGGGGAATCCCGGTTCCTCAGTGGGAGTCGACCGGTGTGAGAAAACAATTTTGTGTGTGGTATATAGGAAGGACTAAGATTCACTCCCCATCCCCCTTATCTACCCCATCACCCACAACCCGGCCATGAAAAACCCCTCGAATCCTGCCCAGAATATCCAAATACCAGGATAATCGACGCATTAGAGCCCTTGGGGGCTCATTACGTGTACCTTAAGATGCAGAGACTCTCTCGTTCTCAGTTGAGTATTACCTTGTACTGGGAGAAAGAAAAAAGTGTGTGAGTGTGTCGTTGATCCTCCGCGGGGTGTGCAATCCCGCAGGGGTAACTCGTCTATTTTCAAATTCCCGTGCATTCTGTCGCAGCCGTCAGCGCTGTTAGAGGACACAATTACACGATACAAAACAAGCTTTTATCGGGCTAAATGTTTCGCTCATTTAAAAGATTTTTATCGATTAATGTATTTATTATTATTATTATTATTATTATTATTATTATTATTATTATTATTATTATTATTATTATTATTATTATTATTATGTTATTATTATTATTATTATTATTATTATTATTATTATTATTATTATTATTATTATTATTATATTATATATTGTTGTTGTTTTTTTACTATTACTACTTCTGCTACTACTACTACTATTACCGCTGCTACTACTAATAATAAAAATACTACTACTACTACTACTACTACATAATAATAATAATAATAAAAATACTACTACCACTACTACTACTACTACTACTACTACTACTACTACTAATAATAATAATAATAATAATAATAATAATAATAATAATAATAATAATAATATAGAAATAATAATAGTAATAATAATAATAATAATAATAATAATAATAATAATAATAATAATCTCAGTAGCACAATGATATGGTATAATATATGTACGAAAGTAGTTTAAGCAACTGTAGCAGTTGTACGAGTGTATTCATTGGGAAGCACTAAAACTTTAGGGAACAAGAGTTTATTAGATGTGATTCCTGGAAAGGAAGGGCAGCTCTAGTTGACTGGATCAAAAGCTCTTCATCAGCACCAGTGCAACCTACCTCGAACAGTAAATCATTTCCAAACTTCTTAGTTAAAGCTCTGATTAAAATCACGTTGAATATCTTCTTGAATAATTAACAAAGGTTCAACCACTTATTGTTTACATAAATTATGTTCTACAAAGTGCAGACAATGCTCCACTTAGAATAGTGTGTTTACCTCGACGTTGTAGGCTGTTGTGTTGCATAGCCCTTGTGGTTTAGCGCTTCTTTTACAGTGGACCCCCGGTTAACGATATTTTTTCACTCCAGAAGTATGTTCAGGTGCCAGTACTGACCGAATTTGTTCCCATAAGAAATATTGTAAAGTAGATTAGTCCATTTCAGACCCCCAAACATACACGTACAAACGCACTTACATAAATACACTTACATAATTGGTCACATTCAGAGGTAATCGTTATGCGTTAATAATGTAGGCTGTTGCTTAGCTTTCTGTTGTAGGTAGTGCTCTATTTATAAAAGCGTCTTCACACTATTGTAGGAAGCACTCCAGTTAGAAAGTGTCTTTTTTCACTGTTATAGGAAGAATTTCACTTACAAAATTATCTTTTCAATGTTGCATACAGTGCTTCACTTAAAAAAAAAGTGTGTTCATCACAGTTAAAAGAAGCACTCTACTTAAAAAAGTGTCATCGCTGTTTTAGGCACCACTCCACTTAGAAAAGTGTTTTTTTTTTCTCCATTATTGCAGGCACCTCTCCACTTTGCACTAAACCGTAATACGCTAAAGAAGAAAATATAAGAATCATAAATAACAGAATTTCAAGACAAAATTAAGTATATTTAGGAATAGACGAGAATAAAAGCAAATGGAAAGAAATACGGAAAAACACAAAGAAAAAGAGAAAGAGAAAGAGAGAGACATTAAGTGTAAAGTATAGGAGCACTTCTGAAGCGAGAGACACTTCTTAGTCCTGAGAAGTGCCTCCATTTACAAATTCTGTTTCCTTCGTAAAAATAACAATTACTTATAAGGGGGGAGAAAGATAATGTAATCGATGTAATGCTTTCTTAAGATAAAAGTGAGCGTCTGGCTGTTTCTGTTGGGATGCAATAGGCAGCAGCAGCAGCAGTAGTTGCAATAGCAGCAACAGCACCACCACCACCAGCAGTATTAGCAGTAGAGCAGCGAAAGTAGTTGCAGCAGTAGTAGGAGTTGCAGTAGCAATCAACAGCGGTAGTAGTAGTAGCAGTAGTAGCAGCATTATCTGCAGTATGTGTGGTATCAGCAGCATCATCTACAGTATTAGTGGTATCAACAACAGCAGAATCTGTAGTAGTAGTAGTAGCAACATCAGCATCAATAGTAGTAGTAACAAAATCAAAAATAGAATAGCAGCATCTGCGGTAGTAATAGTAATATTAGAGGCAGCAGCAACAATAACAACACCAGCAACAACAACAACAACAGCAGCAGCAGCAACAACAACAACAGCAGCAGCAGCAACAGCAGCAGCAGCAAATCCCAGCTACTTTCAGTGTTTCTAAAGAATTCACTGCGACTGTTTGAGAGATATTTTTGAGAGAGAGAATTCTGGGACAGTAATTGTGTAATAGTGTTGTTGTTGTTTTTGTTGATGCTGTCATTGTTCAGGATGTTGTTGTTTTTGTTTTTGTTGTATTAGTTAGTACTTCATTTTTGTTGCTGTTATTATTGTTGCTGATGTTGTTGTTTTGTTGTTGTGTTGTTGTTGTTGTTGCTCCTTGCCACTGCTAATGCTGTTGCTTCTGCTGTTGCTGTTGCTGTTGCTCCTGCTGCTGTTGTTGCTGTTGCTGCTATTATTACTTCTGGTGTTGCTGCTATTGTTGTTGCTCTGGTGTTGCTGCTATTGTTATCACTACTCCTGTTGTTACTGTAGTTGATGTTATTATTTCTGCTGTTATTTTTGCTCTCTCTCTCTCTCTCTCTCTCTCTCTCTCTCTCTCTCTCTCTCTCTCTCTCTCTCTCTCTCTCTCTCTCTCTCTCTCTCTCTCTCTCTCTCTCTCTCTCTCTCTCTCTTTATCTCTCTCTCTCTTTCTCTTTCTCCTTCGCTCCTCACCCTTCTGCCTTTCTTCTCCATCATTGCTCCTCTTCGTATTCCTCTTATTTCTTTACAAATTTCCAGAGACGGAGAGGCAAGAGGGGAAGGAAGAGAAGAGGAGGAACAGAAAGGAAATAACATAGGAGGAAAGAGAGGAAAATGAAATATAGAGGTAGAGAAAGGAAAGAATGAGGGAACGAAGACGAGAGAGAGAAAGAGGGGACGACATAGAGAGGTAAGGATTCTTGACGAACGGAGAATAGATAGAAAAAGTAGCAGATATGGAGAGAGGGGAAAAGAGGCAGAGAGAGGGGAATGACGAGAAAAGTACGAAGGGAAGGGGTTAGACTGAATGGAAGAGGCAGAAAGGGGCATCACTGCAACAACATTTTACGTGCATGAAAAACGTGATTGACGAATATTGAACAAGTCACAACTAAACCACAACCTCAATTGTAATCTTAGACTTATGTTTCAGCCCCTCCGGAATTGTTAGAAACTTATTAAATGGTACTGACTTTAAACTGTAGTCGTTCAAAGGTATGTTGTCCAGTCATTACTGATTGTTGTTGTGGCCAGTAATTACTGTCCAGTGTTTTGGCCAGTAATTAGTGTCCAGTGTTGTGTCTAGTAATTATTGTCCAGTGTTGTAGCAAGTAACTACTGTCCAGTATTGTGTCTAGTAATTACTGTCTAGTGCTATGTCCATTAATTATTGCCCAGTGTTGTAGCAAGTAATTACTGTCCAGTGTTGTGTCCAGTAATTACTGTCCAGTGCTATGCCCAGTAATTATTGTCCAGTGTTGTAGCAAGTAATTACTGTCCAGTGCTGTGTCCAGTAACTACTGTCCAGTGTTATGTCCAGTAATTATTGCCCAGTGCTGTAGCAAGTAATTACTGTCCAGTGCTGTGTCCAGTAATTACTGTCCAGTGTTATGTCCAGTAATTATTGTCCAGTGTTGTAGCAAATAATTACTGTCCAATGCTGTGTCCAGTAATTACTGTGCAGTATTGTGTCAAATAATTATTGTCCAGTGTTGTGTCAAGACACTACTGGTCAGTATCAAAATTTACTGATAATACAATAGCAACAAAGCTGTTGGATAAAACACATGTACAACAAATAACAAAAAAGGCACAATACAGTGACTCGAACGATACACAAAAACCCGCACATAGAAGAGAGGAACTTACGACGACGTTTCGGTCCGACTTGGACCATTTACAAAGTGTGACTTTGTAAATGGTCCAAGTTGGACCAAAACGTCGTCGTCATCTCCTGTCTCTAGTGTCATATTCATCTACTGTCACGTCATCTTCTACTGTCTCTAATGTCATATTCATCTGTTTTAGATCTAAAAAGGATGTTGTAAAGGAGATATGTTACGGCAGAATTGTGCATGTACCTTATTCATCACTACTAGCTAGTGGTATGGCCAGGTGTAGCCAGGCACTACTGACCAGTGGTGTGCCCAGGCACTACTGACCAGTGGTGTGCCCAGGCACTACTGACCAGTGGTGTGCCCAGGCACTACTGACCAGTGGTGTGCCCATGCACAACTGACATGTGTGCCAGCATACTGACCGGGGTGTTCCCAAGCTATGACCAGTGGTAATGCCCAACACTACTGACATGTGTGACCCGCACCTCTGCCTTGGTGTGCCCAGCCTACTGACCAGTGTTCCAGCACTAACTGACCATGTTGACCCCAGGCACTGACTGACTAGTGTAATGCACAGGCAAACTGACCATGGTTTTCCATCCCACTACTGACCATGGGTGCCCAGCTACTATGACCAGTGGTATAGCCACAGCTCTACTAGACTCAGTTGTGTTTGCCCAGCACTAAGACCATGTGTGCCCAGCACTAACTGACCATGTGTGCCAGGCACTACTGACCATGTGTGTGCCAGGCTCGAACCAAGTGTTTGCCAGAGCACGACATGTGTGCCAGGCATACGACCATGTGTGCCTCCAGCACTACTGACCAGGATTCCCAGGCATATGACCATGGTTGTGTGCCCAGGCACTATGACCATGATTGCCAGGCACTACTAGCGCAGTGACTGTGCCACACTACTTCAGCTATACGGAGGAAACCTTGAGCTCGTTAGTTAATAAACCCTATGGAAGCTTGACGAATCTACGCCTTCCGAGTCCTCCAGCTCAGGTCGACGATTCCAACAATCCTTGTATGAGCCCTCTCTGCTGATAGAAATACTATGGGAAACATAGCATTTTATTTCCACTATGTAACTTCCATATAGAACGGGGTAATAGCACACTGCTGCTAAAAAATAACTGTTAGCTGTATTAACCAAGAAATTTTCCACGCAAAAATAAAAGAACTTTGACTCTGAGCATCACTGTTGTGATGGTCAAAATAGTTTCAGAGCAGCAGATTTACAGGAGATCCCTTGTTGCCTCTCTCCATTACGTTGCACCAATCCCAGGATGAAACCAAATTGGGTTATGTTGTTGCACTGGCATTGATATTACCGGCACCTTTGACGAGATATGGCACCGTGGCCCTTCAGGCAAAGCTAGTGTAGGCTCTTGATACAGGAAATCGTAGCTTCCAATCCTCCTCGGATCGAACTTGATTCCACAAGATGTTCTCTTTGTACGTCCCTGATTGACTCAGAGAGCAATTGTTATGATAATAATTGTTATTATTACTGTTGCTGTTATTATTATTATGACAATCATGGATGAAGCGTTGAACCCATGGGAGTCATACAGTGTCTGGGGGAAGGAGAGATAATCAGGTTCGATCCATGGGATTGCAGGAGAGTGCCAGTTCGTTGTCTCAAGAACTCCTCGCCGACACCAAGACAACTCTCTCGAGGGGAGAGTCAAACACACTACCTCGGTCTTCTTAAGATATGTCTTCTTAAGGAGTTTCTTCTTAAGGCATGTCTTCTTCACTCTCAGTCTTCAAGGCAAGTGTCTTAGTGCTTAGGAACTGTCTGCAACACACGCCAGAACACTTTAACACACACGAACACACACGAACACACACGAACACACATCAACACACATCAACACACATCAACACACACTAACACACAACACACACCAAACACACCAACACACACCAACACACCAACACACACCAACACACACCAACACACACCAACACACACCAACACACCCCAACACACACCAACACAACACCAAACACACACCAACACACACCAACACACCCCAACACACACCAACACACACCAACACACACCAACACACACCAACACACACCAACACACACCAACACACACCAACACACACCAACACACACCAACACACCCCAACACACACCAACACACACCAACACACACCAACACACACCAACACACACCAACACACACCAACACACACCAACACACACCAACACACACCAACACACACCAACACACACCAACACACACCAACACACACCAACACACCCAGGGTCAGGGGGCAGGAGAGAGAAAGCTCTCCAGTCTGGTCACCAAATAATTTACATCAGCAGACTTTTTTCCTGCCTGAAGGTGATTGCTTTGCCATCTACTGTAACTGTATACCACAGAGGGAAACTCTCTACAAGGGAGGAAAACTGTATTCCAGGGAGGAAAATTGTATTCCAGGGAGGAAAACTGTATTCCAGGGAGGAAAACTGTGTTCCAGGGAGGAAAATTGTCTTCAACTATTTCCTCCTTTATCCTGGAATGCCCACTGAATACTTACATTCTCGAGTTGGTTTGATTTTTTATAAGTCGTTCATTCTTCTTCTAATTATTATTATTATTATTATTATTACTATTATTATTATTATTATTATTATAATTTTATCCATAGTTTTGCATTAAAATTGGTTGTTATTTTTTAAATAATTATTGCCTTTATCTTCATTATTATTATTTTATTATCTCATTTTTCTCAATAACTCTCTCTAATTATCTCTCATCTCTACTTTTGTCTGTCTCTCTCTGTCTCTAACTGTCTCTTTCATAACTCCCTCTGTTACATATCTCCTTATCCTCTGTCTTTCAACTCTTTCTTATCTCTCTCTCTCTCTTTCTCTCTCTCTCTCTCTCTCTCTCTCTCTCTCTCTCTCTCTCTCTCTCTCTCTCTCTCTCTCTCTCTCTCTCTCTCTCTCTCTCTCTCTCTCTCTCTCTCTCTCTCTCTCTCTCTCTCTCTCTCTCTCTCTTTCACACACACACACACACACACACATTCGTTCATTTGTCTCTTCTTCCTTTCAGTTACTTAAAAGTTTTATCAACGTGTTTTTTCTCTCTTCCTAAACTTCCATCGCCCTTTCCTTTACTACTTACGTTTTATGTGCTTTTCTCTTTTTGCTTCAGTTCTTAACTTTATCACTTCTTATCTATGCTTCTCCTACTCTCTTCATTGTGTTTTTCTGTCTTCGTTTACGATTGTGTCTTTTCTCTGTCAAGTTTTAATCACTCACTCACTCACTCACTCTCTCTCTCTCTCTCTCTCTCTCTCTCTCTCTCTCTCTCTCTCTCTCTCTCTCTCTCTCTCTCTCTCTCTCTCTCTCTCTCTCTCTCTCTCTCTCTCTCTCTCTCTCTCTTTTTTTTACACAGGGTTTGACAAGGTTAAGGATCCCTAGCTTTATTGACAGCTATTTACAGGTTAAGGATTCCTAACTTTATTGGCAAGCTAAGAGCTGTTACCTACATCAGCTCATTTGAAAGCATTTTTATTGTTATGAGACATACAAGTAGGAAACAGGATGAAGTTAGAGCCATCTGTGGGCCAGCATTTTCATTTGATCAACTGACTTTATCTCGTTGACATCATTATGCTGTACGAATGTGTTCCATACTCTAGTCTTCCTGGGTATGTATGATCTCAGATGGAGTGATGTTCTGGAGAAGGGAACAGCCAGAGTGAAGTTGCTGCTTTCTGCCCGTCTTGTGGCATAAAAGCTTGTTTCACGCTGTCCTCGAAGTGGATCCAAGTGTGGTATTTTGACAATATTGGCCTTGTACATAACAGTAAGGCCACCCACATCCCTCCTATGTTGAAGGCTCTGCTGAAATGACAGATCTATCCAGGATGGGTCCAGGCGAGAGATGAGACGTCTTGCTCTGTTCTCTACTCTGTCAAGCAGTCGCAGATGATGGGGGGGCAGGCAAACCAAAAAGTGGAGCATACTCAAGGTGCGAGCGTACTTGTGCCTCGTACAGGATCTTGCAACCCCTAATGTCAAGCAGATGCGAGATACGGCGAAGTGCTGTAAGCTTCCTGGCTGCCTTGTTTGCAAGATTTACAACATGGTTCTTCATGGTTAGTGTG
>NC_069472.1:26472730-26560230 GCF_026875155.1 Cherax quadricarinatus
GTGTGTGTGTGTCTTTTTTGTGTGTGTGTGTGTGTGTGTGTGTGTGTGTGTGTGTTTGTGTGTGTGTGTGTGTGTGTGTGTGTGTGTGTGTGTATGTGTGTGTGTGTGTGTTTGTGTGTGTGTGTGTGTGTGTGTGTCTTTGTGTGTGTGTGTGTGTGTGTTTGTGTGTGTTTGTGTGTGGGTGTGTGTGTGTGTGTGTGTGTGTGTGTGTGTGTGTGTGTGTGTGTGTGTGTGTGTGTGTGGGTGTGGGTGTGTGTTGTGTGTGTGTGTGTGTGTGTGTGTGTGTGTGTGTGTGTATGTGTGTGTGTGTGTGTGTGTGTAAGGAAGGAATTTTATGCTGTTTGTAACAATAAATAATACAATAAGCTGGTTATAAATGTCGAAAAGCGTATGTGATAGACGGGTTGGGAGGTGGTGGGATAGTACTGGGATAGTGCTGGGATAGTACAGGGATAGTGCTGGGATAGTGCCGGGATAGTGGTGGGATAGTTCGGACGTTTGTGTAGTACATGGGAGACAGGAAGGTACCTGAAGACTGGAAGACTGTTGGTGTACTTGACTGGAGGAAAATACTATGATTGTAGCGCTACTTTCTGTCAGTCTTCCCTTCAGTGGAAATAAGGAAAGAGTGAGTGTTTTGAGGCTGGTCAAGGGCTCCTTATCCAAGGAATTAGTTACCCTCCTCATCATCGGATAAAACCCAATTACTTACTATTCTCCAAGCGCTGTAGAACCCTTTCAGTTTAGCGTTTACTTATGAGAGTAATACAAAGATCGTGACACCTGATTATTGGGGTTTCAAACCTTTTGACTACACGAGTCATCAAGGCTGCACGCTACCTGTTTATCACTAGTCAAGAATTAAAGTTTCAAGGGACTGACGTTAAATTATATTTATACTTATAGTCATACACCTTTTAGGGCATAGACTAAAGTAGAGTTGTTAGTGGAAAGTGAGGATAGGAGAAGAATATTTGGGGAGAGAGGAAGAGGTATCAGGTAAGGACCCACGAGTTATGAGTGGAAAGTGAGAATACGAGAAGAATATTTGGAGACAGGAAGGGTAAAGTGATAAGAAAAAGCGTCTGGGCTGGACCCAGCAGTAAAGACGTTGTGTAGCATCAGTTGTTCGCTTCCATCTCAGCAGTTCATGACTCGTCAAGCTAGAGATGACAGTGTTAGATGACGTGGGGACCACCACAGCCACAAAGGACCAGGCTCCTTGTTACACTACACAGAGACATACGTCTATGGTTATGATGTTGACTTTGCAAGGCTGGGGAAGTGTGGCATAATACCAGAGTGGTGTTGGTGGTGGTGGTGGATGAGAAAATAATCAAGATGTCATTAAAGGCCCACACTTGCAAAGGCCAGGAAGAAAGGCTTAGTTAAAGAGCTAGGTGTAGAGAGAGATAAGAGCAGGATTGTAAAGAGCTTGGAAGAGATTTAGAAGACGGTGGTGAGGGAGCTTCATAGTGTCGTCAAGGAAGGTCCTCCAGGAGTTGTGGTAAGTCACGAGTCTTACTGAGCGTTTTGAAGACGTTCAGAGTTGGTATGCCAGTCCTGAGGTGGAGGTAAGGTAAGGTTTGTCAGGGCAACAGGACAAGTGTTTCCTGACGCGAGTCTTAGTTATATGATGACCCTCAGATGGAGCTTTTGGTCATCAGACCGAGACCTTCAGCTGGGTAACCCATCCACCCCTTTAAAAATTAAGATTATTAATACTATCCAAACGTGGAGTGAGTCTCAGTGCATATAACCTCCTGTATCAGTGAATGTTTCCCTTCTTTTTATTACTCTCAAAACTTTATGCACATAATTTTTTAATTATTAATTAATTTAGGAGCGTAGACGACTATAATCATTACCGTTATACTTCCGTTGTTCAGATGCATTCCTGTAGAGTTTTACTAATATCGATTATAGATTTCCATCCCCTACCCCCGCTCAATACATCAATTTTTTTTAAAGTGCATCAAAATCTTCCATGATGACGTATTCACTGCGGATGCTTAATGGTGCAACCACTGTCTGATGAACCATTGACAGCCAAACTACTGTGAGGCCTCAATCACCTTGTTTGTTGACGTGCTGTACATGAGATATTGACCTCTACACAACCAACAGATAAAACTTGATGACCAATACACAAACACACACACACCCGCGCGCGCGATATATATATATATATATATATATATATTATATATATATATATATATATATATATATATATATATATTATATTATATATATATATATATATATATATATATATATATATATATATATATATATATATATATATATATATATATATATTATAATATATATATATATATATACATTGGTTTGTGTGTAGTGTACGGTGGTGGTATCATAAACAAACACATAACAATAACAATAAGAACACTGGTGGAATTTCCAGTTCAGAAACTTTTCAGAGCTGTACAAATTTTTTTTTCTGCGTAGGCATTTATGTGACTAAATTTTATTGTTTCTTGCAATGAGGTGAGAATTGTTTACATGTGTTGGTGGGTGAGGGAATGGTGGGGGGAGAGACAGAGGGCAATGGGATGATGATAAAGAGGGAGATAGATGAATAAAAGAAGGGAGGATTGACAAGATACACACACACACACACACACACACACACACACACACACACACACACACACACACACACACACACACACACACAAGCGACGCACTGCAGTGCACACAATACTCAACTCTGTCTGGTTGTCTCACAGCTTTATCGACACATGACTGAGCAAGACCTCAGCTCCCTGACCGGTCTTTATTCAGCTCTTCCAAGACCTCGCTCGAGAGGCATCCTGACCAGCGTCAGCACGAGACCCAAGCTGACAGCAGGATTTTAAGGGGACGAAGCTGACAGGAGGATTTTAAGGGGACGAAGCTGAGAGAAGAAATAATAAAAGAGAGAGAGAGAGAGAGAGAGAGAGAGAGAGAGAGAGAGAGAGAGAGAGAGAGAGAGAGAGAGAGAGAGAGAGAGAGAGGGAGGGAATGAGAAGCATTTTGGTACCTCCTTAACGGATCATCTGATCGTTCAAAATTTCTCACAAATACTCAAAAAACTTTTCATTACCAGCCATGACAAGAATTCCATCTCACAGAATTACGAAGAGGGGAAAAAAACGAGTGTTCGTAGTTGATGGAAGACGAAGGGGGATTTTTTTTTTTTTTTTTTTTTTGAAGCGGGGGCTTTATTGATGTTAAGCCTTTTTGAAGTGAGGGTATTTTTGAGGTGGGACCTTTTTGTTGAGGTGGGGTAAGGGGGGGAGGAGGAGGAGGAGAGGGACGGAGAGGTGATATTTAGGACAAATCGAATTTCCTATGTCGCTGTGATGCTGTTGATACCACTGTTGTGATACTATTGTTGTTGTGTTGATACCACTGTTGTGATACTATTGTTGTTGAGTTGATACCACTGTTGAGATACTATTGTTGTTGTGTTGATACCAGAGTTGTGATACTATTGTTGTTGTGTTGATACCACTGTTGTGATACTATTGTTGTTGAGTTGATACCACTGTTGAGATACTATTGTTGTTGTGTTGATACCAGAGTTGTGATACTATTGTTGTTGTGTTGATACCACTGTTGTGATACTATTGTTGTTGAGTTGATACCACTGTTGTGATACTATTGTTGCTGTCTTGATACCACTGTTGTGATACTATTGTTGTTGCGTTGATACCACTGTTGTGATACTATTGTTGTTGAGTTGATACCACTGTTGTGATACTATTGTTGCTGTCTTGATACCACTGTTGTGATACTATTGTTGTTGCGTTGATACCACTGTTGTGATACTATTGTTGTTGAGTTGATACCACTGTTGTGATACTATTGTTGTTGAGTTGATACCACTGTTGTGATACTATTGTTGTTGAGTTGATACCACTGTTGTGATACTATTGTTGTTGAGTTGATACCACTGTTGTGATACTATTGTTGTTGAGTTGATACCACTGTTGTGATACTATTGTTGTAGTTGATACCACTGTTGTGATACTATTGTTGTTGAGTTGATACCACTGTTGTGATACTATTGTTGTTGAGTTGATACCACTGTTGTGATACTATTGTTGTTGCGTTGATACCACTGTTGTGATACTATTGTTGTTGAGTTGATACCACTGTTGTGATACTATTGTTGTTGCGTTGATACCACTGTTGTGATACTATTGTTGCTGTGTTGATACCACTGTTGTGATGCTATTGTTGTTGTGTTGATACCACTGTTGTGATACTATTGTTGCTGTCTTGATACCACTGTTGTGATACTATTGTTGCTGTCTTGATACCACTGTTGTGATACTATTGTTGCTGTCTTGATACCACTGTTGTGATACTATTGTTGCTGTCTTGATACCACTGTTGTGATACTATTGTTGCTGTCTTGATACCACTGTTGTGATACTATTGTTGCTGTCTTGATACCACTGTTGTGATACTATTGTTGCTGTCTTGATACCACTGTTGTGATACTATTGTTGCTGTCTTGATACCACTGTTGTGATACTATTGTTGCTGTCTTGATACCACTGTTGTGATACTATTGTTGCTGTGTTGATACCACTGTTGTGATACTATTGTTGTTGTGTTGATACCACTGTTGTGATACTATTGTTGTTGTGTTGATACCACTGTTGTGATACTATTGTTGTTGTGTTGATACCACTGTTGTGATACTATTGTTGCTGTCTTGATACCAGAGTTGTGATACTATTGTTGTTGTGTTGATACCAGAGTTGTGATACTATTGTTGTTGTGTTGATACCACTGTTGTGATACTATTGTTGCTGTGTTGATACCACTGTTGTGATACTATTGTTGCTGTCTTGATACCAGAGTTGTGATACTATTGTTGTTGTGTTGATACCACTGTTGTGATACTATTGTTGCTGTGTTGATACCACTGTTGTGATACTATTGTTGCTGTCTTGATACCACTGTTGTGATACTATTGTTGTTGTGTTGATACCAGAGTTGTGATACTATTGTTGCTGTGTTGATACCAGAGTTGTGATACTATTGTTGCTGTCTTGATACCAGAGTTGTGATACTATTGTTGTTGTGTTGATACCAGAGTTGTGATACTATTGTTGCTGTGTTGATACCAGAGTTGTGATACTATTGTTGCTGTGTTGATACCAGAGTTGTGATACTATTGTTGTTGTGTTGATACCACTGTTGTGATACTATTGTTGTTGTGTTGATACCACTGTTGTGATACTATTGTTGTTGTGTTGATACCACTGTTGTGATACTATTGTTGCTGTGTTGATACCACTGTTGTGATGCTATTGTTGCTGTGTTGATACCACTGTTGTGATACTATTGTTGTTGTGTTGATACCACTGTTGTGATACTATTGTTGTTGTGTTGATACCACTGTTGTGATACTATTGTTGTTGTGTTGATACCACTGTTGTGATACTATTGTTGCTGTGTTGATACCACTGTTGAGATACTATTGTTGTTGTGTTGATACCACTGTTGTGATACTATTGTTGTTGTGTTGATACCACTGTTGTGATACTATTGTTGTTGTGTTGATACCACTGTTGTGATACTATTGTTGCTGTGTTGATACCAGAGTTGTGATACTATTGTTGCTGTCTTGATACCACTGTTGTGATACTATTGTTGCTGTGTTGATACCACTGTTGTGATACTGTTATTGCTGTGTTCATACCACTGTTGTGATACTATTGTTGCTGATTTGATACCACTGTTGTGATACTATTGTTGCTGTGTTGATACCAGAGTTGTGATACTATTGTTGCTGTCTTGATACCACTGTTGTGATACTATTGTTGTTGTGTTGATACCACTGTTGTGATACTATTGTTGTTGTGTTGATACCACTGTTGTGATACTATTGTTGCTGTGTTGATACCAGAGTTGTGATACTATTGTTGCTGTCTTGATACCACTGTTGTGATACTATTGTTGCTGTGTTGATACCACTGTTGTGATACTGTTATTGCTGTGTTCATACCACTGTTGTGATACTATTGTTGCTGATTTGATACCACTGTTGTGATACTATTGTTGCTGTGTTGATACCAGAGTTGTGATACTATTGTTGCTGTCTTGATACCACTTTTGTGATACTATTGTTGCTGTGTTGATACCACTGTTGTGATACTATTGTTGCTGTCTTGATACCACTGTTGTGATACTATTGTTGCTGTGTTGATACCACTGTTGTGATACTATTGTTGCTGTGTTGATACCACTGTTGTGATACTATTGGTGCTGTGTTGATACCATTGTTGTGACACTATTGTTGCTGTGTTGATACCACTGTTGTGATACTATTGTTGTTGTGTTGATACCACCGTTGTGATACTATTGTTGCTGTCTTGATACCACTATTGTGATACTATTGTTGTTGCGTTGATACCACTATTGTGATACTATTGTTGCTGTCTTGATACCACTATTGTGATACTATTGTTGTTGCGTTGATACCACTGTTGTGATACTATTGTTGTTGCGTTGATACCACTGTTGTGATACTATTGTTGCTGTCTTGATACCACTGTTGTGATACTATTGTTGTTGCGTTGATACCACTGTTGTGATACTATTGTTGTTGCGTTGATACCAATGCTGTGATACTATTGTTGCTGTCTTGATACCACTGTTGTGATACTATTGTTGTTGCGTTGATACCACTGTTGTGATACTATTGTTGCTGTCTTGATACCACTATTGTGATACTATTGTTGCTGTCTTGATACCACTATTGTGATACTATTGTTGTTGCGTTGATACCACTGTTGTGATACTATTGTTGCTGTCTTGATACCACTATTGTGATACTATTGTTGCTGTCTTGATACCACTATTGTGATACTATTGTTGTTGCGTTGATACCAATGCTGTGATACTATTGTTGCTGTCTTGATACCACTGTTGTGATACTATTGTTGCTGTGTTGATACCACTGTTGTGATACTATTGTTGCTGTCTTGATACCATTATTGTGATACTATTGTTGTTGCGTTGATACCACTGTTGTGATACTATTGTTGCTGTCTTGATACCACTATTGTGATACTATTGTTGTTGTGTTGATACCACTGTTGTGATACTATTGTTGTTGTGTTGATACCACTGTTGTGATACTATTGTTGTTGTGTTGATACCACTGTTGTGATACTATTGTTGTTGTGTTGATACCACTGTTGTGATACTATTGTTGCTGTGTTGATACCACTGTTGAGATACTGTTGTTGTTGTGTTGATACCACTGTTGTGATACTATTGTTGTTGTGTTGATACCACTGTTGTGATACTATTGTTGCTGTGTTGATACCACTGTTGTGATACTATTGTTGCTGTCTTGATACCACTACTGTGATACTATTGTTGCTGTGTTGATACCACTGTTGTGATACTATTGTTGCTGTGTTGATACCACTGTTATGCTACTATTGTTGCTGTGTTTATACGACTATTGTGATACTATTGTTGCCGTGTTGGTACCACTATTGTGGTTCTATTGTTGCTGTGCTGATACCACTGTTGTGATACTGTTGTTGCTGTGTTGATACCACTGTTGTGATACTATTTTTGTTGTGGTGACACCACAGCATTTATCTGAAGAAACCTGCTGAGCAGCCGAAACGTTTGGACCATAAAGACACCCAACTGTTACAGAGATGTCTCGCCCACCTACTGCTGATACCACTGCTGACACCATTGCTGACACCACTGCTGACACCACGCTCTGCATCAGCACTGACACCACATCCTTGCAACCTCCTCTGTTGTTCCACTCGCTGATCCAACACCTTCCCAGCTTCCATTGTTGCAACTTGTGCTGATCCCACATCCGCCAAGACTGAGCATTGTGCAATCTTGAGCGATTTGCATAATCATCGTAATGGATTTCTTAGTTTTTTATTCTGTTTTGAAAGTCTGTCTTGTTTTTAGAGGCAGTGTTGTTGCCCTGTGTTGTCCTGTCTTGTTTGTGCGCATTTCTGTGGGTTGAGGTTGTGATGCTTTTGCTGTCTATTGAGGAATGTAACAGTGGTAGCGGTGGAGAGTAGATTGTGTGTGGTTCTGTCTATTGAGAAATGTGACAGTGGTAGTGGTGGAGAGTAGATTGTGTGTGGTTCTGTCTATTGAGAAATGTGACAGTGGTAGTGGTGGAGAGTAGATTGTGTGTGGTTCTGTCTATTGAGAAATGTGACAGTGGTAGTGGTGGAGAGTAGGTTGTGTGTGGTTCGGTCTATTTAGGAATATGGTAGTGGTAGTGGGTGGATAGTAGATTATACGTCTACCTGGAGTCTTCCTGAAGAGTATTCCGGGGATCAACGCCCCTGCGGCCCGGTCCATGACCAGGCCTCATGGTGGCTCAGGGCCTGATCAACTAGGCTGTTAGTGCTGGCCGCACGTAGTTCAACGTACGAACCACAGCCCCACTGATCCGGCACTGACTTTAGGTGTCTGTCCAGCTCTCTCTTGAAGGTAGCTAGGAGTCTATTGGTAATTCCCCTTATGCCTGGTAGGACGCTGTTGAACAGTCTTGGGCCCCGGACACTTATTGCGTTTTCTCTTAGTGTACTAATGTCGCTTCTACTTTTCAATGGGGGTATTTTGCACCGCCTGCCAAGTCTTTTGCTTTCGTATGGAGTGATTTCTGTGTGAAGATTAGGGACCAGTCCTTCTAGGATTTTCCAGGCGTAGATTATGATGTATCTCTCTCGCCTGCGCTCCAGTGAGTACAAGTCAAGTGCTTCCAAGCGTTCCCAATAGCTAAGGTGTTTGATGGAACTTGTATGTGCAGTAAAGGTTCTCTCTGCATTCTCCAGATCTGCAATTTCATCTGCCTTGAAGTTGTTAATGTGCAGCAGTATTCCAGCCTGGAGAGAACAAGTGAATTAAAAGGGATCATCATTGGGTTGGCATCTCTTGTTTTGAACGTTCTCATTATCCATCCTATCATTTTCCTCGCAGAGGTGATAGTGGCACTGTTGTGATCCTTGAGGGTGAGATCCCCCAGACATTAGCATTTCCAGCTTCTTCAAATTTCTTTTCCGCTCTATTGTGTAATTAGAGTTTGTAATACACTCATTTCTAGTTATTATTTCCTCCTGTTTCCCATAACGGAGCAGCTGGAACTTTTTACTGAACATCATATTGTTCTTCGTTGCCCCTTCCAAAACTTTGTTTATATCTTCTTTGAGGTTAACCGTGTCCTCAATAGATGGCAGTCTCATGCAGATCCTAGTATCGTCTGCAAAGGATGACAAGGTGCTATGTATTACATCTCTATCAATGTGTGATATGAGGATGAGGAACAGGATGGGGGCGAGTACTGTGCCTTGTGGAACAAAGCTCTTCACTATGGAAGCTTGCGATTTAACTCTGTTAACCACTACTCTTTGTGTTTGATTGGTTAGAAAGTTAAAGATCCATCTGCCTCCTTTGCCAGTTATCCCTTTAGCACGTATTTTGTGTGCTATTACACCATGAGCACATATTTCGAAGGCTTTTGCCTTCGAAATATGTTTGTCTTCCAATGAATCCAGGACCATATCATAGTGGTCCACTAACACCACTACCACCACCACCACTACCACCACTACCACCACTACCACCACTACCACCACCACCACCAGTATCACCACTACCGCCACTACCACCACTACCACCACTACCACCACCACCACTACCACCACTACCACCACCACCACTACCACCACTCCCACCACTCCCACCACTCCCACAACTACAACCCACCACTACCACCACTACCATCACTATCACCATACCACCACTCCCCCAAACCCCCACCACTCCCACCGTTTTCCACGCTCCCACCACTCCCACCACTCCCACCACCCCCACCACTCCACCCTACCACCCTACCCCCCCTCCCACCACTACCCCCACCACCCCCCACTACCACACTACCCCACTACCCCCACTACCCACCACTACCCCACACCCCCTACCACCACTCCCACCACCCCCCCACCACCACTACCACCACTACCCCCACTACCACCACAAACCCCCACTACCACAACTAAACCTATAAACCATACCACCACTCCACCACTCCCACCATACCACCACACCCCCATTCCACCACTACCACCACCCCACCGCTTCCACCGCTACCACCACTACCCCCCACTCCCACACTACCACCACTCCCACCCCCACCCACATACACCACTACCACCACTACCACACTACCCACCACACACCACCCACCACTACCCCCAAACCCCAATAAACCACCACCTACCACCACTAACCACTCCCAAACCCTCCACCACTACCACCATACCCCACTCCCCCCCCCACCCCCCCCCTTCCCATCCCCACTCCCACCACTACCACATCCCACCACTACACCACTACCCACTCCCCCCCACCACCAAACCCCCACCACTACCACCACTACCCCCACTACCCCACTCCACCACTCCCCCCTTTACCCACTACCACCCTCCACCGTACCCCCCCGTACCACCACTACCACCACTCCCCCCTACCCCCTCCACCGCTCCACCGCACCACCGCTACCCCCACTACCACCGCTCCCCACCACTACCACCAAAATACCACCATAACCACCGTACCCCCACACCCCATACCACCATGCCCCACACCCCCATACCACCACTACCACCGTCCCACACTACCACCACACCACCCTCCCAAACTCCACCGCTACCACCACTCCCCCACTACCACCGCTACCACCGCTACCACCATACCCACTACCACCACCCCCCCACTCCCACCACTACCCCAAACTCCACCATCCCCACCACTACCACCATACAACCACTTCCACCATCCCACCACTACCACCATAATCCAAATAAAGACTGTCGATCATCCGAGTTTTTCATTTTGATCTTCATCCTTAAAAACTTGTCGTAAACCCAAGCCCCCAGATTTTGGAATCCCCCCCCATCCCTTCATTGTGTTCCCCCTCACTCCCTTCATGTTTTCCCCCTCACTCCCTTCATGTTTTCCCCCTTTCACTCCCTTCATGTGTTCCCTCACTCCCTTCAGTGTTTCCCTCACCCCTTCTGTTTTTCCCTCTTTTCCCTTTTTCATGGTTCCCCCCCCTCCCTTCTGTGTTCCCCACACTCCCTTCATGTGTTCCCCTCACTCCCTTCATGTGTTCCCCTCACTCCCTTCATGTGTTCCCCTCACTCCCTTCATGTGTTCCCCTCACTCCCTTCATGTGTTCCCCTCCTCCCTTCTGTGTTCCTCCACTCCCTTCTGTTTCCCCCTCAACCTTCAGTGTTCCCCCTACCTTCATGTTTTCCCTCAAACCCCCTTATGTGTTCCCCCTCATACCTTCATGTGTTCCCCTACTCCTTCATGTGCCCCCTCACTCCCTTCATGTTTCCCTCACTACCTTCATGTTTTTCCCCCATCCCTTAGGGTTTTCCCCTCACCCCCTTTCTGTTTTTCCCCTCCTCTCTTCAGGGTTTTCCCCCTCATCCCTTATGTGTTCCCCCCACTCCCTTCATGTGTCCCTCCCCCTTTGTTTCCCTCCCTCCCTTCATGTTTTCCCCCTCACTCCCTTAAGTGTTCCCCTACCCCCTTCATGTGTTCCCTCACCCCCTTCATGTGTTCCCCTCACTCCCTTCATGTTTTCCCCCCTCACCCCTTTCTGTTTTCCCTCACCCCCTTCATGTTTTCCTCATCCCTTCATGTGTTCCCCTCACTCCCTTATGTTTTCCCCCTCACCCCTTTTCATGTGTTCCCTCACCCCCTTCTTGTTTCCCCTCATCCTTCATGTTTCCCCTCACCCCCTTTCATGTGTTCCCTCACTCTTTCATGTGTTCCCCTCACTCCCTTCATGTTTTCCCCTCACTCCTTATGTTTCCCCTCACTCTCTTCAGTTTTCCCCACTCCCTTATGTTTTCCCCCTCCTCCCTTTCGTGTTCCCCTCACTCTTTCATGTGTTCCCCTCACCCCCTTCTTTGTTTTCCCCTCACTCCCTTCATGTTTTCCCCTCACCCCCTTAACCCCTCATTTTTCCATGTGTTCCCCTCACTCCCTTCTGTGCCCCTCACCCCCTTCATGGTTCCCCTCACCCCCTTCGGGGTTTCCCCCTCACCCCTTTTGTTTCCCTCACTCCCTTAGGGTTTTCCCCTCACCCCCTTATGTGTTCCCCTACTCCCTTCATGTGTTCCCCTCACTCCCTTCATGTGTTCCCCTCACTCCCTTCATGTGTTCCCCTCACCCCCTTCATGTTTTCCCCTCATCCTTCATGTTTTTCCCCTCACCCCCTTTCTTTTTCCCTCCCCCCCTTCATGTTTTCCCCCTCACTCCCTTCATGTGTTCCCCCATCCCCATTGTTCCCCTCACTCCCTTTTCATGTTTCCCCTCACTCCCTTCTGTTTTTTCCCCCCCCACTCAGGCCCTTTTCAGTGTTCCCCTCACCCCTTCTGTTTTCCCCCCTCACTCCCTTCATGTGTTCCCCCACTCCCTTCATGTGTTCCCCTCACTCCCTTTCTTTTTCCCCCTCCTACCTTCATTGTTCCCCTCACCCCCTTCATGTGTTTCCCTCACTACCTTCAGTGTTCCCCTACTCCCTTCATGTTTTCCCCTCTCACCCCCTTTCATGTGTTCCCCTAAATACCTTCATGTGTTCCCCACTACCTTATGGTTTTCCCCCTCCACCTTCATGGTTCCCCTCACTACTTATGTGTTCCCCTCACTCCTTCATGTTTTCCCCCTCCTCCCTTCTGTGTTCCCCCACTACCTTCATTGTTCCCCTCACCCCCTTCATGTTTTCCCCCTCACTCCCTTCAGTGTTCCCCTCACTCTTTCATGTTTTCCCCCTCACTCCCTTCATGTGTTCCCTCACTCCTTCATGTTTTCCCCCTACCCCCTTCATGTTTTCCCCCTCCCCCTTATGTGTTCCCCCACTCCCTTCATGTGTTCCCCACTCCTTCTGTTTTCCCCTCACCCCCTTCATGTTTCCCCTCACCCCCTTCATGTTTTCCCCTCACTCCCTTCATGTGTTCCCCCACCCCCTTCAGTTTTCCCTCACCCCTTCTGGTTCCCCCTCATCCCTTCATTTTCCCCTCACCCCCTTATGTGTTCCCCCACTTCTTCATGTGTTCCCCTCATCCCTTTCATGTTTCCCCTCACTCCCTTCATGTGTTCCCCCCCCCCTTCTGGCCCCCTCCTCTTTCTGTGTTCCCCTACTCCCTTATGTGTTCCCCTCCTCCCTTCATGTGTTCCCTCACTCTTTCATTTTTTCCCCCTCACCCCTTCTGTGTTCCCCTCACTCCCTTAGTGTTCCCCTCACCCCCCTTATTTTTCCCCCTCCTCCCTTCAGGTTCCCCTCACTCCCTTCATGTGTTCCCCTCACTCCCTTCATGTGTTCCCCTCACTCTCTTCATGTGTTCCCCTCACTCCCTTCATGTTTTCCCCCTCACCCCCTTATGTGTTCCCCCCCCCCTTCTGTGTTCTCCTCACTCTCTTTATGTGTTCCCCTCACCCCCTTCATGTTTTCCCCCCTCACCCCCTTTCATGTGTTCCCCTCCTCCCTTCATTGTTCCCCTACCCCCTTCAGTTTCCCTCCCCCCCCCTTTTCTTGGTTCCCCTCACCCCCTTCATGTGTTCCCCTCATCCTTCATTTTTTTCCCCTCCCCCTTCATGTGTTCCCCTCACCCCCTTCATGTTTTCCCCCTCACCCCTTATGTGTTCCCCCACTCCTTCAGTGTTCCCCTCACTTCTTCATGTGTTCCCCTCACCCCTTCATTTTTCCCCCTCACCCCCTTCTGTGTTCCCTCACCCCCTTATGTGTTCCCCTCACTCCTTCATGTGTTCCCCTCATCCCCTGTGTTCCCCTCACCCCCTTCATTGTTCCCCTCACTCTTTCAGGGTTTCCCCCTCATCCCTTCATGTGTTCCCCTAACTCCCTTCATGTGTTCCCCTCACTCTCTTCTGTGTTCCCCCCACCCCTTATGTTTTCCCCCTCACTCCCTTCGTGTTCCCTCACTCCTTCATGTGTTCCCCTCACCCCTTATGGTTCCCCTCATACCTTATGTTTCCCCCTCACTCCCTTCATTTTTCCCTCTCCTCCCTTATGTGTTCCCCTCCTCCCTTTCATGTTTTCCCCCCACTACCTTCAGTTTTCCCCCCTCACTACCTTATGTGTTCCCCCACTACCTTCTGTGTTCCCCCACTCCCTTTCATGTGTTCCCCTCACCCCCTTTCTGGTTCCCCTCACTCCTTCATTGTTCCCCTCACCCCTTCATGTGTTCCCCTCACTCCCTTCAGGTTCCCCTCACTTTTTCATTTTTTTTCCCCTCACCCCTTATGTGTTCCCCACCCCTTCATGTGTTCCCCTCACTCCCTTCATGTTTTCCCCTCATCCCTTATGTGTTCCCTCACTCCCTTCAGTGTTCCCCTCCCCCCCCTTCATGTGTTCCCTCACTCCCTTCATGTGTTCCCCTCACTCCTTCAGTGTTCCCTCACCCCCCCTTCATGTTTTCCCTCACCCCTTCATGTGTTCCCCCACTCCCTTCATGTTTTCCCCTCACTCCCTTATGTTTTTCCCCTCACCCCTTCATGTTTTTTTCCCCTCACTTTTTCATGGGTTCCCCCACTCCCTTCATGGTTCCCCTCACCCCCTTCATGTTTTCCCCCCTCACTCCCTTCATGTGTTCCCCTCACCTTTCATGGGGTTCCCCTCACTCCCTTCAGTTTTTCCCCTCACCCCTTATTTTTCCCCCCCACCTCTTCAGGGTTTTTCCCCCTCATCCCTTCATTTTTTCCCCTCACCCTTCAGTGTTCCCCCCTCTCTTATGTGTTCCCCTCACCCCTTCATGTGTTCCCCTCACCCCCTTCTTGTTTCCCCTCACCCCTTTTCTGGTTTTCCCCCACCTCTTCATTGTTCCCCTACTCCCCTTCATGTTTTCCCTCACTCCCTTCATGTGTTCCCTCACCCCTTCAGTGTTCTCCTCACTTCTTTTTTTGGTTTCCCTCCCTCCCTTCATGTGTTCCCCCATCCCTTCATGTGTTCCCTCACTCCCTTCATGTTCCCCTCACTCCCTTCAGGGTTTTCCCCTCTCCCTTCATGTGTTCCCCTCACCCCCTTCAGTGTTCCCCTCCCCCCTTTCTGTTTTCCCCCTCACTCCCTTCTGTTTTTCCCCTCACCCCCTTCATGTTTTCCCCCTCACCCCCTTCATGTTTCCCCTCCCCTCTTTCATTGTTCCCCTCACTCCCTTCATGTGTTCCCCCACTCCTTATGTGTTCACTCACCCCCTTTCATGTGTTCCCCTCATCCTTAGTGTTCCCCTCACCCCTTCTGGGGGCCCCCTCACTCCCTTTTCATGGCCCCCCCACTCTTTTCAGTTTTCCCCCTCATCCCTTCAGTTTTCCCCCCCTAACCCCCTTCTTTGGTTCCCCCCTTCTTCATGTGTTCCCCTCATCCCTTCATGTTTCCCCCTCACTCCCTTTATGGGGTTTTCCCCTCACCCCCCCTTCTGTGTTCCCCTCACCTCTTTGTTTCCCCCTCACTCCCTTCATGTGTTCCCTCACTCCCTTCATGTTTCCCCTCACTCCTTCATGTGTTCTCCTACTCTTTTTATGTTTTTCCCCTCACTCCCTTCATGTGTTCCCTCACTCCCTTAAGTTTTCCCCTCACCCCCCCTCAGTTTTCCCCCTCACCCCCTTCAGTGTTCCCCTCACTCTTTTCTGTGTTCCCCTCACCCCCTTCATTTTTTTGCCCTCACTCCCTTCAGGGTTTTCCCCCTCCTCCTTATGGCCCCCTCACTCTTTCATGTTTTCCCCCTCACTCCCTTCATTTTTCCCCCTCACACCCTTTATTTTTCCCCTAACTTTTTCATGTATTCCCCTCACTCCTTCGTGTTCCCCCACCCCCTTAATTTTCCCCTCACTCTTTTCATGTGTTCCCCTCCCCCCTTCATGTGTTCCCCTCACCCCCTTCATGGTTCCCCTCACTCCCTTCTGTTTTCCCCCTCACTCTCTTCTGTGTTCCCCTCACCCCCTTAATGTGTCCCTCACCCCCTTCAGTGCCCCTCACTCTCTTCATGTTTCCCCTCACCCCCTTCAGGGTTTTCCCCCTCACTCCCTTATGGTTTCCTCACTTCTTTAGGGTTTTTCCCCCTCACTCCCTTCATGTTTTCCCCCCTCACTCCCTTCATGTTTTTCCCCTCACTCTCTTCATGGTTCCCCTACCCCTTCAGTGTTCCCTACTCCCCCTTCTGTGTTCTCCTCACTCTTTTTAGTTTTCCCCCTCACTCCCTTCATGGTTTCCCCTCACTCCCTTTGTGTTCCCCCCTTCTTATGTGTTCCCCTCACCCCTTCTGTGTTCCCCTCATCCCTTCATGTTTTTCCCCTCACTTCTTTAGTTTCCCATCACTCCTTCTGTGTTTTTTTATCCTTAGTGTTCCCCACTACCTTCAGTGTTCCCTACTCCCTTCAGTGTTTCCCCGCTCATTCATTGTTCCCCACCCCTTTCATGTTTTCCCCACCCCCCTTATGTTTTCCCCCTCACTCCCATGTTTTCCCCCTCACTCCCTTCTTTTTCCCCCTCACTCCCTTCATGTGTTCCCCCTCACCCCTCAGTTTTTCCCTCGCCCCCTTTCATGTGTCCCCTCATCCCTTCATGTTTTCCCCCTCTTTTCCCTTATGTGTTCCCCCCCATCCCTTCATGTTTTTCCCCTCATCCCTTCTGTTTTTCCCCTCAATCCCTTCATGTGTTCCCCTCACTCCCTTCATGTGTTCCCCTCACTCCCTTCATGTGTTCCCCTCACTCCCTTCATGTGTTCCCCTCACTCCCTTCATGTGTTCCCCTCACTCCCTTCATGTGTTCCCCTCACTCCCTTCATGTGTTCCCCTCATCCCTTCTGTTTTCCCCCTCACCCCCTTCATTGTTCCTTCACCCCCTTAAAGTTTTCCCCTCACTCTCTTCATGTGTTTCCCCACCCCTTTATGGTTCCCCTCACTCCCTTCATGTTTTCCCCCCTCACCCCTTCATGGTTCCCTCCCTTCATGTTTTCCCCTCACTCCCTTCATGTGTTCCCCTCACTCCCTTCATATGTTCCCCTCACTCCCTTCAGGTGTACCCCTCACTCCCTTCATGTGTTCCCCTCACTCCATGTGTTCCCCTCACTCCCTTCATGTGTTCCCCTCACCCCCATAGATGTATATTTCTAGGGATACTAGACACCTGGGGAAGGTGTACCAGGGGTACTAAATACCTGGGAGATATATACCAGGGTACTGGACACCTGGAGGAGGTGTACCAGGGGTACTACACACCTGAGGGAGATATACCAAGGGTACTACACTACACACCTGGAGGAAGTGTCCCAGGGGGACTAGACATCAGGTGTCTAGTACCCGGGGTACAGAACATCTGTTGGAGGTGTAAAAAGGGTACTAGACACCTAGGGGACGTATAGCAGGGTACTAGACACCTCGGGTGCTGTACCAGGGGTACTAGACATTTGGGGTGCTGTACCATGGATGCTAGACACCTGTGAGACGTGTACCATGGTACTGGACACCTGGGGGAGATATACCAGAGATAGTAGATACCCGGGGAAGGAGTACCAGGGGTACTACACACCTGAGGGAGACGTATCAGAGGTACTAGACACTTGGGGGAAGTGTCTTAGGGGTACTAGACACACTGGGGTGGTGTACCAAAGGTACTAGATACCTGGGGAGATGAATCAGAGGTACTAGACACACTGGGGTAGGTGTACCAGAGGTACTACACACCTGGGGGAAGTGTCCCCAAGATACTAGACACACTGGGGTGGTGTACCAGGGGTATACACATTGGGGTGGTGTACCGGGGGAACACACACTGGGGTGCTGTACCAGGGGTACACACATTGGGGTGGTGTACCAGGGGTACACACACTGGGGTGGTGTACCAGGGGTACACACACTAGGGTGGTGTACCAGGGGTACACACACTGGGGTGATGTACCAGGGGTACACACACGGGTGGTGTACCAGGGGTACCCACACTAGGGTGGTGTACCAGGGGTACCCACACTAGGGTGGTGTACCAGGGGTACCCACACTAGGGTGGTGTACCAGGGGTTCACACATTGGGGTGATGTCCCGGGGGTACACCACGGTGGTTACCAGGGGTACACACACTGGGGGGGTACCGGGGGTACACACACTGGGTGGTGTCCCCGGGGGTACACACACTGGGGTGGTGTCCCAGGGTACACACACTGGGGTGGGTACCAGGGGTACACACACGGGGGGGGGTGTACAGGGGACCAACGGGGGTGTGTCCCGGGGTACACACACTGGGGTGGTGTACCAGGGGTACACACACTGGGGTGGTGTACCAGGGGTACACACACTGGGGTGGTGTACCAGGGGTACACACACTGGGGTGGTGTACCAGGGGTACACACACTGGGGTGGTGTACCAGGGGTACACACACTGGGGGGGTTCCCCAGGGGACACACACTGGGGTGGTGCCCAGGGGGTACACACACGGGGGTGGTGTACCAGGGTACACACACTGGGGGGGTGTACCGGGGGACCACCTGGGGTGGTGTACCAGGGTAACACACGGGGGTGTGTACCAGGGGACACCCCTGGGTGTCCAGGTACACACACTGGGGTGGGCCGGGGGACCCACTGGGGGGGTGTACCGGGTACACACACTGGGGTGGGTACCAGGGTAAAACACACTGGGGGGGTGACCAGGGGTACACCCGGGGTGGTGTACCAGGGTACACACACTGGGGGGTGTCCGGGGGTCACACACAGGGGGTGGTGTACCGGGGGGTACAACACTGGGGTGGGTACCGGGGGTAACCACGGGGGTGGTGTACCAGGGGTAACACACTGGGGGGGTGTACCAGGGGTACACACACTGGGGGTGTACCGGGGGGTAAAACCACTTTTGGGGGGGTACCGGGGGTCACCACTGGGGTGGTGTACCAGGGTACACACACGGGTGGTGTACCGGGGGTACAACCTGGGGGGGTGTACCGGGGGTCACACACTGGGGGGGTGACCGGGGGACACACACTGGGGGGGTGTACCAGGGTACACACACTGGTGGTTACGGGGTACACCCTGGGGTGGTGTACCAGGGTACACACACTGGGGGGTGTACCAGGGTACACACACTGGGGTGGTGACCAGGGGTACACCACTGGGGTTGTACCGGGGGTACACACCTGGGGGGGGTGACCAGGGGTACACACACGGGGGGGTGTACCGGGTACACACCTGGGGGGTGTACCGGGGAACACCACGGGGGTGGTGAAACCAGGGTACACACACTGGGGTTGTACCGGGGGTACACACACTGGGGTGGTGACCTGGACCACATTTGGGGGGGTTTTACCAGGGGTACACACCGGGTGGTGTCCCGGGGTACACACACTGGGGGGGTGTAACCGGGGTTACAAAAACTGTGGTGTACCGGGGGTCACCACTGGGGGGTGTACCAGGGTACACAACGGGGTGGTGTACCGGGGGAACACACCTGGGGGGTTCCCGGGGTAACCACGGGGTGATGTACCAGGGTACACACACTGGGGGGGGTGTACCGGGGTACACACCCTGGGGGGGTGTACCAGGGTCCACCACTGGGGGGGTGTACCAGGGGTACAACACTGGGGGGTGACCGGGGGTACACACACTGGGTGGTGTACCGGGGGACCACAGGGGGGGTGTCCCGGGGGTACCCACACTAGGTGGTGTCCAGGGGTAACCAACTTTGGGGTGATGTACCAGGGGACAACACGGGTGGGTACCAGGTGTACACACACTGGGTGGTGTACCAGGGGACACCACAAGGGGGTGTACCGGGGGTACACACACGGGGTGGGTACCAGGGGTACACACACTAAGGTGGTGTACCAGGGGTACACACACGGGGTGGTGTACCAGGGGTACACACACGGGGGTTGGGTCCCAACAGGGTACACACTTTGGGGGGTGGTGTACCGGGGGTACACACACGGGGATGGGTACCGGGGGACCCACTGGGGTGGTGTACCAGGGGTACACACACGGGTGGTGACCAGGGGTACACCACGGGGGTGTGAAACCAGGGGTAACACACTGGGGGGGTGTACCAGGGTACACACACGGGGGGTGTCCAGGGTACACACATGGGGGGTGTACCAGGGGTAACACACTGGGGTGGTTTCCCAAAAGGGGACACACAGGGGGTGGGGGACCCCAGGGTACACACACTGGGGTGGTGTAGGGGGTACAAAACCGGGGTGGTACCATGGTACCACCGGGGGGGTGTACCAGGGTAAACCCACTGGGGGTTACCGGGGGTACCACCTGGGGGGTGTACCGGGGGTACACACATGTGGGTACCGGGGGTACCACACGGGGGGTCGTGTACCAGGGGTACACACACGGGGGGGGTGACCGGGGTCACACACTGGGGGGTGTACCGGGGGACACCCACGGGGTATGTACCAGGGGTACACACACGGGTATGCCGGGGGTACACACACTGGGGGTGGTGTACCGGGGGTACACACACGGGGGGTGATGTACCGGGGGTACACCCGGGGGTGGTGAAAACCAGGGTAAACACACGGGGTGGTGACCAGGTCCCAAATTTGGGGGTGATTTACCAGGGACAACACGGGGGTGGTGTACCGGGGGTAACACACTAGGGTGGTGTACCAGGGAAACACCACGGGGGGTCTGACCAGGGTACACCACTGGGGGGTGTACCGGGGGTACACCACTGGGGGGGGTACCGGGGGTACACCACGGGTGATTCCCGGGGTACACCCGGGGGTAGTGTACCGGGGGTACCACACTAGGGGGTTCCCCAGGGGTACACACACGGGGGGGTGTCCAGGGGTACAACCACTGGGTGGTGTCCCGGGGGTACACACACGGGGTATGTACCAGGGTACACACACTGGGGGGGTGTCCAGGGTCACACCTGGGGGGGTGTACCAGGGTACACACACGGGGTGATTCCCAGGGGTACACAACGGGTAGTACCAGGGGTAACACACACTAGGGGTGTACCAGGTGTACTCACTTTGGGTGATGTACCGGGGTACACACAGGGGTGGTGCCCGGGGGTACACACCTGGGGTGGTTACCGGGGGTACACACACTGGGGGGTGTCCCAGGATACACACCTGGGGTGGTGTCCCGGGGTACAACACCCGGGGGTGGTGTACCAGGGGTACAACACTGGGGTGGTTTTACCAGGGGAAAACAAACGGGTGGTGTACCGGGGGTCACACACGGGGGGGTGTACCGGGGGAAAACACACGGGGTGTGTACCGGGGGTACACACACGGGGGGGGTTTTTACCGGGGTAACCACGGGGGTGGTGCCCGGGTACACACACGGGGGGTGGGTACCGGGGGTACACACACGGGGTGGTGTACCAGGGTAAAACCACTGGGGTGGTGTCCAGGGGAACACACACTGGGGGGTGTACCAGTGTACACACACTGGGGGGGGCCCGGGGGTACACAAACTGGTGGGTGTACCAGGGTACACACACTGGGTGGTGTCCCAGGGTACACACACTGGTGGGTACCAGGGGTACACACACGGGGTCGTGACCAGGGGTACACACACTGGGTGGTGTACCAGGGTACACACACGGGGGTGGGTACCGGGGGTAACACACACTGGGGTGTTTACCGGGGGTACACAACGGGGGAAAAAAACCGGGGTACACACACTAGGGGGGTGTACCGGGGGGTACACACACGGGGGTGATGCCGGGGGTACACACATGGGGGGTTTCCAGGGACCACCTGGGGGGTGTACCAGGGGTACACACACGGGGGTGATGACCGGGGGTACACACCGGGGGTAGTGTACCGGGGGTACACACACAGGGTGGTGTACCAGGTTACCCTTGGGGTTGATGACCGGGGACACACAGGGGTGGGTACCGGGGGGTACACACACGGGGGTGGTGTACCGGGGGAACACACACTGGGGTGGTGACCGGGATACACACACGGGGGGTGACCAGGGGTAAAACACACGGGGGTTGACCAGGGTACCACACTGGGGGGTTTACCAGGGGACACCCCTGGGGGGTGTACCAGGGGTACACACCCTGGGGTGGTGTACCAGGGGTACACACACTGGGGGGGTGTACCGGGGGTACACACACGGGGGGGTTCCAGGGTACACACACTGGGGTGGGTACCAGGGGGTACACACACGGGTGGTGTACCAGGTGTACACAACTGGGGGGTGTACCGGGGGTACCACACAAGGGGGGTGTACCAGGGTACACACACGGGGGTGTCCCAGGTGTACACACACTGGGGTGGTGTACCAGGGGTACACCATTGGGTGATGACCAGGGGGTACACACACGGGGGTACCAGGTGACACACACGGGGGTGTGTACCAGGGGTACACACAAAAAGGGGGGTGTACCGGGGGTACACACACTAGGGGGTGTACCAGGGGCACACACTGGGGTGGTGTACCAGGGTACCACACTGGGTGGGTACCAGGGGTCACACACTTGGGTTTTTACCATCCCGGGGGACACACACGGGGGTGGTGTACCGGGGGTCCACACAGGGGATGGTGTACCAGGGTACCACAGGGGGGGTCCCGGGTACACACACTGGGGGGGTACCAGGGGTACCACACTGGGGGGTGTACCAGGGGACCACACGGGGGTTGGTGAAACCGGGGGTACACACACTGGGGGGGTGTACCAGGGTACACACACTGGGGTGGTGTACCAGGGGTACCACACGGGTTGTTACCAGGTACACACACTGGGGTTGTACCAGGGGTAACCACTGGGGTGGTACCGGGGTACACACACTGGGGGGGGGTACCGGGGGTTCACAACGGGGGTGACCAGGGTACACACACGGGGGGGTGTCCAGGGGTACACACACTGGGTGGTGTACCGGGGGAAACCCAAACTGGGGGGTTACCAGGGTACACCACTGGGTGGTGTTCCGGGGGTACACACACGGGGTAGTGTCCCGGGGGTACACCCTGGGGTGGTGTACCAGGGGTACACACACTGGGTTGGTGTACCGGGGGTACACACACTGGGTGGTGACCAGGGTACACCACGGGTGGTGTACCAGGGGTACACACACTGGGGGTACCGGGGGTACACACACTGGGGGGGGGGGTTTTCCGGGGGACACCACTGGGGTGTGTACCTGGGTACACACACTGGGTGGTTTCCGGGGGTACACCCCGGGGGGTGGTGTCCAGGGGTACACACACGGGGGTGTCCCAGGGTAACCACGGGGTGGGTACCGGGGTAAAACCAGGGGGGGTTGTACCGGGGGTACACACACTGGGGGGGGGTACCGGGGGTACACACACGGGGGGGTGTTCCGGGGTACAAAACCCGGGGGTGGTGTACCGGGTACACACACTGGGGGGGTGTACCAGGGGTACACACACTGGGTGGTGTACCAGGGGTACAAAACACGGGGGTGGTGTACCGGGGGTCCCAAACCCTGGGGTGATTACCGGGGGCACTACACCCCAATTTTTAACCCACATGTTAAATAACCCCCCCAAATAATTTAATAATCAGATTATCCCCAACATTTTTAGTCAATTATTTTTTCTTTTTAACATTTTGTAATTATTTTCCAACGTTTTTTAATAATTTCTCATTTATTGTAAAAAAAAACAATCGAAAATTTTGGTGCGGGTTTTTAGTTTGGCCGGGGGAAACGCAAACCCTCAGGGGGGTCCTGGGGTACGGTAGGGTAGTTCCAATGCCTTGGGTCATGGCCTTCCCAAGTGAAGTCGGGGTTCCCCTTTTTAAAAAATAAAATAATAAAAAAAAATAATAAAAAATAATAATTATTATTATTATTAATTATTATATTTTATTATTATTAATTTTCATTTTTATATTTTTATTATTATTATTATTTTATTATTTTTATTATTATTATTTTATTTAAAATTTTATCATTATTATATTTTTAAAATTATCATTATATTATTATATTTTTATTTTTATTTTAATTGTTTTTATTATTAATTATTATTTCTATTATCATTATTGGCCCCTTTTGGGCTTCCCTCCCTCCCCTCACTATATTCCCCTTCTCTTTCTCTCTCTCTCTCTTTCTCTCTCTCACTACCCCCGTCCCCCTTCACTACCCCCCCTCCCCTCCACTATCTTCACCCCTCCCCTCACTATCCTTCCCCTCCCCCACTATCCTCCCCCCTCCCTCTCCTATTTCACCCTCCCCTCACTATCTTCACCTCTCCCTCACATCCCCCCTCTCCTCTCCCTTCTTTCTTTACCTCTCCCTCTCACATTTTTTCCCCTCCCTCTCACTATCCCCCCTCTCCCTCTCACTATCCTCCCCCCCCCTCTCCCTCCACCCCTTCCCTTCCCTCTCCAAACCTTTTACCTCTCCCCCTCACTATTTTTCACCTCTCCCCTCACTATCCTCCCCTCTCCCCCACATCCTTTCCCCTCCCCTCCCACTACTTTACCCTCCCCTCACTATTCTCCCCCCCCTCCCCTCCTATCCTCCCCCTCCCTCTCACTTTTCCCTTTACCTTCCCTCTCACATCCCCCCCTCCCCTCTCCTATCCCCCCCTCTCCCCTTCACTATCTTCACCTCTCCCTCTCCTATCCCCCCCCTCCTCCACTACCTCCCCTCTCCCCCCAATCTTTACCTCTCCCTCCACTATCCTCCCCTCCCCTCCACTATCTTCACCTCCCCTCCAACTATCCGCCCCCTCCCTCTCACTATCTCACTCTCCCTCTCACTATCCTTCCCTCTCCCTCACTACCTCCCTCTCCCCCCCTTTACTATCCTCCCCTCTCCCCCCACATCCTCCCCCTCTCCCTCCCCTATCCTCCCCTTCCCCTCACTAACTTTCCCCTCCCCTCACTATCCTCCCCTCCCCCTTACTATCCTCCCCTCTCCCCTCACTATCCTCCCTCTCCCTCCCCCTACTTCACCTCTTCCCTACATCCCCCCCTCTCCCCTCACTTTCCCCCCCTTCCCCCTTTACACCTCCCTCTCCCTCTCACTACTTAACCCCCTCCCCTCCTATCCCCCCTCTCCCCCTCACATCCTCCCCCCCCCCTCCCTCTCACTACCTCCCCTCTCCCTCTCACTATCTTCACCTCCCCTCCACAATCCTCCCCCCCCCCTCTCACAAACCTCCCCCCTCCCCCTCACTATCCTCCCCCCCCCTTTACTATTTCACCCCCTCCCCTCACTATCCTCCCCCCCCCCTCCACTACCCCCCCTCCCTCTCACTATCCTCCCCCCTCTCCTTCACTATTTCACCTCTCCTCCACTATCCCCACCTCCCCCTCTCACATCTTCACCTCCCCCCTCTCACACCTCCCCCCCTCCCTCTCACATCCTCCCCCTCCCGCACTATCCTCCCCCCCCCCCCTCACTATCTTCACCTCTCCCCCTTTACTTCCCCCCCCTCCCCCCTCCACTTCCTCCCCTTCCCTCCCTATCCCCCCCTCCCCTCTCACTACTTCACCTCTCCCTCTCACTATCCCCCCTCCCCTCTCCATCCTCCCCTTCCCTCCCCTACCCCCCTCTCCCTGTCACATCTTCACCTCTCCCCTCCACTATCTTTACCTCTCCCCCCACTATCTTCACCTCTCCCTCCACATCTTCACCCCCCCCTCACTATCCTCCCCTCTCCCTCTCACATCCTCCCTCCCCTCTCACTACTTCACCTCTCCCCCTCACATCCTCCCCCCCCCCTCTCACATCCCCCCTCTCCCTCCACTATCCTCCCCTCTCCCCCGTCACTTCTTCACCTCCCCTCTCACTATCTTTCCCCCTCCCTCTCACTATCCCCCCCCCTCCCTGCACTATCTTTTACCCTCCCTCCACTATCTTCACCTCCCCTCTCACTGTCTTTACCCTCCCTCTCACTATCTTCACCTCTCCTCTCACTGTCTTCACCTCTCCCTCTCACACTTCCCCTCTCCTCCCATCCGTCTTCCTCTTAGGAAGAATTATAAGCATCTTTCTACCCTAAGCAGCATTTGATCGGGATTTGCCTAATCACCCCAGGGTTCACTGAACTGCCTTCAAAAGAACGTAATTGAACCCGGGCATTTAAAGATTACGCGGGGTACGACTCTAAAAATCCAGTTTACTCATTGCAAAAAGGTTTCTTTGTACTACGTGGGGTTCGGTTGTATCTCGTAGGGTTCATTGTTCACGTGGGGTTCATTGTACACTGGGTTCATTGACTACGGGGGTTCTTTTGTACTACGTAGGGTTTCATTGTATCACGTGGGGTTCATTTTGTATCTACAGGGTTCTTGTACTACAGGGTTCATTATATCTACGCAGAGTTCGATTGTATCTACCCAAGTCATTGTTCTACCAGGGTTTTTATTTTATCTACTATGGTTCATAGTGTCTAGTAGGGTTTATTTGTGTCTACGTATAGTTCATGTTCTACGCAGGTTTTGTTGTGTCTACGTAGGGTTTCAGGTGTCTACGCGGGGTTTTTATTGTGTCACGAGGGTTCAGTTGTCTACGCAGGTTTATTTTGTGTCACTAAGTTCGTTGTGCCCACGCAGGGTTTAGTTGTGTCTACGATATTTTTCAGTATGTCTCCAGATTTAGTTGTGTCTACGTAGGTTCAGGTGTCTACGCAGGGTTAGTTTGTCTACGTATAGTTCAGTATGTCTACGCAGGGTTTAGTTGTGTCTACTAGGGTTCGTATGTCTACCAGGGTTTAGTTTTGTGTCTACTAAGTTAGTATGTCTACGCAGGGTTTAGTTGTGTCTACGTTAGTTCATAGTGCACGCGGGGTTTTATTGTGTCTACTAGGTTTTCGTAGTGCTCCCAAAGGGTTTAGTTGTGTCTACTATATTCAGTAGTGTCACGCAGGGTTTAGTTTGTCTACTATGGTTCATATGTCACGGGGGTTTTTTTTTGGTCTACGTAAAGTTCATAGTGTTACGCGGGGTTTATTTTGTCCTATGTATGGTTCAGTATGCCCCTACGCGGGGGTTTAGTTGTGTCACGTAAGTTCAGTGTCACCAGGTTTAGTTGTGTCTACGTATAGTTCGTATGTCTACGTGGGGTTTAGTTGTGTCACGTATAGTTCAGTATGTCTACGCGGGGTTTTTAGTTGTGTCTACGTATAGTTCAGTAGTGTCTACATGGGGGATTATTGTGCTACATAGTTCATATGTCAGCGGGTTTATTGTTCTACTTTGGGTTCAGTAGTGTCTACGCGGGGTTTAGTTTTTGTCACTTTTGGTTCAGTGTGCTACGCGGGGTTTTAGTTGTGCCCTACGTATTTTTTCTATGTCTACGCGGGGTTTATTTTGCATCTACGTATGGGTTTCATTTTGGTCACGCGGGGTTTAGTTGTGTCTACGTAATTCATAGTGTCACGCGGGGGTTTAGTTGGTCTACGTATGGTTCAGGGGGTTCACGCAGTTTTATTGTGTCTACGTAGGTTTCAGAGTGTCTCCAGGGTTTATTTGTTCTACGTAGGTTCGTATGTCTACGGGGGGTTTTTAGTTGTGTCTACGAATTTCAGTAGGTCTACGTAGGTTTAGTTGTTCTACGTATCTTCAGTAGTGTCACGCAGGTTTAGTTTTTTCTACGGGGGGTTCAGTATGTCACGGGGGGTTTAGTTGTGCTACGTATGGTTCATATTTCTACGCAGGGTTTATTTTGGGTTCACTAGGGTTCTAGTGTCTACGCGGGGTTTAGTTTTTGCCCTACGAATATTTCTATTCTACGCGGGGTTTTTTTTGGTCTACGTAGGTTCAGTAGTGATACTCGGGGTTTTGTTTGCTACGTATGGTTCTATGTCTACCAGGTTTTAGTTTACTACGATATTTCAGTAGTGTCTACGCAGGGTTTAGTTGTGTCACTAGGTTCAGTAGTGATACGCAGGTTTAGTTGTGTTTTAAATGGTTCATATGTCACGCGGGGTTTAGTTGTACTACATATAGTTCTAGTGCTACGCGGATTTTAGTTGTCTACGTAGGTTCATAGTGTCTACGCGGGGTTTTTAGTTGTGTCTACGTAATTCATAGTTCACGCGGGGTTTAGTTGTTCTACGTATGGTTCAGAGGCCTACGGGGTTTTTAGTTTGTGCCTAGGGATAGTTCTATGTCACGCAGGGTTAGTTGGTTCTACGTATTTTCATATTTTCTACGTGGGGTTTATTTGTGTCTACGTATAGTCAAGGTCTACGGGGGTTTTAGTTGGTCTACGTATACTTCATAGTGTCTACGCAGGGTTAGTTGTTCACGATGGTTCAGTAGTGTCTACGCAGGGTTTAGTTGTGTCTACGTATAGTTCAGTAGTGTCTACGCAGGGTTTAGTTGTGTCTACGTATGGTTCAGTAGTGTCTACGCAGGGTTTAGTTGTGTCTACGTATGGTTCAGTAGTGTCTACGCAGGGTTTAGTTGTGTCTACGCAAGGCTTCATTGTACCTCCGTAGGCTTCCATTGTATCTACGCAGTGTTCAAGTGAACCTAGCTAGTGTTCCGTCAGCACACAACAACTAGCAAAGTAAGTAAAGCTATTTTGTTTTATGCTAATTCTATTTTTATCTACTCAACAATTACAAATAGGTTTTTAAACAACCCCCGGGAGCGCGTTGAAAAAATACAAGGTAACGGGTTGTAAATACATAGAACAGTGTAAATACATAGGTGACAGTTGTAAATACATTATAACGTAGAATGGTAACAAAAATCAAGAAAGAGAAATGCATAAAAAAAAAAATTTTATTAGAAAAAAGCAGAATCCCTTCAAAGGGCCAGTCGAAAAACTGAATAAAAAAATATATTGAAAAAAAGGGAAAAAAGCGCTAATTAACGGGAGAGTGGCTCAGAAGGGGCTAGCAGGGGTTGGAAATTTACTGGGAATCTACTGGGATTGACGGGGAAATTTAAAACTCGTTTGGAGTAGCATTTTTTGCTGGGATGTTGTGACGCCGGGTATGTTTGGAGATTGATCTCAGAGAAGAGAGAGAAGGAAAAGAGAGAAAAGAGAAGAAGGGGAGAGAGAGAGAGAGAGAGAGAGAGAGAAGAGAAGAGAGAGGAGAGAGAGAAGAAAAAAGAAGAGAGAGAGGAGAGAGAGAGAGAGAGAGAGAGGGGGGGAGAGAGAGATCAGGGAGTTGGAGATTTATCAGGAAAGGGAAAGGGAGAGAGAGAGCTCTGTTATTTTTGAGAATGACTCAAGAGAGAGAGAGAGAGAGCCTGAGTATGTTTTTAGATTGATCTCTAAGAGAGACAGACGACAACAGACAGACAGACAAGAGAGAGAGAGAGAGAGAGAGAGACAGAGAGAGAGAGACAATAGAGAGGGAGAGCCAGGGTATGTTTAGATTGATCTCAAAAAAGGAAAAAGGGGAGAGAGAGGAAGAGAGAAGAGCCTGGTATTTTGAGTTGACCTAGGAGAGAGAGAGAGGAGAAGAAGCAGACAGACAGACAGACAGACAGAGAAAGACAAGAGAGAGAGAGACAACAAAAGAGAGCTCTGGGAATGTTTGAGTTATCCAGAGAGAGAGGGGAGAGCTCTGGATTTTTTGAGTTGATCACAAGAAGAAGAGACGAGTGCTCTGGGTAGTTTGAAATTTATCTCAAGAGATAGAAGATAGATAGATAGATAATAGATAATAGATAGAAGAGGAGAGGGAGAGAGAGAGACGAGAGGAGAGAGAGAGAGAGAGAGGAGAGAGAGAGAGAGAGAGAAGAAAGAGGAGAGAGAGAGAAAGAGAGAGAGAGAGAGAAAAGGGGAAAAGAGAGAGAGAGAGAGAAGCTCTGGGTATGTTTGACACTGCTCTCAGGAGAGACAGATAGACAGATACAGAGAATGAGAGTATCAGTGGGTAAATCCAATATCAGATGTTTCTCTTAAGCAAGTCATCATCCTTAGCGTCAGCGAACTACGTATAATGAACATCTATGTTACATTGTTATCCAGAGTCCTTTGTGGAAAAATCAAACAGCAAGGAAACGTGTTTGACCCTTTGCAATGGAACATTGTACCGCAAAGGAATCTGGTGATGTGTTCTGACGTGTTAAATTCAACGGCCAATTGAATCTCCGGAATTCCATACCTATGCAGCTGACCGTACCTTTGTTTGGACAACTGTGCTGTCTGTTGCACCTTTGTACGTGAATCAGAGACTTATAACTGGGAAGAGGTGGTAAGTTATATTTGTAATTAAGAACCTATTGGTAATATTGACTAGTAGAGAACTGTGTGATCTAACGTTGAAGTCGGTGAGATACTGAAGGAAGGGACTTCGATGTTCAACGATGGACTGGGTATACTTATGATGATAAACCTTTCCGGACTTCGATGTTCAACGATGGACTGGGTATACTTATGATGATAAACCTTTCCGGACTTCGATGTTCAACGATGAATTAGATGTATTTGTAGTGATAGAATGAAGAAGGGAACTTCAATATTCAACGATGGACTGGATATACTTATGATAAACCTTTCCGGACTTCAATGTTCAACGATGGACTGGGTATACTTAAAATGATAAACCTTTCTGGACTTCAATGTTCAACGATGGACTTGGTATCCTTGTGGTGTGAAAATTGACTTAGCAGTAGTTATTAAGGAGTCTGCTGTGATAGTCTGCTGTGATGATTCCAGCATTGCAACGACTCTTATTCTTCTTCGTCTTCTGAGAATTTTTTCTTCTCTTTGTTCTCTCTGTCTTTATTCACCTGTCTTCCCCTTCCCTCTAGTTTTTACGGTCTTTCATATTTTTCTTCTCTTGTCTACATTCTTTATTCACTTTCTTCTTCTTCCCTTGACTCATTTATCTTTTTATTCCTCTTTCATATCTTCTCTCTCTCTCTCTCTCTCTCTCTCTCTCTCTCTCCTCTCTCTCTCTCTCTCTCTCTCTCTCTCTCTCTCTCTCTCTCTCTCTCTCTCTCTCTCTCATTCCTCTTTTTTACTGCGAGGCTCTTTACATCTTCCTTCTTTATTTCCTCCTCCGCTTTTTGCCTCGTTTTCTTCCCCTCCATTTACTCCTCCTTGCCTCCTTCTCCTCCACTTCTTACCTCCTCTCATTTCCATTTACTTCTTTCACTCTGTCTCTTCTTCCACTGTCTCCGTCTTCATCGCTTCTTCTCCTCTTTCATCTTCTCCACTGTATTTATTTCGTCTTCTTATTTACTTTCTCTTTTCCTATTCTCCTTTCTATCCATGACCTTCCTTCTTCATTTCCTCATGCACCTCTACCTATTCGTCTCCTCGTGTACATTCTCCTCTTCTATCTCCTTTTCTCTTCTCTTCCTCCATCTTGGTCTCCTCTCCCATCCCTCTTCCTCCATCTTGGTTTCCTCTCCCATCCCTCTTCCTCCATCTTGGTCTCCTCTCCCATCCCACTTCCTCCATCTTGGTCTCCTCTCCCATCCCTCTTCCTCCATCTTGGTCTCCTCTCCCATCCCTCTTTCTCCATCTTGGTCTCCTCTCCCATCCCTCTTCCTCCAACTTGGTTTCCTCTCCCATCCCTCTTCCTCCAACTTGGTCTCCTCTCCCATCCCTCTTCCTCCAACCTGGTCTCCTCTCCCGTCCCTCTTCCTCCATCCTGGTCTCCTCTCCCATCCCTCATTCCTCCAGCTTGGTCTCCTCTCCCATCCCTCTTCCTCCATCCTGGTCTCCTCTCCCATCCCTCTTCCTCCAACTTGGCCTCCTCTCCCATCCCTCTTCCTCCATCCTGGTCTCCTCTCCCATCCCTCATTCCTCCAGCTTGGTCTCCTCTCCCATCCCTCTTCCTCCATCCTGGTCTCCTCTCCCATCCCTCTTCCTCCAACTTGGCCTCCTCTCCCATCCCTCTTCCTCCATCCTGGTCTCCTCTCCCATCCCTCTCCTGCCTCCTGCTACCACCAAGGGAGCCAAAATTGACCTTCTTTGATCCCACCCACAGGAAGGTCCTCAGACTTACCCGTCTTGGTAGTGCTGCTACGAGGCCGCCTCTTTAATAAGACCTTCCCTCTTTATCTTCAGGGAGAATATCAAACAATTTGAAAATCATGTTAGAGGACGTGACAGGGTGGGTCGTTTCGCACTCCCTTACTCCCTCTCACTCTCTCTCTCTCTCTCTCTCTCTCTCTCTCTCTCTCTCTCTCTCTCTCTCTCTCTCTCTCTCTCTCTCTCTCTCTCTCTCTCTCTCTCTCTCTCTCTCTCTCTCTCAGTCTCTCACTATCTCCATCTGTCCCTATCTCTTTGTCTCTACCTCCTACCACCTCTCCTTCCCTGTAATCTTATTCTGTTTTCGCTTTTGTGGTGTAAAAACGGGAGTAATACACTTAAGGGGGAAGAATAGCTACTCTCTCTCTCTCTTTCTCTGTCTATCTATCTATCTACGTATCTATCAGATTGTCTATATATCTAATCTATCAGAACATCCAGGTTGCTCTAAGTGATGCTTGAAATATTCTGTGTATGACGTCCAGTGTTATACTCTTGTCCATTTGACTCTCTGGCATTACCGCTGTCTCCACTGGCAACACATTTTTATCAATCGTATGTTCAGTTCCTCAGAGACCTCGTTTCTGGCGATCTCTCCTCTTTCCTTCCTCAGTCTTGTTATCAGGTCTTCGACTGTGGTCTTTCTTCTGATACATCTGGATGACATTTTTTGGCTCATTGTTCCTATGTTATTTTCAGCTTTATTCCTCTCCCTTTGCATCTTTTGACGGTTTTTCTCCCTTCTTTGTTTTCTGCTGTCCTTCGCTTTCTGCATTCTTTCCATGCT
This sequence comes from Cherax quadricarinatus, assembly GCF_026875155.1. Lineage (NCBI taxonomy): Eukaryota > Metazoa > Arthropoda > Malacostraca > Decapoda > Parastacidae > Cherax > Cherax quadricarinatus. The sequence goes on from NC_069472.1 coordinate 26,505,510, forward strand.
CTTCTATTTTTTGTTTTCTCTTCTCTACTCATTCTTCTTACTGTTTCTTCTTCTTCTTTAGTTTCCCTGAGAGAAATGGTTATAACTATGACCATAATTTTTAAACGGGTGGACCGGTAAGCCAGTGGAAGGCCTCGGTCAGCTGACCAAAAGCTCCAACGGCGAGTCATCATATGACTGAGATTCGCGTCAGGTAACACTTGTTTCCTAACAACCCTTACATAACCTAACATAGTTTCCCTGAACGTATGTGTGTGTGTGTGTGTGTGTGTGTGTGTGTGTGTGTGTGTGTGTGTGTGTGTGTGTGTGTGTGTGTGTGTGTGTGTGTGTGTGTGTGTGTGTGTGCGTGCGTGTGTGTGTGTGTGTGTGTGTGTGTGTGTGTGCGTGTGTGTGTGTGTGTGTGTGTGTGTGTGTGTGTGTGTGTGTGCGTGTGTGTGTGTGTATGTGTGTGTGTTTGTGTGGGTGTGTACTTACCTATATGTGGTTGCAGGGGTCGATTCATAACTCCTGGCCCCGCCTCTTCACTGGTCGATACTAATTCACTCTCTCCCTGCTCCATGATCTTTGTCATACCTCTTCTTAAAGCTATTTATAGAATTTGCTTCCACTACTTCACACTCCAGATTATTCCAGTTCCTGACAACTCTAAGACTAAAGAAATACTTCCTAACATCCCTATGACTCATCTGAGTTTTCAGCTTCCAATTGTGTCCCCTTGTTTCTGTGTCCCATCTCTGAAACATTCGATCCTTGTCCACCTTGTCAATGCTTCTCAGTATTTTATACGTTTTTATCATGTGTATGTATGTGTGTGTGAGTTTGTGTGTGTGTGTGTGTGTGTGTGTGTGTGTGTGTGTGTGTGTGTGTGTGTGTGTGTGTGTGTGTGTGTGTGTGTGTGTGTGTGTGTGTGTGTGTGTGTGTGTCTGTGTCTGTCTGTCTGTCTGTCTCTCTGTCTGTCTCTGCGTGTGTGTCTGTATGGTGAATATGGAGTAGACGCAGCATCACATCTCACGATGGAGAGAGCATCTGAATAGAGCAATAACCCAAAGTTTTAATGAAAGTAAGCCTGAGAGAGAGTTTCCTCTCTCTCTTTCTCTCTCTCTCTCCTCACACACACACCTTGCAATATGCTCTGCTATTGCCTTACTGACGACGACCAGAAAACAAATACAAACGGTATCTCGTACAAGTTCTTGACACGTTTTCACTCCTACATATTCCATAAGTCTTTCTTCCTCCTCATGTCACATCTTCATTAATATATATACATATATATACATACATACATACATATATATATATATATATATATATATATATATATATATATATATATATATATATATATATAATATATATATATATTATATATATATATATATATATAAATTGCAGAAAATAGGAGGATGTCCAAGCAAGTACATTCCCAGAGGACCGTCTTTACTTGGGTGAGTGAGTGAGTGAGGGAGAGAGGAGGGCACAGGAAGTGCCCCCAGGCACAACAGTGCCCACAGCCAGAAGGATGAATATTATAGCATTAGAAAAATCCCTCAAGTATTAATATTGTAATAGCCTAAACGAAATTAACGTGGCAATAATAAAAAAATCGGTCATATTCCGCTATGACATCAATAGCTACTACTATTCCAATCATGAGACTACTATTCCAATCATAAGACTACTAGTCCAATCATGAGACTACTATTCCAATCATGAGACTACTATTCCAATCATAAGACTACTAGTCCAATCATGAGACTACTATTCCAATCATGAGACTACTATTCCAGTCATGAGACTACTATTCCAATCATGAGACTACTATTCCAATCATGAGACTACTATTCCAATCATGAGACTACTATTCCAGTCATGAGACTACTATTCCAATCATGAGACTACTATTCCAATCATGAGACTACTATTCCAATCATGAGACTACTATTCCAATCATTAGACTATATTCCAATCATAAGACTACTATTCCAATCATGAGACTACTATTCCAATCATGAGACTACTATTCCAACCTTGAGACTACTATTCCAACCTTGAGACTACTATTCCAATCATTAGACTACTATTCCAATCATGGGACTACTATTCCAATCATGAGACTACTATTCCAATCATGAGACTACTATTCCAATCATGAGACTACTATTCCAATCATGAGACTACTATTCCAATCATGAGACTAGGGTCAAAAGGAGTGTATTTCTTACTGTGTGTTTGAGAGCCTATCAAAGGTGAAGTCCGGAGTTCCTAGATGAAGAAATTAGGAAAATATTTGACACTGCTGTATCCCAAGATGTTTGTGGAATCTTCCTTACTGGCAGCTAAGAAAACGTATTATAGAACAGATCATAGGATAACACCTCAGACCAAGAATGTGCTGGTCCTCCCATATAACCAGAATTTATCTGTCCTGCCGAATGTTCTTAGGAGATTTAATATACAAGAAGTATTTAAAAATTCACGGACTGTTAGAAGCATCCTGGTAAAGAATGCTCCCCAAAAACGTGTTGGTGGTGTCTACAGAGTTAGTTGCAATGGTTGTAGTCTCTCCTAATTGGGACAAATGGGAAAACCATTGGAGGTGAGAATTTCCCACCACACTTATTCGATATGTATAGCACAGGAGTCGAACGCGATTTTCAGCCATATTAGAGCTTGTAATAACCCGGCAAACTGACGGGAAGCAAGAGTCATCTTCCCTTGTTCCTCCTGGATTGAAAGGATTATAGAATCGGTAGTTATTAAGCATGATAGGCAGTCATTATACAATATCAGTGATGGGCTGTTCAAATTAGATGCGTTTTTAGTTGAGGCAATAGTACACAGTTTAAAACTGGGCTCTTAAATGAATGCATTAGACTGTCTTAAATGTAGTGCCACACAGAGGAATTACGGCCTGTTTATCCTGCAGTTTCTGAAGGTTGAACCAGAGTTTGCCTCAGAATTATGTGGGTTGAATATCTGTGGTCGTCTTTCTTGTTATTGCAGATGCCTCCGTCTTTAAATGAATTTATTTTAATGAGCCCCATTTCTTTTACACAGCTTTTAGAAGTCTCCCCTTTAAATGTTACCGTTTTCTCGTCACTTTAAAGGGACACATTGTCCCGTGGGAGGTTACCTTATAATTGCCAGTGACTGCTGTATCACTGACTATATATTTATGTATGTAAAGCTATTGATGTCATAGCGGAATATGACCGATTTTTTTATTATTGCCACGTTAATTTCGTTTAGGCTATTACAGTATTAATGCTTGAGGAATTTTTCTAATGCTATAATATTCATCCTTCTGGCTGTGGGCACTGTTGTGCCTGGGGGCACTTCCTGTGCCCTCCTCTCTCCCTCACTCACTCAATCACCCAAGTAAAGACGGTCCTCTGGGAATGTACTTGCTTGGACATCCTCCTATTTTCTGCAATTTTGCAAGCTCCTGATGATGTGTTGATTGTATGACGAAAGGCCTATAACTATCATTGTACTCCCCCCGTGGTTGTTTTGCACCCTGTATAGCTTGGTTTAGATAATATATATAATATATATATATATATATATATATATATATATATATATATATATATATATATATATATATATATATATATATATATGTGTGTGTGTGTGTGTGTGTGGCAGAATTTGCTCCTCTGCGTTAGCAGAGGGAAGCGCTTACGTTGCTACTCTCATCGTTGTTAAGTTGCCTCGTTGCCTTTCTATTGCCTGAGGAATGGAGGGAGGGAAGGAGGAGGAAGGAGGGAGGAAGGGAAGGAGGGAGAGAAGGAGGGAAGGAGGGATGGAGGGAGGGAGGGAAGGAGGGAGGGAGGGAGGGAGGGAGGGAAGGAGGGAGGGAGGGAGGGAGGGAGGAAGGGAGGAAGGGGGAAGGTGGGAGGGAGGGAGGGAGGAAGGGAGGGAGGGAGGGAGGGAAGGGTATTGAACCAGTTTCAACTTTCCGGCCACTCACTGACTTAACGGGGAAATTCATGGTTGGAAAGTTAAGCTGGTTAGAAAGAGATGGGAATGCGTGCCTGAGCTAGCTCTCTCTGTGTTTCTCTCTCTCTCTCCCTCTCTCTCTCTCTTCCTCTCTCTCTCTCTCTCTCTCTCTCTCTCTCTCTCTCTCTCTCTCTCTCTCTCTCTCTCTCTCTCTCTCTCTCTCTCTCTCTCTCTCACTCTCTCTCTCTCTAACTCTCTCTCCTATGGCGAGCTAGTTTTAAAACTAGGCGCCTAGTACGTTAATCAGTGAACCACGTTTCTCTGATGAGAGATTTAATTTGCAATATTTCTATATACTAGTTAGGGTATATACCACTACTGTCTCCAAATATACCACTACTGTCTCAATATATATACCACTACTGTCTCCATATATGCCACTACTGTCTCCATATATACCACTACTGTCTCCATATATACCACTACTGTCTCAATATATATACCACTACTGTCTCCATATATGCCACTACTGTCTCCATATATACCACTTCTGTCTCCATATATATCACTACTGTCTCCATATATACCACTACTGTCTCCATATATACCACTACTGTCTCCATATAAACCACTACTGTCTCCATATAGACCACTACTGTCTCCATATATACCACTACTGTCTCCATATATACCACTACTGTCTCAATATAACCCAATACTGTCTCCATATAAACCACTACTGTCTCCATATATACCACTACTGTCTCCATATAAACCACTACTGTCTCCATATAGACCACTACTGTCTCCATATAGACCACTACTGTCTCCATGCCTACCACTGCTGTCTCCACACAGACCAGTATTGTTAGATCCCCTAGGGTTTAGCACTTTTCCCTTGAATAAAATAACTTGGCAGCAAGTTCCAAATATTTCAGTCGAGACATGAGTGAGAGTTATGCTGGTTGCCCGTCTTGTGGTATACCAACACACTTCTCGTTTCCCACCGAGACTGGACAGGTCGAGACGCCGAAGGGCAGGACAGAATTGATTTTTCAATTGAAAGGTCATTAACCAGAGCCTGTCGAGGCCAGAAGTGCGTAGCTCTGTACGTTCACCTACCTTGTACGTTCGTCTACCTTGTACGTTCGTCTACCTTGTACGTTCACCTACCTTGTACGTTCATCTACCTTGTACGTTCGTCTACCTTGTACGTTCGTCTACCTTGTACGTTCACCTACCTTGTACGTTCTTCTACCTTGTACGTTCATCTACCTTGTAAGTTGATCTACCTTGTACGTTCATCTACCTTGTACGTTCATCTACCTTGTACGTTCATCTACCTTGTACGTTCATCTACCTTGCACGTTCATCTACCTTGTACGTTCATCTACCTTGTACGTTCATCTACCTTGTACGTTCATCTACCTTGTACGTTCATCTACCTTGTAAGTTGATCTACCTTGTACGTTCATCTACCTTATGCGTTAATCTACCTTATACGTTCGTCTACCTTGTACGTTCATCTACCTTGTACGTTCATCTACCTTGTAAGTTGATCTACCTTGTACGTTCATCTACCTTGTACGTTCATCTACCTTGTACGTTCATCTACCTTGTAAGCTGATCTACCTTGTATGTTCATCTACCTTGTACGTTCATCTACCTTGTACGTTCATCTACCTTGTACGTTCATCTACCTTGTACGTTCATCTCTACCTTGTACGTTCATCTACCTTGTACGTTCATCTACCTTGTAAGCTGATCTACCTTGTATGTTCATCTACCTTGCACGTTCATCTACCTTGTACGTTCATCTACCTTGTACGTTCATCTACCTTGTAAGTTGATCTACCTTGTACGTTCATCTACCTTGTAAGTTGATCTACCTTGTACGTTCATCTACCTTGTAAGCTGATCTACCTTGTATGTTCATCTACCTTGTAAGTTGATCTACCTTGTACGTTCATCTACCTTGTACGTTCATCTACCTTGTAAGCTGATCTACCTTGTATGTTCATCTACCTTGCACGTTCATCTACCTTGTACGTTCATCTACCTTGTACGTTCATCTACCTTGTAAGCTGATCTACCTTGTATGTTCATCTACCTTGTAAGTTGATCTACCTTGTACGTTCATCTACCTTGTACGTTCATCTACCTTGTAAGCTGATCTACCTTGTACGTTCATCTACCTTGTAAGCTGATCTACCTTGTACGTTCATCTACCTTGTACGTTCATCTACCTTGTACGTTCATCTACCTTGTAAGCTGATCTACCTTGTATGTTCATCTACCTTGTACGTTCATCTACCTTGTACGTTCATCTACCTTGTAAGTTGATCTACCTTGTACGTTCATCTACCTTGTAAGTTGATCTACCTTGTACGTTCATCTACCTTGTACGTTCATCTACCTTGTAAGCTGATCTACCTTGTATGTTCATCTACCTTGCACGTTCATCTACCTTGTACGTTCATCTACCTTGCACGTTCATCTACCTTGTACGTTCATCTACCTTGTACGTTCATCTACCTTGTATGTTCATCTACCTTGTACGTTCATCTACCTTGTAAGTTGATCTACCTTGTACGTTCATCTACCTTGTACGTTCATCTACCTTGTACGTTCATCTACCTTGTAAGCTGATCTACCTTGTACGTTCATCTACCTTGTACGTTCATCTACCTTGTAAGTTGATCTACCTTGTACGTTCATCTACCTTGTAAGCTGATCTACCTTGTACGTTCATCTACCTTGTACGTTCATCTACCTTGTACGTTCATCTACCTTGTACGTTCATCTACCTTGTACGTTCATCTACCTTGTAAGCTGATCTACCTTGTACGTTCATCTACCTTGTACGTTCATCTACCTTGTAAGTTGATCTACCTTGTACGTTCATCTACCTTGTAAGCTGATCTACCTTGTACGTTCATCTACCTTGTACGTTCATCTACCTTGTAAGCTGATCTACCTTGTACGTTCATCTACCTTGTAAGCTGATCTACCTTGTACGTTCATCTACCTTGTACGTTCATCTACCTTGTACGTTCATCTACCTTGTACGTTCATCTACCTTGTACGTTCATCTACCTTGTACGTTCATCTACCTTGTAAGCTGATCTACCTTGTACGTTCATCTACCTTGTACGTTCATCTACCTTGTACGTTCATCTACCTTGTACGTTCATCTACCTTGTACGTTCATCTACCTTGTAAGCTGATCTACCTTGTACGTTCATCTACCTTGTAAGCTGATCTACCTTGTACGTTCATCTACCTTGTAAGTTGATCTACCTTGTTACGTTTCATCTACCTTGTAAGCTGATCTACCTTGTACGTTCATCTACCTTGTACGTTCATCTACCTTGTACGTTCATCTACCTTGTACGTTCATCTACCTTGTACGTTCATCTACCTTGTAAGCTGATCTACCTTGTACGTTCATCTACCTTGTAAGCTGATCTACCTTGTACGTTCATCTACCTTGTACGTTCATCTACCTTGTAAGCTGATCTACCTTGTACGTTCATCTACCTTGTAAGCTGATCTACCTTGTACGTTCATCTACCTTGTAAGCTGATCTACCTTGTACGTTCATCTACCTTGTACGTTCATCTACCTTGTACGTTCATCTACCTTGTACGTTCATCTACCTTGTACGTTCATCTACCTTGTACGTTCATCTACCTTGTAAGCTGATCTACCTTGTACGTTCATCTACCTTGTAAGCTGATCTACCTTGTACGTTCATCTACCTTGTAAGCTGATCTACCTTGTACGTTCATCTACCTTGTAAGTTGATCTACCTTGTACGTTCATCTACCTTGTAAGCTGATCTACCTTGTACGTTCATCTACCTTGTAAGCTGATCTACCTTGTACGTTCATCTACCTTGTAAGCTGATCTACCTTGTACGTTCATCTACCTTGTACGTTCATCTACCTTGTACGTTCATCTACCTTGTAAGCTGATCTACCTTGTACGTTCATCTACCTTGTAAGCTGATCTACCTTGTACGTTCATCTACCTTGTACGTTCATCTACCTTGTAAGCTGATCTACCTTGTACGTTCATCTACCTTGTAAGCTGATCTACCTTGTACGTTCATCTACCTTGTAAGCTGATCTACCTTGTACGTTCATCTACCTTGTACGTTCATCTACCTTGTACGTTCATCTACCTTGTAAGTTGATCTACCTTGTATGTTCATCTACCTTGTACGTTCATCTACCTTGTAAGTTGATCTACCTTGTACGTTCATCTACCTTGTACGTTCATCTACCTTGTACGTTCATCTACCTTGTACGTTCATCTACCTTGTAAGTTGATCTACCTTGTATGTTCATCTACCTTGTACGTTCATCTACCTTGTACGTTCATCTACCTTGTACGTTCATCTACCTTGTAAGCTGATCTACCTTGTATGTTCATCTACCTTGTACGTTCATCTACCTTGTACGTTCATCTACCTTGTACGTTCATCTACCTTGTACGTTCATCTACCTTGTACGTTCATCTACCTTGTACGTTCATCTACCTTGTACGTTCATCTACCTGTACGTTCATCTACCTTGTACGTTCATCTACCTTGTACGTTCATCTACCTTGTACGTTCATCTACCTTGTACGTTCATCTACCTTGTAAGCTGTCTACCTTGTACGTTCATCTACCTTGTACGTTCATCTACCTTGTACGTTCATCTACCTTGTACGTTCATCTACCTTGTACGTTCATCTACCTTGTAAGTTGATCTACCTTGTACGTTCATCTACCTTGTACGTTCATCTACCTTGTACGTTCATCTACCTTGTACGTTCATCTACCTTGTAAGCTGATCTACCTTGTACGTTCATCTACCTTGTACGTTCATCTACCTTGTACGTTCATCTACCTTGTACGTTCATCTACCTTGTACGTTCATCTACCTTGTAAAGCTGATCTACCTTGTACGTTCATCTACCTTGTACGTTCATCTACCTTGTACGTTCATCTACCTTGTACGTTCATCTACCTTGTACGTTCATCTACCTTGTAAGTTGATCTACCTTGTACGTTCATCTACATTTGTACGTCCATACATCTTGTACAGTCATCTACCTTGTATAGAAGGAGGAAAATGAGAGGGGAGGGAGGAAGGTAGGCCATCCAAGGGAGTGGTGTATACTCAAGATAAGAGTAAGACTCTTGCCTCGTATACAGTTTTACAGCTCTTGTTGACATGAAGCTGTCAGCATGAATCTTAAAGCTGTAAGGTTCTCTTCTCCTTGCTCTCTCTGAGGTTCAGTAAGATGTTCAGTAAGATGTTCTTCTTAGTGTTAGAAATCATTGTTCATCACCTGTTCATCACCTAGATATTATCTTAAGTAACTTCGTTTCTGAAAGACTCCTCTCTCTCTCTTTTTTTTTTTTTTACACAGGGTTTGACAAGGTTAAGGATCCCTAGCTTTATTGACAAGTTATTTACAGGTTAAGGATTCCTAACTTTATTGGCAAGCTAAGAGCTGTTACCTACATCAGCTCATTTGAAAGCATTTTTATTGTTATGAGACATACAAGAGGGAACAGGATGAAGTTGGAGCCATCTGTGGGCCAGCATTTTCATTTGATCAACTGACTTTATCTCGTTGACATCATTATCCTGTACGAATGTGTTCCATACTCGAGTCATCCTGGGTATGTATGATCTCAGATGGAGTGATGTTCTGGAGAAGGGTACAGCCAGAGTGAAGTTGCTGCTTTCTGCCCGTCTTGTGGCATAAAAGCTTGTTTCACGCTGTCCTCGAAGTGGATCCAAGTGTGGTATTTTGACAATATTGGCCTTGTACATAACAGTAAGGCCACCCACATCCCTCCTATGTTGAAGGCTCTGCTGAAATGACAGATCTATCCAGGATGGGTCCAGGCGAGAGATGAGACGTCTTGCTCTGTTCTCTACTCTGTCAAGCAGTCGCAGATGAGAGGGGGGGCAGGCAAACCAAGAAAGTGGAGCATACTCAAGGTGTGAGCGTACTTGTGCCTCGTACAGAATCTTGCAACCCCTGCTGTCAAGCAGATGAGAGATACGGCGAAGTGCTGTAATCTTCTCTCTCTCTCTCTCTCTCTCTCTCTCTCTCTCTCTCTCTCTCTCTCTCTCTCTCTCTCTCTCTCTCTCTCTCTCTCTCTCTCTCTCTCTCTCTCTCTCTCTCTCTCTCCTCTCCTCTCTCTCTCTCTCTCTCTCTCTCCTCTTGCAATATGCTCTGTATTGCATCACTGCCAACAACTACAAAATAAACACATGTCCTTGTTTACAGTAACTGGGATCTCTGATGTTACAAGCAACAACAACAAAACCTTGTGTTTTCTTGTTTTATTTGTAAATATAATGGCCCCCGCGGCTCGGTTCCAGACCAGGCTGCTATATCACAAGATGTTATCATAGAAATAAATATTATCAGGAAAGGGGACGGATCACTTATCCTGTCAGAGTACAAAACGTTTACCAGGCTTCCGTCTGACTCACGGCAGGAGGGTGGCACCTTTCACTGGATGTTCACGGTCTACTAAATGACTAATCTATAGGGACCACGGTTCGAGAGCCTCGTCCTACCACCCCGTCCACCGTCGTTTGTCACAAACTAACGAAGTAGCCACCAACGTACCAGCAAACAACGTACTCACCAGCCCAGTTGTTTGCTCACAACTGTAACAATCGTCACAAACAACCAGCCCGACAAACTTGTGGGAATTTCGAACACTGATCTCAAACGAGAGTGGAAGCCCAAGCACACACACACACACACACACACACACACACACACACACACACACACATACAAGGGATAGTTTCAACTCCAGAAGCAAAAAGTTTTGCATATAAGGGTTTCCAAGAACGCTGAGGCTCTGCCCAGCAGTTTTCAAAGTTCCTGACAGCTGCTGACGCGGGATGTGGCTGGAGGTCCAGAGAAAAATATGTGTATATGTACGAGTAACAACAGGGAAAAGCCGGGTTCGATTCCCAGGTCCGTGGAGGTGGGATGTATGCGTTCATGTGTGGTTTGTTGTTGTGCTGGTGGGGTCACCGTTGGTTTAAGTGCTGGTGTAAGTGCTGGTGTAAGTGCGGGTTTAAGTGCTGGTGTAAATGCTGGTGTAAGTGATAGCGTTAATACTGGTTTAAGTGCTGGTGTAAGTGCCGGTGTAAGTGCGGGTTTAAGTGCTGGTTTAAGTGCTAGTTTAAGTGCTGGTTTAAGTGCTGGTGTAAGTGCTGGTGTAAGTGCTGGTTTAAGTGCTGGTGTAAGTGCTGGTGCAAGTGCTGGTGTAAGTGCTGGTGTAAATGCTGGTATAAGTGATGGTGTAAGTGCTGGTGTGTGTCTCTTCATCCATGGGCTGGTGTAAGCGCTTCTCACCTTACCCAAAAAAATCATTTTGCCGATAGGAAGTACGTCTGTCTCCCATTCAACAGACGGAGGATCGAGCCTCCTCCGTTCAATAACCTACACGGGTTTAGCGTTCAACATGAATTGAACAACACTGCTCTCTCTCAATATACTTTCTAGGAGACAAAGATTCCGCGTATATCGAAAATATAACCAACATAAACAAGGGTCTGTTGATGTAACAGTAATGTTGTATATGTCATACTTCAAGATATATTATATATCTGGGTTATGTCTGTTATATTGCAAGGCTTAATATGTCTGGGTTAACCTCGGTTAATATTAGGTTAATGTTAACAAGGTTAGCATGACTCAAGAAATCGTAATGACACGATTGTAAACAAACCATACCCCCGGCCGGGATTGAACCCGCGGTCATAGAGTCTCAAAACTCCAGCCCGTCGCGTTAGCCACGGGCTGGAGTTTTGAGACTCTATGACCGCGGGTTCTATCCCGGCCGGGGGTATGGTTTAACAAGGTTAGGATAGGTTAATTTGCTTAATTCACTAAAAGTACAGAAAGTCATACCGCAGCTGGAACAATTTACAAATAACCCAGAATACCATGACTGGAACAATTCATATATAACCCAGAATACCATGACTGGAACAATTCACAAATAACCCAGAATACCATGACTGGAACAATTCACAAATAACCCAGAATACCATGACTGGAACAATTCACAAATAACCCACAATACCATGACTGGAACAATTCACAAATAACCCAGAATACCATGACTGGAACAATTCACAAATAACCCACAATACCATAACTGGAACAATTCACATATAACCCACAATACCATGACTGGAACAATTCACAAATAACCCAGAATACCATGACTGGAACAATTCACATATAACCCACAATACCATAACTGGAACAATTCACATATAACCCACAATACCATGACTGGAACAATTCACAAATAACCCAGAATACCATGACTGGAACAATTCACATATAACCCACAATACCATAACTGGAACAATTCACATATAACCCACAATACCATGACTGGAACAATTCACAAATAACCCAGAATACCATGACTGGAACAATTCACAAATAACCCAGAATACCATGACTGGAACAATTCACAAATAACCCACAATACCATGACTGGAACAATTCACAAATAACCCAGAATACCATGACTGGAACAATTCACAAATAACCCACAATACCATAACTGGAACAATTCACATATAACCCACAATACCATGACTGGAACAATTCACATATAACCCACAATACCATGACTGGAACAATTCACATATAACCCACAATACCATGACTGGAACAATTCACAAATAACCCAGAATACCATGACTGGAACAATTCACATATAACCATCGTCAAGTCAGTGTCAAGTGTCAAGTGTCAAGTGTCAAGTGTCAAGTGTCAAGTGTCAAGTGTCAAGTGTCAGGTGTCAGTGAATAAACAGATGACAGAACCGGAGACTCGAACCGTGGTCCTCGGTGTTGCTACATACCAGTACCACGGTTCGAGTCTCCGTCCATCAGTAAATGGGTTTCTAAAGGATTTATTATCTATGTATTTTTCAGCGTGGTTTAATATTTTTTAACCGAATTTTATCTTCGTTCACAAAAAAGTCTGCTTTCACGGAAGAAAATCTGCCTTCATGAGCAAAAAATCTGCTTTCACAAGCAAAAAATCTGCTTTCATAAAAATATTTTTTCATACAAAAATCTGCTTTCACAAAAAAAATCTGCTTTCACAAAAAAATCTGCTTTCACAAAAAAATCTGCTTTCACAAAAAATATCTGCTTTCACAAAAAAATATCTGCTTTCACAAAAAATATCTGCTTTCACAAAAAAATCTTTCACAAAAAAATCTGCTTTCACAAAAAAATCTGCTTTCACAAAAAATCTGCTTTCACAAAAAATATCTGCTTTCACAAAAAATATCTGCTTTCACAAAAAAATCTGCTTTCACAAAAAAATCTGCTTTCACAAAAAATATCTGCTTTCACAAAAAAATCTGCTTTCACAAAAAAATCTGCTTTCACAAAAAAATCTGCTTTCACAAAAAATCTTTCACAAAAAAATCTGCTTTCACAAAAAAATCTGCTTTCACTCATAAAAAAATTACGTATTTCAAAAATTTTAATTTTTAATAAATAATTGAAAATACCGTCTCTTATTTTGTTATTATTTTGGGGGGCATTAGTATAAATTTTTACTTTTTGGGGGGCATAGCCCCCGCAACCCGGTCCCAAACAAAAATTAAACCAATATTAAAAATCTCTTCTCATAACACAGTTAAAAATTTATTTTAAAAATATAATAGAATTTTTGCTATTTATTTTTAATACATTTTCATTGTTTTTATTTATTTTTACAAATAAAAAGTAATTAATGGGTCATAATAAAAATTTTCAGTATACGAGTTTGTATTATTTTATGTGGCCGTAAGTCTGAGGTAATTTATATGGCCGATAAATTATATACACCCGTCAGATAAATTGTTTATCGTTGTGTGGAGGCGTTCTCTCTCTCTCTCTCTCCTCTCTCTCCTCTCTCTCTCTCTCTCTCTCTCTCTCTCTCTCTCTCTCTCTCTCTCTCTCTCTCTCTCTCTTCTCTCTCTCTCTCTCTCTCTCACTCTCTCTCTCTCTCTCTCTCTCTCTCTCTCTCTCTCTCTCTCCTCTCTCTCTCTCTCTCTCTCTCATTCTATATATATATATATATATATAATATATATTATATATATATATATATATATATATAATATATATATATTATATATATATATATATATATATATATATATAGCTGTCTATCTATATATCTATCTATCTCTCTGTCTGTCTACTTATTTATGTATCTGTCTATCTATCTATCTATCTTTCTTTCTCTCAAATACTATTTCTCGAAGATCGATGGACTGGTGTTAAGACGTATGTGTTAGCGGTGTTAAGACGTGTATGTTAGCAGTGTTAAGACGCATGTGTTAGCGGTATTAAGACGCATGTGTTAGCGGTGTTAAGACGTGTGTATTACCGGAGTTAAGACGCATGTGTTAGCGGTGTTAAGACGCATGTGTTAGCGGTGTTAAGTTGCATGTGTTAGCAGTGTTAAGACGCATGTGTTAGCAGTGTTAAGACGCATGTGTTAGCAGTGTTAAGACGCATGTGTTAGCAGTGTTAAGACGCATGTGTTAGCGGTGTTAAGACGCATGTGTTAGCGGTGTTAAGACGCATGTGTTAGCGGTGTTAAGACGTGTGTGTTAGCGGTGTTAAGACGCGTGTGTTAGCGGTGTTAAGACGTGTGTGTTAGCAGTGTTAAGACGCATGTGTTAGCGGTATTAAGACGCATGTGTTAGCGGTGTTAAGACGTGTGTATTACCGGAGTTAAGACGCATGTGTTAGCGGTGTTAAGACGCATGTGTTAGCGGTGTTAAGTTGCATGTGTTAGCAGTGTTAAGACGCATGTGTTAGCAGTGTTAAGACGCATGTGTTAGCAGTGTTAAGACGCATGTGTTAGCGGTGTTAAGACGCATGTGTTAGCAGTGTTAAGACGCATGTGTTAGCGGTGTTAAGACGCATGTGTTAGCGGTGTTAAGACGCATGTGTTAGCGGTGTTAAGACGTGTGTGTTAGCGGTGTTAAGACGCATGTGTTAGCGGTGTTAAGACGCATGTGTTAGCGGTGTTAAGACGCATGTGTTAGCGGTGTTAAGACGCATGTGTTAGCGGTGTTAAGACGTGTGTGTTAGCGGTGTTAAGACGCGTGTGTTAGCGGTGTTAAGACGTGTGTGTTAGCAGTGTTAAGACGCATGTGTTAGCAGTGTTAAGACGTGTGTGTTAGCGGTGTTAAGTGTTACATCAGGATGCAACACAAACTTCCACATTATGGTAGAAAAAATTTTGTAGAAAGAAATCAGTTTTTTGATGGAAATTGTGTTAGGAATGTTAGTAAATATTGTTCTGACCCCTGACCCCCTAACAATGCTGCTCTGACCCCTGACCCCTGACCCCCTAAGAATACTGTTCTAATCCCTGACCCCCTAACAATACTGCTCTGACCCCTGACCCCTGACCCCTGACACCCTAAGAATACTGTTCTAATCCCTGACCCCCTAACAATACTGCTCTGACCCCTGACCCCCTAACAATGCTGCTCTGACCCCCGACCCCTGACCCCCTAAGAATACTGTTCTAATCCCTGACCCCCTAACAATGCTCCTCTGGCCCCTGACCCTGACCCCCTAAGAATACTGTTCTAATCCCTGACCCCCTAACAATACTGCTCTGACCCCTGACCCCTTGACCCCCTAAGAATACTGTTCTAATCCCTGACCCCCTAACAATGCTGCTCTGACCCCTGACGCCCTAACAATGTTGCTCTGACCCCTGACCCTTAACAATGCTGCTCTGACCCCTGACGCCCGAACAATGCTGCTCTGACCCCTGACCCCCTAACAATGCTGCCTGACCCCTGACGCCCTAACAATGCTGCTCTGACCCCTGACCCCCATAACAATGCTGCTCTGACCCCTGACGCCCTAACAATGCTGCTCTGACCCCTGACGCCCTAAGAATACTGCTCTAATCCCTGACCCCCATAACAATACTGCTCTGACCGCTGACACCCTACTAATACTGCTCTGACCCCTGACCCCTACTAATACTGCTCTGACCCCTGACCCACACCAATACTGCTCTGACCCCTGACCCCCTAACAATGCTGCTCTGACCCCTGACGCCCTAAGAATACTGCTCTAATCCCTGACCCCCGTAACAATACTGCTCTGACCGCTGACACCCTACTAATACTGCTCTGACCCCTGACCCCTACTAATACTGCTCTGACCCCTGACCCATACCAATACTGCTCTGACCCCTGACCCCCTAACAATGCTGCTCTGACCCCTGACCCCTAAGAATATACTGCTCTAATCCCTGACCCCCGTAACAATACTGCTCTGACCGCTGACACCCTACTAATACTGCTCTGACCCCTGACCCCTAACTAATACTGCTCTGACCCTGACCCATACCAATACAGCTCTGACCCCTGACCACCTAACAATGCTGCTCTGACCCCTGACGCCCTATAGATACTGCTCTAATCCAGACCCCCCATAACAATACTGCTCTGACCCCTGAACCCTACTAATACTGCTCTGAACCCCTGACCTCCTACTAAACTGCTCTGACCCCTGACCCATACCAATACTGCTCTGACCCCTGACCCCTTATCAATACTGCTCTGACCCCTGACCCCCTACTAATACTGCTCTGACCCCTGACCTCTACCAATATTGCTCTGACCCCTGACCCCTACCAATAATGCGCTTAGATTCTCAGACTAAGGGACTGACCACCATCCATCAAGACTAAGGGACTGACCACCATCCATCAAGACTAAGGGACTGACCACCATCCATCAAGACTAAGGGACTGACCACCATCCATCAAGACTAAGGGACTGACCATCATCCATCAAGACTAAGGGACTGACCACCTTCCATCAAGACTAAGGGACTGACCACCATCCATCAAGACTAAGGGACTGACCACCATCCATCAAGACTAAGGGACTGACCACCATCCATCAAGACTAAGGGACTGACCATCATCCATCAAGACTAAGGGACTGACCACCTTCCATCAAGACTAAGGAACTGACCACCATCCATCAAGACTAAGGGACTGACCACCTTCCATTAATACTAAGGGACTGACCACCATCCATCAAGACTAAGGGACTGACCATCATCCATCAAGACTAAGGGACTGACCACCATCCATCAAGACTAAGGGACTGACCACCATCCATCAAGACTAAGGGACTGACCACCATCCATCAAGACTAAGGGACTGACCACCATCCATCAAGACTAAGGGACTGACCACCATCCATCAAGACTAAGGGACTGACCACCTTCCATCAAGACTAAGGGACTAACCACCTTCCATCAAGACTAAGGGACTGACCACCTTCCATCAAGACTAAGGGACTAACCACCATCCATCAAGACTAAGGGACTGACCACCTTCCATCTAGACTAAGGGACTGACCACCATCCATCAAGACTAAGGGACTGACCACCTTCCATCAAGACTAAGGGACTGACCATCATCCATCAAGACTAAGGGACTGACCATCATCCATCAAGACTAAGGGACTGACCATCATCCATCAAGACTAAGGGACTAACCACCTTCCATCAGACTAAGGGACTGACCACCTTCCATCAGACTAAGGACTGACCACCCATCCATCAAGACTAAGGGACTGACCACCTTCCATCAAGACTAAGGGACTGACCATCATCCATCAAGACTAAGGGACTGACCACCTTCCATCAAGACTAAGGGACTGACCACCTTCCATCTAGACTAAGGGACTGACCACCATCCATCAAGACTAAGGGACTGACCACCTTCCATCAAGACTAAGGGACTGACCATCATCCATCAAGACTAAGGGACTGACCATCATCCATCAAGACTAAGGGACTGACCATCATCCATCAAGACTAAGGGACTAACCACCTTCCATCAAGACTAAGGGACTGACCACCTTCCATCTAGACTAAGGGACTGACCACCATCCATCAAGACTAAGGGACTGACCACCTTCCATCAAGACTAAGGGACTGACCATCATCCATCAAGACTAAGGGACTAACCACATCCATCAGATAAGGGACTGACACCATCCATCAAGACTAAGGGACTGACCACCATCCATCAAGACTAAGGGGACTGACCATCATCATCAAGGACTAAGGGACTGACCACCTTCCATCAAGACTAAGGGACTGACCACCTTCCATCAAGACTAAGGGACTGACCACCTTCCATCAAGACTAAGGGACTGACCATCATCCATCAAGACTAAGGGACTGACCACCTTCCATCAAGACTAAGGGACTGACCACCATCCATCAAGACTAAGGGACTGACCACCTTCCATCAAGACTAAGGAACTGACCACCTTCCATCAAGACTAAGGGACTGACCACCATCCATCAAGACTAAGGGAACTGACTACCTCCATCAGACTAAGGGACTGACCACCATCCATCAAAACTAAGGGACTGACCACCTTCCATCAAGACTAAGGGACTAACCACCATCCATCAAGACTAAGGGACTAACCACCATCCATCAAGACTAAGGGACTAACCACCTTCCATCAAGACTAAGGGACTGACCACCATCCATCAAAACTAAGGGACTGACCACCTTCCATCAAGACTAAGGGACTAACCACCATCCATCAAGACTAAGGGACTAACCACCATCCATCAAGACTAAGGGGACTGACCACCTTCCATCAAGACTAGGACTGACCACCATCCATCAAAACTAAGGGACTGACCACCTTCCATCAAGACTAGGGACTAACCACATCCATCAAGACTAAGGGACTGACCACCTTCCATCAAGACTAAGGGACTGACCACCATCCATCAAACTAAGGGACTGACCACCTTCCATCAAGACTAAGGGACTGACCACCATCCATCAAGACTAAGGGACTGACCACCTTCCATCAAGACTAAGGGACTGACCACCATCCATCAAGACTAAGGGACTGACCACCATCCATCAAAACTAAGGGACTGACCACCTTCCATCAAGACTAAGGGACTGACCACCATCCATCAAGACTAAGGGACTGACCACCTTCCATCAAGACTAAGGGACTGACCACCATCCATCAAAACTAAGGGACTGACCACCTTCCATCAAGACTAAGGGACTGACCACCATCCATCAAGACTAAGGGACTGACCACCTTCCATCAAGACTAAGGACTGACCACCATCCATCAAAACTAAGGGACTGACCACCTTCCATCAAGACTAAGGGGACTGACCACCATCCATCAAGACTAAGGGACTGACCACCTTCCATCAAGACTAAGGGACTGACCACCATCCATCAAGACTAAGGGACTGACCACCATCCATCAAAACTAAGGGACTGACCACCTTCCATCAAGACTAAGGGACTGACCACCATCCATCAAGACTAAGGGACTGACCATCATCCATCAATACTAAGGGACTGACCATCATCCATCAAGACTAAGGGACTGACCTCCATCCATCAAGACTAAGGGACTGACCTCCATCCATCAAGACTAAGGGACTGACCTCCATCCATCAAGGTTAAGGAACTGATCACCTCAAAATTACCTTTCCATTTTACTGGCTCCAATGTTATTTTCTTCAGTATTCGACCGATGAAACCTGCGGTACAGGTGTTGCACATGTGTCTTATACATCAGTTTGTCAATAGTGCACATCATTGTTATGATGCAGTGTAAGACTGTTTCACACGAAGGTGGTGACTGACCTCACTTGAGACAAGAGTGGTGACTGACCTCACTTGAGACAAGAGTGGTGACTGACCTCACTTGAGACAAGAGTGGTGACTGACCTCACTTGAGACAGATGGTGACTGACCTCACTTGAGACAAGAGTGGTGACTGACCTCACTTGAGACAAGAGTGGTGACTGACCTCACTTGAGACAAGAGTGGTGACTGACCTCACTTGAGACAAGAGTAGTGACTGACCTCACTTGAGACAAGAGTGGTGACTGACCTCACTTGAGACAAGAGTGGTGACTGACCTCACTTGAGACAAGAGTGGTGACTGACCTCACTTGAGACAAGAGTGGTGACTGACCTCACTTGAGACAAGAGTGGTGACTGACCTCACTTGAGACAAGTAGTGACTGACCTCACTTGAGACAAGAGTGGTGACTGATCTCACTTGAGACAAGAGTGGTGACTGACCTCACTTGAGACAAGAGTGGTGGCTGACCTCACTTGAGACAAGAGTGGTGACTGACCTCACTTGAGACAAGGGTGGTGACTGACCTCACTTGAGACAAGAGTGGTGACTGACCTCACTTGAGACAAGAGTGGTAACTGACCTCACTTGAGACAAGAGTGGTGACTGACCTCACTTGAGACAGAGTGGTGACTGACCTCACTTGAGACAAGAGTGGTGACTGACCTCACTTGAGACAAGAGTGGTGACTGACCTCACTTGAGACAAGAGTGGTGACTGACCTCACTTGAGACAAGAGTGGTGACTGACCTCACTTGAGACAAGAGTAGTGACTGACCTCACTTGAGAAAGAGTTAGTGACTGACCTCACTTGAGACAGAGTAGTGACTGGACCTCACTTGAGACAAGAGTAGTGACTGACCTCACTTGAGACAAGAGTAGTGACTGACCTCACTTGAGACAAGAGTGGTGACTGACCTCACTTGAGACAAGAGTAGTGACTGACCTCACTTGAGACAAGAGTGGTGACTGACCTCACTTGAGACAAGAGTGGTGACTGACCCCAGGTAATCAGTCCCTAAGCCTACGTGTAAGTGTTCAACATGTCAGTCGTGAACAAGTTCATCAAAATTACTGAACCGAACACTTGCTAAGGGACTGGTTGCCTCCTCTTCCACTCTCTTCCATATATGTCGCAGCATCGTATTCCCAAGGCCACTGGTTGGCGAAACGTCTACAAAACAAAAGTAGCCAAGAGTCACATTACTGTCTAACTCCTCTAGTTGTCGGTATTGCATGTCAATGTTGCACTGGTATATTAAGTTTCATTAAATATTTATGTTAATTCCATATGAACATTGTGCACTAAAAGGTGGACGTAATCCTGTAAATAGATTATTCAGGGCTTTTTTTTCTCTAAATGATTTCATCAGATTTTTTTTTCATCTGATGTATACCAAAATTATTAATATGGCTATATATCGATTTGGAAGGGTCGAATTTAGGAAGACCCGGCTAAATATGGGTCGATAGATCCAGCAGAAATGGTGTGTGTCCAAAAAAATGCTATAAAAACATAGATTGTACTTTCCACTAAAATTAATTTCTATTTAAAGTAAAAGGACACAAGTGCAATTAATGTAACATTTAATTGTGGCAACGTTTCGCTCTCCAGGAGCTTTGTCAAGCCGTTACAAACAGTACATGGACACAGAGGGTATATATAAGCTCAGAGTGAGGTACCATACTAGTGGTATTAGTAGTAGTAGTGATATAAGTAGTAGTAGTATAGTAGTAGTAGTATATTAATACAATATGTTAGAGCAGTTAACTTGCACATGAGTAAAGGATATAAAAGCTATTACTTGGGAAACATAAAAATAGATTAGACAAATATTTCTATTGGAGGCTGGATAGAGAAGGTCTGTTTCAATGTTCACTCTCTGTAGTGTGCTTGTGTAGTACTAACAGGAGAGACTATGTGATGGCAGAGTTTACTGTTTTCAGGAGGATTCTTGCTAAGACTTCAGAGATGGTGAAGCTGCCTTTGTTTTGTTTAATTGTATTAGAAACAGCTATTAGTGAAGATTCAAGGCACTTGTGTCTGCGGAAATTAGTTTCTTTGATCACTAGTTGGGCAACCTTGAACTTCATGATATGATTGGTGGAATTTCGGTGTTGTACACAGGCAATCACAAATAGTCACAGTTCCTAGCCCCGGCTATTCGCTGGTCGCTACTAGGTCCTCTCTATCTCTGTTCGAAGAGATTTATCGTACCCTTTGGAGCTGTATATGGATCGTGTGTGTGTGTGTGTGTGTGTGTACCCAAAGCAACAACACGTGAACTCATGGCTGTTTGAACAGATAGTTTCGAAAACCGACAGGATGATAAATAAAACACCTATGCAACACTTGGGTGTCTTTATTCTGGAAACGTTTCGCCAACCAGTGCCTTCCTCAGTCTCAATGCAGAGAAACGGTGAAGGAGGAGGAGCGTGAGGTAATCAGTCCCTCAGCCAGGAATCGATATGTTCAGTCCATCAGTCACTGTTATCAGATTGATGGACTAAGGGGAAAGAGATCATTCAACTCTCTGTGGCACAGGCAATCTCTTCTCCTTAAGCATTATCATCATCTCTTGCTGAGGTCCAGACAGATGCGCTCTCAACAGGATGAGAGTCTTAGAAACTCTTGCTGCCTGAGGGACATGATAGCCTGCAGCTGGGTTGGTGGCGCACTCAGCTCACACATTAAGGTCCGTGGATCGATTCCCGGTACGGGTGGAAGCATTAGGACATATTTCCTTAAGACACTTGCTGTCCATGTTCACCTAGCAATAAAATAGGTACCTGGGTATTAGTCGATTGGTGTGGGTCGCATCCTCGGGATAAAATTAACCTAATTTTTCCGAAAAGCTCTGTATAACAAGGGACTTTCTGTATAGTATGTCACTGATGTCAGCTATGGTCTGTATAAGTTGAATCATATACTTGTAGAAATAAAGATTATTATTATTATTATATATTATTATTATTATTATTATTATTATTATTATTATTTATTATTATATTATTATTATTATTATTATTATTATTATTATTTTTATTATTATTATTATTATTATTATTATTATTATTATTATTATTATTATTATTATTATTTTAAACGTAGCTTACCACAGAGCTGCTGACTACCAAACACATTTTAATATTTTTGTGCAATCGACTTACGCCTTTCCGCCTTCATCACGCTTAGTATAATTACCGAGGTGCCTGTAGGGACCTCGAAGAAACTTTAGCAGAGCCTTTTGACATTACTTTAATGGGGATTTTAGCAGATGCTGGTTATTTTTAATTTCTTACAAGCGTATTTATCTGTGTTTTATCTGTGTTGAGTGTTTTATATTATATATATATATATATATATAATATATATATATATATATATATATATATATATATAATATATATATATATATATATATATATATATGTCGTGCCGAATAAGTAAAACTGGTCAATTAGCAAGAACTCATTTACAATTAAGTCCTTTCTGAAATTTTCTTTTATACGTTTAAAGATATATTTTTTTCATTAATGTTAATGTAAAATTTTTTAATTTTGCAACAAAAGAATCTCAGAAAACTTACCTAACTTTATTATAACAAGAGCAATTTATTTTAGCCTAACCCAACTAAATATATTTTGGATTTGTTTACAATAATTTAATACTAAACAAACACAGTGAAATATATTTTTTTCGTTAAGTTCAGAATGATTTTGGCGAAATTATTGCATACACAAATTTTCACTTGTCCTATATGGCAAGATGAACGTTGCTATTTAAGCCAAGATCGCAAGTTCTGCCTATTCGGCACGACATATATATATATATATATATATATATATATATATATATATATAAACACTGATCTCTGGCTGAAGGAGAATCGAACCTACGAACCTTGGAACAAGGTACGCAGTGCTTTACCAATCTACCCACACTGGACAATACCTTGGAGTCCATCTTGTGCTAGACTTTGATCCAAGGCAGCCAGCTTTCAAGGAGAAGGCTTACAGCTTTTCATCTCATCCCTTGCATGCATCAGCCTTACTAGAGATATTAACAATGCAAGGAATTCGCAAGAGCAGGCGAAATATACACAAACACTGATCTCTGACTGAAGGAGACTCGAACCTACGAACTTGGAACAAGGTACGCAGTGCTTTACCAAATCTACCCACACTGCGTACTTGTTCCAAGGTTCGTAGGTTCGAGTCTCCTTCAGCCAGAGTTCAGTGTTTGTGTATATTTCGCCTGCTCTTGCGAATTCCTTGCATATTATATATTATATAATATATATATTATATATATATATATATATATATATATATATATATATATATATATATATATATATATATATATATATATATATATATATATTATGCAAAACAACCACTCTGAAAGAATAGAGAAATTCCAAGCGCTTTCGTGACTACTCACATTATCAAGGAACTATGAAAGTGAAGCATCCAAGGAAGCTATATAAGGGGGTCGCAGCACCTCACTATCAGATCCCACAACGGTTAAACAGTGACGCGCGGCGAGCCAACTTGGACAGGTCCTTTGCAAAACTCACCCCAAGCTATTTATTTGTCCAGTGTATTATTAAATTCTACCCAAATTTATTAATTATAAATGGATCTAATTTATATAAACCAAAGGAAATATTCATATTATTGTCAAAACTGCTTTTTATGAAAACAAGATTCAATTATATTCCTGTCGACCATGGACTTGCTTGATACTACTTTCTCAACTTTTTGAAATCAATTGGATGGTTAAAATCTCTTACATGAATAAATAGAGCATTGGAATCTTGTCCAGTTCTAATGCTATATTTATGTTGTTTTAATCTTAGTTCGAGATTTTTACCAGTTTGACCGTAATAAACTTTATCGCAAATTTTACAAGGAATCTTATAGACACATCCATCAGCATTTTGGGGGAATTCTTAATCAAAGTTTTTTTACTGTATCAAGATTTTTGAATACAACTTTAATATTAAAAGTCTTAAGAAGAGAAGGCATATCAACCAAGTTTTCATGGTAAGGGAGAACCAACATATTTTTAGTTGAATAAGGCTGGTTGCCTTTTTTGGATTATAAAAAGTGTTCCTAGCAACTTTAAAAGATTTATCAATTACATTTCTTGGGTATTTTAAATCATTACCTATTTCATAAATTTTGGATATTTCCTCATCTATGAACTCAGGACTACAAATTCGTAAAGCTCTCAAAAACATTGATGAGAAAACAGACAGTTTGACTATCTTGATGCGAGGAATAATAGTGGACATAGGAACAGTTATTTGTAGGTTTTCTGTAAATTTTAAATTTGAATTCATTATACCCTTAATAATTAAAACATCTAGAAAAAAGGGAATGAGTTATTTCTTCAAACCGACAGTAAAGTTTATAGAATGGGCTAAACTATTCTATAAACTTTACTGTCGAGTTTGGAAAAATAACTCTTGCCTTTTTAGATTTTTTAAATTATTAAGGGTAATAAGAATTCAAATTTTAAAATTTTCGAAAACCACAAAAAACTGTTCCTATGTCCCCTTTATTCCTCGCTCAAGATAGAGCAAATGTCTTTTTTTTCATCAATGTTTTTGAGGCTTTTTCAATTTGTATCCTGAGTTTATAGAGAAAAATATCCAAAATTTATGAAATAGGTAATGTTTTTAAAATACCCAAGAAATGAAATTTGATAAATTTTTTTAAAGGGTTGCTAGGAACACTTTTTTAAATCCAAAAAAGGGAAAACCCACCTTATTCAACTAAAAATATTTTGGGTTCTCCCTTCCCAAAAACTTGGTTGAAAACCCCTTCTCTTCTTAAGATTTTTAAATTTTAAAAATTTTTGTTTAAAAAATTTTGGATACAGAAAAAAAAACTTTTGTTTAAAAATTTTCCCCCAAAAATGCTGAGGATGTGTCTATAAGTTTCCCTTGTAAAATTTGCGATAAATTTTTTATTACGGTCAAACTGGTAAAAATCTCAAAATAAGATTAAAAAAACCCATAAATATAGCTTTTAAAAACGGGAAAGTTTCCAATGCTCTATTTTTTTCCATGTAAGAGTTTTTTAACCCCATCCAATTGATTTTCAAAAATTGAGAAAGTGGGAATCAAGCAAGTCCATGGTCAAACAAATTTTTAATTGAATCTTGTTTCATAAAAAGCATTTTGACAATAATATGAATTTTTCCTTTGGTTTATAAAAATTAAAATCCATTTTTTTTTTAATAAAATTTTTGGGGTAGAATTTAATAATACAGGGAAAAATAAATAGCTTGGGGGGGGAGTTTTGAAAAGGGAAACCTGCCCAAGTTGGCTCGCCGCGCGTCACGTTTTTTAATTTTTGGGGTTTCTGAAAAGTGGGGTTTCGGGCCGACCCCTTATTAGTTTCCTGGATGTTCATTTCCCCATATTTTTCCTTGATAAGTGAGTAGCCCACAAAGCCTTGGAATTTCCTATTCTTTCAAGTTTGTTTTCCCATATTTTGAAATCCCCTGTTTACTGTAAATTCTTATTGCATATATTTATAATATTTTAATAAAAAAATATATAAAATTTTTATATATATATATATTTTATATAATAATATATATATTAATATATATTTTATATATTTTTCTTTTTTTTTTTGTCTCATAAACACCCAAGAAAAACGGGAATCTTGTACTCCTATTTTACATTTTGGGTCACACTTCACAGACACGCACATGCATTATATATTTCCCATACATTGGTTTTTTTCCCCCTTTTTTAAATAGCTTTGTTCTTTTTTTTTTTCTTCTATTGTCCAGGGGGAAAAGGGGAAAAAGAATCTTTCCTCCGAAAGGGCCTGCGTGCCCGTATGAGGCGACTAAAATGCCGGGACCCAATGGGCTAGTAACCCCTTCCCCTGTTTAAAATTTATTAAAAAAGAGAAAAGAAAAACTTTTTTAAAACTGGGTTGCTTAAATGTGCGTGGTTTAAAGTGCGGATACAAAAAAAAAGATATTGCTAAAGTTTTTGGAAATAAAAAGAAGTTGGTTTCCCCGGGCCCCTTTAAGCAAAACAAAGCTAAAGGGGGGTAGGAGGGGGTTTTCAGTGGGGGGAAAAAAATGGGTTTAAAATCTGGGTATCTGAGAGAGTTAGAGAAAAAGGAAGGGGTTTAGCAGTAATGTTAAATGTTTCATTTTTAGGGAAAGGGAAAAAAAAGAAATATAAAATTTTGTTTTTTCCCAAGAATTTGTGGATTAAAAAAAAGGGTTTGGGATGCAGAAGGGGGCTTTAATAAGCGGGGTCGCACCGGGAGAAGAGGAATGAAAGGGAAGAGGTTTTTGGGAGATTTTAAAGTGAATGTATGGGACCCTTTTTAAACCCAAGTGGGGAGAGAAATTGGGGGAGGGGCCCTTAAAGCTAAAGTAGGAGAAATTTTTAGAGAGGGTGTGGTAGGAAAGGGTTTGGGGGTGCCGGGTTTGTAAATGAAATGGGAGCCCTTTGATTAAACTTTGTTATAAAAAAGGGGGTTTTTGTTATAGGTAATACATTTTTTTAAAAAAAAGGAGGATAAAAAAAATTTATACACGATATGATGTGGGGGAAAAGACAGAATTTGGGTTGGGAATTTTTTAAATTGGTAGATAAAAACTGTTGAGTAACTTCGGTGTAAAATGTTTTTGGAGGGGCCCAGAAATATCAGATCACTTTTTTAGTTGTAGCTACACTGAGAGAAAAAGGTAAAAAGGGATAAAAGGGAAATAGAACATCGGGGGAAGAGAGGGGGTAAAGGGTTTTTAAAAAACAAAAAGAGGAGGCATTTTTGGGGGGTAAGATAAAACACCCTTTTTGGAGGTTTAGTTTGGGCAAAATTGAGGGGCATAGGAATGGGGCCCGAAGAGGTAGGGGGTGGGTTTTTAAAAATTGTAGTGTTAGAGTTTTTTTGCGGGAAGTTTGGGGTTACAGAAAGGGGGTGCGGGAAAGGGAAAGGGGGGAGCATTGGTGGAATGATGATGAAAAGGGAGATAGAAAGGGAAAAAAAGGGTTACATTGAGAAGTTTTTAAAAAGTAAAAGGGGAAAGCAAGGAGGGGAAAGAGTATATGGGGGAAAAAAAAGGGAAGTTAAGAGAGTGGGAAGCAATGAAAAAAGGGAGAGAAATTTGAGAGATGGGTGGGGGGGGTTATCAACAAATTTTGTTGAAAATAAAAAAGTTTTGGAGTGAGAAAAAACAAGTTAAGAAACCCTAGAGAACAAATGGATTTGTCAGTTAAAAAATAGGAAGGAGAGTTTTTAAATGGAGAGGTGAGGTTTTTGGGGAAGAGGGAAAGGGGAATATTTTGAGGAATTAAAAATTGTTGATGAAGTTAGGAAGCTGTGTTTTACTTGTATGGGGCAAGGGGGAATAACATCTTGTAGGAGTGAGGAAGAGCAGTTGTGAGTGGGGGGAAGGGTTCGTGAGGCAGTAGGTAAAATAAAAGGGGGGGGTAAGGAAACCCCGGGTTGAGGGGAATAAAGATGGGAAATTTTAAAAACCCGGGTGGGGATATAGTTTTGGGGTGGGGTTTGGGGCAAATTTTTTAAAAAAATGTATGGAAGAGGGGAAGGTTTCCCAGGGATTGGCAGAGAAACATGCATATTTCCCCTTTTTATTAAAGGGAAAGGGGATAAAAGAGAGGGGCAAAAATTTAGGGGGGGATAAGTCTTTTGAGGGGTACCTGGAAAATGTTGGGTTTTGAGTTTTAATTGAAAGAATTAAGAGTAAGCGGGGAAAAATAGGATTTGCGGGTTTAACAAAGGGGGCTTTTTGAAAAGGTAGGGGGGGTGGTGGACCAAAGGGGTTTACAAATGAAACATATAAATGAACAGTAAATTTTGATAAGGTAAAGAGGTCTTTTTTGGCCCTTTATGGATTTGGAAAAGGCGTATGACAGGGGGGAAAAGGGGGGGAATGGTGGGATGTTGCAAGTGTATGGTGTAGGGGGTAGGTTACTGAAAGCAGTGAAGGGGTTTTTACGAGGGTAGTGAGGGTCAAGTTAGAGTATTTTAGGAAAAGGGAAATTTTTTCCCCGTAAAAGTAGGCCTTTTGACAAGGATGTGTTTAAGTTTACCGTGGTTTTTTTAATATATTTATAGAAAGGGGGGGTTTTTAAGAAAGTAAAAAAGCGAGGGTCTTGGGGAAGAGGCGTGGAGTTTAAAAAATAAAGAATCACACACAAAGTGGGAGTTGTCCAGCTGGCCCCCTTTGCTGATTACATGTGCTCTTGGGAGATTCTGAAGAGAATTGCAGAGGGTTTGGGGGATAATTTTGGGAGGGTGTCAAAAAAAAAGGAAAAATTTAAAAATGAATACAGGAAAGAGTAAGGTTTATGAGGATAACAAAAAGATTAGGTTTATGAAAAATTGAATATCAGGGTTGGGGGGGAGAGAGTATGGAAAAAGGTGGAAAGGGATTCAGAATTTGGGGGTGGACGTGGGCCCGGGATTTGGGGCAATAAAGATGAGGTTTAATTTTAGAAATTTATGAGGGAAAAAGAGTGAGTGGTTTCACTTAGGAGTCTGGGAAAACAAAGAACTTTGTCCCCTTTGGGGGCAAAGGGGGAAGGGATGAGAGTAAAGTTTTAAACCCCCTTTATATGGGGGTGAAACGGGGTGATGAATGTTTTCAGCGAGGGAGAAGGGGGAGGCAGTGGAGATGCATGTCGAGGGCAAAGTGTGGTGTGAATATAATGCAAAAGAAATTTGTAGGTTTTGGGAAATTAGGAGGAAGGGGCGGGGTTACCAAAACGTTGTCCAGAGGGCGAGGAAGGGTTGTTGGGGGGGTTCGGACATGTGAGAGAATGGAGCGAAACAGAAGAAATTAAGAGTGTATCAGGGTTTTAGGGGAAGGAAGGCGGGGTGGGGGCGGCCCCGGAAAAGGGGTTGGGGGGGAGGGGGGAAAGGGGTTTTGTGTGCGAGGGGGGTTGGGCTTCCAGCAGGGGATGCGTGAGCGTGTTTTTTAGGGTGAATGGAGGGGCAAAGGGTTTTTAAAAACTTGGGGCGTGCTGTTGGGAAGTGGACAAAGTAAAAATTTAAAGAAGGGATTCAGGGGAAAACCCGGGAGGCCGGCCCTTTAGTCCCCGGAGAGGGGGAAATAAAAGTGCCTGCCCCCTCTGAAGGAGGGGTGTTAATGTTGGGTTTAAAAAAATTAGTGTAAACACCCCCTTTTGGCAAGACAGTGTTGGGGTTTAATGATGGTGAAAGTTTTTCTTTTTCGGGCCACCCTGCCTTGGGGGAATCGGGCCGGGGTGATAATAAAAAAAAAAAAAATGCAAAAAAACCACTATGAAAAATAAAGCATCCAAGGAAAACTTTATAAGGGGTTTTGGCCCGCATCTCACTATCAGATCCCACAACGGTTAAAAACCTGACGCGCGCCGAAACCCAAATTGGATAGGTCCTTTGCACAAAAACCCCCAACCAAAATATTAACCAAGAAAATTTAAAAAATTTTTATTTGTCCAGTGTATTTTTTAAATTTTTTCCCAAAATTTATTAAATTTTAAATGGATCTAATTTATATAAACCCCAAAAGGGAAAAATTCATATTATTTTCAAAACTGCTTTTTATGAAACAAGAATTTAAAAAATTTTTTCCCGTCGACCATGGACTTGCTTGATACTACTTTCCCCCCCAAATTTTTGGGAAAAAAAATTGGGGTGGGTTAAAAACTCTTACATGAATAAAAAAGAGATTGGAATTTTGTCCCGTTTCCCGATTTCTGATGGATTGTGTAAAAAGATTCCTTTTTTTAAAATTTTCGATAAAATTTATTAAGGGCAAAATGGTTTTAAAAACCGAACTAAGATTAAAAAACATTTAAATAGCATTAGAACTGGAAAAGATTCCCAAAGTCGAAATTTTTTCATGTAAGAGATTTTAAACCCTCCAATTTATTTTCAAAAAAAATTGGGGGAAAATTAATAAAACAAGTCCCGGTCGACAGGAATATAAATTTAATCTTTTTTTCATAAAAAAAAACAGTTTTGAAATAATATGAATATTTCCCTTTTGGGTTTTTATAAATTTGATCCATTTATTTTAAATTTTAAAAAGAAATTTTGGGAAAAATTTAATTTAAAACCCCTGGACAAATAATAATTTTTAAATTTTTTTTGGGTAGTAGTTTGTTGGTGAGTTGTGCAAAGGGCCTAATTTCCCAAATTGGGTCGGGGCGCGTCAGGGTTTAACCCTTGTGGGGGGCTGATAGGAGGGGGCTGGGGCCCGAAACCCCCTTTTATAGGGTTCCTTGGATGCTTTACTTTATAGTTCCCTTTATAATGTGAGTAGTCACGAAAGCGCTTGGAATTTCTCCATTCTTTCAGAGTGGTTGTTTTGCATATTTTAAAAATCACCTGTTTACTGTGATCTTATTGCATACACCACACACACACACACACACACCACACACACACACACACACACACATCACACACACATCACACACACACACACAACACACACACACACACCACAACACACACCACACACACAATATATATATATATATAATAATATTTATATATATATATATATTATTATATTTACTTTAAACTATTGGTCATGTAGTAATTGTAAGTTGTGGATATTTTATTTAAAGTTTAGCTAGCAGTCGACCAGCCAACAGTCAGTAAGCTAACAGTCAGCCAGTTAACAGTCAGGCAACAGTCAGCCAGTTAACAGACAGCCAGCCAACAGTCAGCCACCTAACAGTCGGTCAACAGTCAGCCAACAGTCAGTCACTTAACAGTCAGTCAGCAGTCAGCCAGTTAACAGACAGTCAGCGAACAGCCAGCCACTTAACAGTCAGTCAACAGTCAGCCTGTTAACAGTCAGCCAACAGACAACCAGATGGACAGCCATTTTTTTTATTTATTTTTTCCTCTCTTTGATGGTGCGTTTCTCTTTGTTAAGTTCATTCTCTACACTCTCCTTGTGTCTTCCTCGCAGAGCTTTTATAAAGTTGCTCTACACTCTCCTTGTGTCTTCCTCGCAGAGCTTTTATAAAGTTGCTCTACGCTCTCCTTGTGTCTTCCTCGCAGAGCTTTTATAAAGTTGCTCTAAGCTCTCCTTGTGTCTTCCTCGCAGAGCTTTTATAAAGTTGCTCTACGCTCTCCTTGTGTCTTCCTCGCAGAGCTTTTATAAAGTTGCTCTACGCTCTCCTTGTGTCTTCCTCGCAGAGCTTTTATAAAGTTGCTCTACGCTCTCCTTGTGTCTTCCTCGCAGAGCTTTTATAAGTTGCTCTACGCTCTCCTTGTGTCTTCCTCGCAGAGCTTTTATAAAGTTGCTCTACGCTCTCCTTGTGTCTTCCTCGCAGAGCTTTTATAAAGTTGCTCTACGCTCTCCTTGTGTCTTCCTCGCAGAGCTTTTATAAAGTTGCTCTACGCTCTCCTTGTGTCTTCCTCGCAGAGCTTTTATAAAGTTGCTCTACGCTCTCCTTGTGTCTTCCTCGCAGAGCTTTTATAAAGTTGCTCTAAGCTCTCCTTGTGTCTTCCTCGCAGAGCTTTTATAAAGTTGCTCTACGCTTCCTTGTGTCTTCCTCGCAGAGCTTTTATAAAGTTGCTCTACGCTCTCCTTGTGTCTTCCTCGCAGAGCTTTTTAAAGTTGCTCTACGCTCTCCTTGTGTCTTCCTCGCAGAGCTTTTATAAAGTTGCTTCTACGCTCCTTGTGTCTTCCTCGCAGAGCTTTTATAAAGTTGCTCTACGCTCTCTTGTGTTTCCTCGCAGAGCTTTTATAAAGTTGCTCTACGCTCTCCTTGTGTCTTCCTCGCAGAGCTTTTATAAAGTTGCTCTACGCTCTCCTTGTGTTTCCTCGCAGAGCTTTTATAAAGTTGCTCTACGCTCTCCTTGTGTCTTCCTCGCAGAGCTTTTATAAAGTTGCTCTAAGCTCTCTTGTGTCTTCCTCGCAGAGCTTTTATAAAGTTGCTCTACGCTCTCCTTGTGTCTTCCTCGCAGAGCTTTTATAAAGTTGCTCTAAGCTCTCCTGTGTCTTCCTCGCAGAGCTTTTATAAAGTTGCTCTAAGCTCTCCTTGTGTCTTCCTCGCAGAGCTTTTATAAGTTGCTCTACGCTCTCCTTGTGTCTTCCTCGCAGAGCTTTTATAAAGTTGCTCTAAGCTCTCCTTGTGTCTTCCTCGCAGAGCTTTTATAAAGTTGCTCTACGCTTCCTTGTGTCTTCCTCGCAGAGCTTTTATAAAGTTGCTCTACGCTCTCCTTGTGTCTTCTCGCAGAGCTTTTATAAAGTTGCTCTACGCTCTCCTTGTGTCTTCCTCGCAGAGCTTTTATAAAGTTGCTCTACGCTCTCCTTGTGTCTTCCTCGCAGAGCTTTTATAAAGTTGCTCTAAGCTCTCCTTGTGTCTTCCTCGCAGAGCTTTTATAAAGTTGCTCTACGCTCTCCTTGTGTCTTCCTCGCAGAGCTTTTATAAAGTTGCTCTAAGCTCCCTTGTGTCTTCCTCGCAGAGCTTTTATAAAGTTGCTCTAAGCTCCCTTGTGTCTTCCTCGCAGAGCTTTTATAAAGTTGCTCTACGCTCTCCTTGTGTCTTCCTCGCAGAGCTTTAATAAAGTTGCTCTAAGCTCTCCTTGTGTCTTCCTCGCAGAGCTTTTATAAAGTTGCTCTACGCTCTCCTTGTGTCTTCTCGCAGAGCTTTTATAAAGTTGCTCTACGCTCTCCTTGTGTCTTCCTCGCAGAGCTTTTATAAAGTTGCTCTAAGCTCCTTGTGTCTTCTCGCAGAGCTTTTATAAAGTTGCTCTAAGCTCTCCTTGTGTCTTCCTCGCAGAGCTTTTATAAAGTTGCTCTACGCTCTCCTTGTGTCTTCCTCGCAGAGCTTTTATAAAGTTTGCTCTAAGCTCTCCTTGTGTCTTCCTCGCAGAGCTTTTATAAAGTTGCTCTACGTCTCCTTGTGTCTTCCTCGCAGAGCTTTTATAAAGTTGCTCTAAGCTCTCCTTGTGTCTTCCTCGCAGAGCTTTTATAAAGTTGCTCTAAGCTCTCCTTGTGTCTTCTCGCAGAGCTTTTATAAAGTTGTTCTAAGCTCTCCTTGTGTCTTCCTCGCAGAGCTTTTATAAAGTTGCTCTAAGCTCTCCTTGTGTCTTCCTCGCAGAGCTTTTATAAAGTTGCTTCTACGCTCTCCTTGTGTCTTCCTCGCAGAGCTTTTATAAAGTTGCTCTACGCTCTCCTTGTGTCTTCCTCGCAGAGCTTTTATAAAGTTGCTCTACGCTCTCCTTGTGTCTTCCTCGCAGAGCTTTTATAAAGTTGCTCTAAGCTCTCCTTGTGTCTTCCTCGCAGAGCTTTTATAAAGTTGCTCTAAGCTCTCCTTGTGTCTTCCTCAGCAGAGCTTTTATAAGTTGCTCTACGCTCTCCTTGTGTCTTCCTCGCAGAGCTTTATAAAGTTGCTCTAAGCTCTCCTTGTGTCTTCCTCGCAGAGCTTTTATAAAGTTGCTCTACGCTCTCCTTGTGTCTTCCTCGCAGAGCTTTTATAAAGTTGCTCTAAGCTCTCCTTGTGTCTTCCTCGCAGAGCTTTTATAAAGTTGCTCTAAGCTCTCCTTGTGTCTTCCTCGCAGAGCTTTTATAAAGTTGCTCTAAGCTCTCCTTGTGTCTTCCTCGCAGAGCTTTTATAAGTTGCTCTAAGCTCTCCTTGTGTCTTCCTCGCAGAGCTTTTATAAAGTTGCTCTAAGCTCTCCTTGTGTCTTCCTCGCAGAGCTTTTATAAAGTTGCTCTACGCTCTCCTTGTGTCTTCCTCGCAGAGCTTTTATAAAGTTGCTCTACGCTCTCCTTGTGTCTTCCTCGCAGAGCTTTTATAAAGTTGCTCTACGCTCTCCTTGTGTCTTCCTCGCAGAGCTTTTTATAAAGTTGCTCTACGCTCTCCTTGTGTCTTCCTCGCAGAGCTTTTATAAAGTTGCTCTACGCTCTCCTTGTGTCTTCCTCGAAGAGCTTTTATAAAGTTGCTCTACGACTCTCCTTGTGTCTTCCTCGCAGAGCTTTTATAAAGTTGCTCTACGCTCTCCTTGTGTCTTCCTCGCAGAGCTTTTATAAAGTTGCTCTACGCTCTCCTTGTGTCTTCCTCGCAGAGCTTTTATAAAGTTGCTCTACGCTCTCCTTGTGTCTTCCTCGCAGAGCTTTTATAAGTTGCTCTACGCTCTCCTTGTGTCTTCCTCGCAGAGCTTTTATAAAGTTGCTCTACGCTCTCCTTGTGTCTTCCTCGCAGAGCTTTTATAAAGTTGCTCTAAGCTTCCTTGTGTCTTCCTCGCAGAGCTTTTATAAAGTTGCTCTACGCTCTCCTTGTGTCTTCCTCGCAGAGCTTTTATAAAGTTGCTCTACGCTCTCTTGTGTCTTCCTCGCAGAGCTTTTATAAAGTTGCTCTAAGCTCTCTTGTGTCTTCCTCGCAGAGCTTTTATAAAGTTGCTCTAAGCTCTCCTTGTGTCTTCCTCGCAGAGCTTTTATAAAGTTGCTCTACGCTCTCCTTGTGTCTTCCTCGCAGAGCTTTTATAAAGTTGCTCTACGCTCTCCTTGTGTCTTCCTCGCAGAGCTTTTATAAAGTTGCTCTAAGCTCTCCTTGTGTCTTCCTCGCAGAGCTTTTATAAAGTTGCTCTACACTCTCCTTGTGTCTTCCTCGCAGAGCTTTTATAAAGTTGCTCTACGCTCTCCTTGTGTCTTCCTCGCAGAGCTTTTATAAAGTTGCCTTAAGCTCTCCTTGTGTCTTCCTCGCAGAGCTTTTATAAAGTTGCTCTACGCTCTCCTTGTGTCTTCCTCGCAGAGCTTTTATAAAGTTGCTCTACGCTCTCCTTGTGTCTTCTCGCAGAGCTTTTATAAAGTTGCTCTAAGTGCTCCTTGTGTCTTCCTCGCAGAGCTTTTATAAAGTTGCTCTAAGCTCTCCTTGTGTCTTCCTCGCAGAGCTTTTATAAAGTTGCTCTAAGCTTCCTTGTGTCTTCCTCGCAGAGCTTTTATAAAGTTGCTCTACGCTCTCTTGTGTCTTCCTCGCAGAGCTTTTATAAAGTTGCTCTAAGCTCTCCTTGTGTCTTCCTCGCAGAGCTTTTATAAAGTTGCTCTACGCTCTCCTTGTGTTTCCTCGCAGAGCTTTTATAAAGTTGCTCTACGCTCTCCTTGTGTCTTCCTCGCAGAGCTTTTATAAAGTTGCTCTACGCTCTCCTTGTGTCTTCCTCGCAGAGCTTTTATAAAGTTGCTCTAAGCTCTCCTTGTGTCTTCCTCGCAGAGCTTTTATAAAGTTGCTCTAAGCTCTCCTTGTGTCTTCCTCGCAGAGCTTTTATAAAGTTGCTCTACGCTCTCCTTGTGTCTTCCTCGCAGAGCTTTTATAAAGTTGCTCTAAGCTCTCCTTGTGTCTTCCTCGCAGAGCTTTTATAAAGTTGCTCTAAGCTCTCCTTGTGTCTTCCTCGCAGGCTTTTATAAAGTTGCTCTACGCTCTCCTTGTGTCTTCCTCGCAGAGCTTTTATAAAGTTGCTCTACGCTCTCCTTGTGTCTTCCTCGCAGAGCTTTTATAAAGTTGCTCTACGCTCTCCTTGTGTCTTCCTCGCAGAGCTTTTATAAAGTTGCTCTACGCTCTCCTTGTGTCTTCCTCGCAGAGCTTTTTATAAAGTTGCTCTAAGCTCTCCTTGTGTCTTCCTCGCAGAGCTTTTATAAAGTTGCTCTACGCTCTCCTTGTGTCTTCCTCAGAGCTTTTATAAAGTTGCTCTAAGCTCTCCTTGTGTCTTCCTCGCAGAGCTTTTATAAAGTTGCTCTACGCTCTCCTTGTGTCTTCCTCGCAGAGCTTTTATAAAGTTGCTCTAAGCTCTCCTTGTGTCTTCCTCGCAGAGCTTTTTATAAGTTGCTCTAAGCTCTCCTTGTGTCTTCTCGCAGAGCTTTTATAAAGTGCTCTACGCTCTCCTTGTGTCTTCCTCGCAGAGCTTTTATAAAGTTGCTCTACGCTCTCCTTGTGTCTTCCTCGCAGAGCTTTTATAAAAGTTGCTCTACGCTCTCCTTGTGTCTTCCTCGCAGAGCTTTTATAAAGTTGCTCTAAGCTCTCCTTGTGTCTTCTCGCAGAGCTTTTATAAAGTTGCTCTTAGCTCTCCTTGTGTCTTCCTCGCAGTAGCTTTTATAAAGTTGCTCTACGCTCTCCTTGTGTCTTCCTCGCAGAGCTTTTTAAAGTTGCTCTAAGCTCTCCTTGTGTCTTCCTCGCAGAGCTTTTATAAAGTTGCTCTACGCTCTCCTTGTGTTCTTCCTCGCAGGCTTTTATAAAGTTGCTCTAAGCTCTCTTGTGTCTTCCTCGCAGAGCTTTTATAAAGTTGCTCTAAGCTCTCCTTGTGTCTTCCTCGCAGAGCTTTATAAAGTTGCTCTAAGCTCTCTTGTGTCTTCCTCGCAGAGCTTTTATAAAGTTGCTCTAAGCTCTCCTTGTGTCTTCCTCGCAGAGCTTTTATAAAGTTGCTCTAAGCTCTCCTTGTGTCTTCCTCGCAGAGCTTTTATAAGTTGCTCTACGCTTCTTGTGTCTTCCTCGCGAGCTTTTATAAAGTTGCTCTACGCTTCCTTGTGTCTTCCTCGCAGAGCTTTTATAAAGTTGCTCTACGCTCTCCTTGTGTCTTCCTCGCAGAGCTTTTATAAAGTTGCTCTACGCTCTCCTTGTGTCTTCCTCGCAGGCTTTTATAAAGTTGCTCTACGCTTCCTTGTGTCTTCCTCGAAGAGCTTTTATAAAGTTGCTCTACGCTCTCCTTGTGTCTTCCTCGCAGAGCTTTTATAAAGTTGCTCTACGCTCTCCTTGTGTCTTCCTCGCAGAGCTTTTTAAAGTTGCTCTACGCTCTCCTTGTGTCTTCCTCGCAGAGCTTTTATAAAGTTGCTCTACGCTCTCCTTGTGTCTTCCTCGCAGAGCTTTTATAAAGTTGCTCTACGCTCTCCTTGTGTCTTCCTCGCAGAGCTTTTATAAAGTTGCTCTACGCTCTCCTTGTGTCTTCCTCGCAGAGCTTTTATAAAGTTGCTCTAAGCTCTCCTTGTGTCTTCCTCGCAGAGCTTTTATAAAGTTGCTCTACGCTCTCCTTGTGTCTTCCTCGCAGAGCTTTTATAAAGTTGCTCTACGCTCCCCTTGTGTCTTCCTCGCAGAGCTTTTATAAAGTTGCTCTAAGCTCTCCTTGTGTCTTCCTCGCAGAGCTTTTATAAAGTTGCTCTAAGCTCTCCTTGTGTCTTCCTCGCAGAGCTTTTATAAAGTTGCTCTACGCTCTCCTTGTGTCTTCTCGCAGAGCTTTTATAAAGTTGCTCTACGCTTCCTTGTGTCTTCCTCGCAGAGCTTTTTATAAAGTTGCTCTAAGCTCTCCTTGTGTCTTCCTCGCAGAGCTTTATAAGTTGCTCTACACTCTCCTTGTGTCTTCCTCGCAGAGCTTTTATTAAAGTTGCTCTACGCTCTCCTTGTGTCTTCCTCGCAGAGCTTTTATAAAGTTGCTCTAAGCTCTCCTTGTGTCTTCCTCGCAGAGCTTTTATAAAGTTGCTCTACGCTCTCTTGTGTCTTCCTCGCAGAGCTTTTATAAAGTTGCTCTACGCTCTCCTTGTGTCTTCTCGCAGAGCTTTTATAAGTTGCTCTAAGCTCTCTTGTGTCTTCCTCGCAGAGCTTTTTATAAGTTGCTCTAAGCTCTCCTTGTGTCTTCCTCGCAGAGCTTTTATAAAGTTGCTCTAAGCTCTCCTTGTGTCTTCCTCGCAGAGCTTTTATAAAGTTGCTCTACGCTCTCCTTGTGTCTTCCTCGCAGAGCTTTTATAAAGTTGCTCTAAGCTCTCCTTGTGTCTTTCCTCGCAGAGCTTTTATAAAGTTGCTCTACGCTCTCCTTGTGTCTTCTCGCAGAGCTTTTATAAAGTTGCTCTACGCTCTCCTTGTGTCTTCCTCGCAGAGCTTTTATAAAGTTGCTCTACGCTCTCCTTGTGTCTTCCTCGCAGAGCTTTTATAAAGTTGCTCTAAGCTCTCCTTGTGTCTTCCTCGCAGAGCTTTTATAAAGTTGCTCTAAGCTCTCCTTGTGTCTTCCTCGCAGAGCTTTTATAAAGTTGCTCTACGCTCTCTTGTGTCTTCCTCGCAGAGCTTTTATAAAGTTGCTCTAAGCTCTCCTTGTGTCTTCCTCGCAGAGCTTTTATAAAGTTGCTCTAAGCTCTCCTTGTGTCTTCCTCGCAGAGCTTTTATAAAGTTGCTCTACGCTCTCCTTGTGTCTTCCTCGCAGAGCTTTTATAAAGTTGCTCTACGCTCTCCTTGTGTCTTCCTCGCAGAGCTTTTATAAAGTTGCTCTACGCTTCTCTTGTGTCTTCCTCGCAGAGCTTTTATAAAGTTGCTCTACGCTCTCCTTGTGTCTTCCTCGCAGAGCTTTTATAAGTTGCTCTTAAGCTCTCCTTGTGTCTTCCTCGCAGAGCTTTTATAAAGTTGCTCTACGCTCTCCTTGTGTCTTCCTCGCAGAGCTTTTATAAAGTTGCTCTAAGCTCTCCTTGTGTCTTCCTCGCAGAGCTTTTATAAAGTT
Organism: Cherax quadricarinatus; assembly: GCF_026875155.1. Classification (NCBI taxonomy): domain Eukaryota; kingdom Metazoa; phylum Arthropoda; class Malacostraca; order Decapoda; family Parastacidae; genus Cherax; species Cherax quadricarinatus. The sequence goes on from NC_069472.1 coordinate 26,544,712, forward strand.
GCTCTACGCTCTCCTTGTGTCTTCCTCGCAGAGCTTTTATTAAAGTTGCTCTAAGCTCTCCTTGTGTCTTCCTCGCAGAGCTTTTATAAAGTTGCTCTAAGCTCTCCTTGTGTCTTCCTCGCAGAGCTTTTATAAAGTTGCTCTACGCTCTCCTTGTGTCTTCCTCGCAGAGCTTTTATAAAGTTGCTCTACGCTTCCTTGTGTCTTCCTCGCAGAGCTTTTATAAGTTGCTTACGCTCTCCTTGTGTCTTCCTCGCAGAGCTTTTATAAAGTTGCTCTAAGCTCTCCTTGTGTCTTCCTCGCAGAGCTTTTATAAAGTTGCTCTACGCTCTCCTTGTGTCTTCTCGCAGAGCTTTTATAAAGTTGCTCTAAGCTCTCCTTGTGTCTTCCTCGCAGAGCTTTTATAAAGTTGCTCTAAGCTCTCCTTGTGTCTTCCTCGCAGAGCTTTTATAAAGTTGCTCTACGCTCTCCTTGTGTCTTCCTCGCAGAGCTTTTATAAAGTTGCTCTACGCTCTCCTTGTGTCTTCCTCGCAGAGCTTTTATAAAGTTGCTCTAAGCTCTCCTTGTGTCTTCCTCGCAGAGCTTTTATAAAGTTGCTCTAAGCTCTCCTTGTGTCTTCCTCGCAGAGCTTTTATAAAGTTGCTCTAAGCTCTCCTTGTGTCTTCCTCGCAGAGCTTTTATAAAGTTGCTCTACGCTCTCCTTGTGTCTTCCTCGCAGAGCTTTTATAAAGTTGCTCTAAGCTCTCCTTGTGTCTTCCTCGCAGAGCTTTTATAAGTTGCTCTACGCTCTCCTGTGTCTTCCTCGCAGAGCTTTTATAAAGTTGCTCTAAGCTCTCCTTGTGTCTTCCTCGCAGAGCTTTTATAAAGTTGCTCTAAGCTCTCCTTGTGTCTTCTCGCAGAGCTTTTATAAAGTTGCTCTAAGCTCTCCTTGTGTCTTCCTCGCAGAGCTTTTATAAAGTTGCTCTAAGCTCTCCTTGTGTCTTCCTCGCAGAGCTTTTATAAAGTTGCTCTAAGCTCTCCTTGTGTCTTCATCGCAGAGCTTTTATAAAGTTGCTCTACGCTCTCCTTGGTTTTCCTCGCAGAGCTTTTATAAAGTTGCTCTAAGCTTCCTTGTGTCTTCCTCGCAGAGCTTTTATAAAGTTGCTCTACGCTCTCCTTGTGTCTTCCTCGCAGAGCTTTTATAAAGTTGCTCTACGCTCTCCTTGTGTCTTCCTCGCAGAGCTTTTATAAAGTTGCTCTACGCTCTCCTTGTGTCTTCCTCGCAGAGCTTTTTTAAAGTTGCTCTAAGCTCTCCTTGTGTCTTCCTCGCAGAGCTTTTATAAAGTTGCTCTACGCTCTCTTGTGTCTTCCTCGCAGAGCTTTTATAAAGTTGCTCTACGCTCTCCTTGTGTCTTCCTCGCAGAGCTTTTATAAAGTTGCTCTACGCTCTCCTTGTGTCTTCCTCGCAGAGCTTTTATAAAGTTGCTCTACGCTCTCCTTGTGTCTTCCTCGCAGAGCTTTTATAAAGTTGCTCTACGCTCTCCTTGTGTCTTCCTCGCAGAGCTTTTATAAAGTTGCTCTAAGCTCTCCTTGTGTCTTCCTCGCAGAGCTTTAATAAAGTTGCTCTAAGCTCTCCTTGTGTCTTACGTAAAGTTCTCCATAAAGTTGTCAATCTTCACGACAGTTTACTAAGCAATCATCACAGGTCGTGTTGTGTTTACTGCAGCTGTGTGTGTGTATGTGTGTGTGTGTGTGTGTGTGTGTGTGTGTGTGTGTGTGTGTGTGTGTGTGTGTGTGTGTGTGTGTGTGTGTGGTGTGTGTGTGTGTGTGTGTGTGTGTGTGTAGCTGGAAGGGAAGGAGGGGGTACAGAGGGGGGCAAACTGTTTGTGATTTCTTTGTACCAGAAGTTGTTTGCTTTCACCCCTAAAGAATATATTATATATATATATATATATATATATATATATATATATATATATATATATATATATATTATATATATATAATATATAATATATTATATATATAATATATATTTATATATATATATATTATTATATATATATATTATAATATATACTATATATTATATATATATTTATTATATATATATATATATATATATATATACAAAACAACCACTCTGAAAGAATAGAGAAATTCCAAGCGCTTTCGTGACTACTCACATTATCAAGGAACTATGAAAGTAAAGCATCCAAGGAAGCTATATAAGGGGTCTGGCCAGCACCTCACTATCAGATCCCACAACGGTTAAACACCTGACGCGCGCCGACCCAACTTGGATAGGTTCTTTGCACAACTCACCCATAAACTATTCTACCCAAGAAAATTTAAAAATTATTATTTGTCCAGTGTATTATTAAATTCTTCCCAAATTCTATTAATTATAAATGGATCTAATTTATATAAACCAAAGGAAATATTTATATTATTGTCAAAACTGCTTTTTATGAAACAAGATTCAATTATATTCCTGTCGACCATGGACTTGCTTGATACTACTTGAAAATCAATTGGATGGTTAAAATCTCTTACATGAATAAATAGAGCATTGGAATCTTGTCCAGTTCTAATGCTATATTTATGTTGCTTTAATCTTAGTTCGAGATTTTTACCAGTTTGACCGTAATAAACTTTATCGTAAATTTTACAAGGAATCTTATAGACACATCCATCAGCATTTTGGGGGGAATTCTTTATCAAAAGTTTTTTTACTGTATCAAGATTTTTGAATACAACTTTAATATTAAAAGTCTTAATAAAACAATAAAACTTCTACTGAAAGGCAAAGATGAATTAGTCAAACAATTTACTTCCATTAATCCATCTTTACCTTACATGTATGGACTAATTAAAACACACAAACCAGGGAATCCAGTCAGACCAATTATTAGCTCCATAGGATCAGTTTCATATAAATTATCCAAATGGCTTGTTGATATTTTGAGCCCTATTGTTGGCAAATTTCTAACTTTAATGTTAAAAACAACATAGACTTGGTTGATAAATTAAGCTCCTTGACTGACTTAAATGATTTTAACATGGTTAGTTTTGATGTTACTTCCTTGTTTACGAAAGTTCCTGTTGATGATTTATTAAGTTTCTTATCTGAAGAACTCGTTAACTATGATTTACTATTGCCAGTTCCTATTATCATTAAGCTTATTAAACTTTGCATTGTTGATGCAAAATTTGTATTTAATGATAAGTTTTACATTCAGAAGTTTGGTATGGCAATGGGAAATCCTCTTTCACCTGTTCTTAGTAACCTATACATGGAATTTTTTGAAACAAGGTTGCTTAACACAATCCTCCCTAATAGAGCTAAATGGTTCAGATATGTTGATGATATTTTGTGTCTTATGCCCAAAAATGTAGATATACACCATTTCCTTGGAAAATTAAATAGCTTAGCCCATTCTATAAACTTTACTGTTGAGTTTGAAGAAAATAACTCATTGCCTTTTCTAGATGTTTTAATTATTAAGGATAATAATGAATTCAAATTTAAAATTTACAAAAACCTACAAATAACTGTTCCTATGTCCACTATTATTCCTCGCATCAAGATAGAGTCAAACTGTCTGTTTTCTCATCAATGTTTTTGAGAGCTTTACGAATTTGTAGTCCTGAGTTCATAGATGAGGAAATATCCAAAATTTATGAAATAGGTAATGATTTAAAATACCCAAGAAATGTAATTGATGAATCTTTTAAAGTTGCTAGAAATACTTTTTACAATCCAAAAAGGGACAACCAGCCTTATTCAACTAAAAATACGTTGGTTCTCCCTTACCATGAAAACTTGGTTGATATGCCTTCTCTTCTTAAGACTTTTAATATTAAAGTTGAATTCAAAAATCTTGATACAGTAAAAAAACTTTTGATAAAGAATTCCCCCCAAAATGCTGATGGATGTGTCTATAAGATTCCTTGTAAAATTTGCGATAAAGTTTATTACGGTCAAACTGATAAAAATCTCGAACTAAGATTAAAACAACATAAATATAGCATTAGAACTGGACAAGATTCCAATGCTCTATTTATTCATGTAAGAGATTTTAACCATCCAATTGATTTTCAAAAAGTTGAGAAAGTAGTATCAAGCAAGTCCATGGTCGACAGGAATATAATTGAATCTTGTTTCATAAAAAGCAGTTTTGACAATAATATGAATATTTCCTTTGGTTTATATAAATTAGATCCATTTATAATTAATAGAATTTGGGAAGAATTTAATAATACACTGGACAAATAATAATTTTTAAATTTTCTTGGGTAGAATAGTTTGTGGGTGAGTTGTGCAAAGGACCTATCCAAGTTGGGTCGGCGCGCGTCAGGTGTTTAACCGTTGTGGGATCTGATAGTGAGGTGCTGGCCAGACCCCTTATATAGCTTACTTGGATGCTTTACTTTCATAGTTCCTTGATAATGTGAGTAGTGGCGAAAGCGCTTGGAATTTCTCTATTCTTTCAGAGTGATTGTTTTGCATATTCTGAAATCACCTGTTTACTGTGATCTTATTGCATATATACATATATATATATATATATATATATATATATATATATATATATATATATATATATATATATATATATATATATATATTATATATATATATATATATAATATATATATATATATATATATATATATATACATATATATATAAAATATATATATATATATATATATATATATATATATATATATATATATATATATATATATATATATATATATATATATATATATAATTATATATATATATTATATATATATATATATATATATATATATATATATATATATATATATATATATATATTTATTATACTCATGGCTCCATCATCTACATAAAACAATACTGCCATCTGCTCCCTCATGTTTATGTGAGTCACCTATGGTATGTCACCGGTGAATTCGTATCAACGGGGACTCGTGGTGTATTATTACAGCGTGTGTGTGTGGCTTGATGTCCAACTGTGAAACACACATATACACATACACAAGAGCTGTGAATCGACCCGTGTAACCAGAAATAGGTGAGTACACACACACACACACACACACACACACACACACACACACACACACACATACAAGAAATGACAGTGAAGTATGTGAGGAACTCAACAAGAGATTCAAAGAAGTGTTCACAGAGGAGACATAAGGGGCTCCAGAAAGACGGAGAGGTGGGGCACACCACCATGTGCTGGACACAGTGCACACATCCGAAGAAGAAGTGAAGAGGCTTCTGAGTGAGCGAGATACCTCAAAGGCAATGGGGCCAGATAACATCTCTCCATGGGTATTGAGAGAGGGAGCAGAGGCGCTATGTGTACCCCTAACAACAATATTCAATACATCTATCGAAACAGGGAGATTGCCTGAGGCATGTAAGACAGCAAATGTAGTCTCAATCTTTAAAAAAGGAGACAGACATGAAGCACTAAACTACAGACCAGTGTCACTGACATGTATAGTATGCAAAGTCATGGAGAAGATTATCAGGAGAAGAGTGGTGGAACACCTAGAAAGGAACGATCTCATCAACAGCAGCCAACGCGGTTTCAGGGACGGGAAATCCTGTGTCACAAACCTACTGGAGTTCTATGACATGGTGACAGCAGTAAGACAAGAGAGAGAGGGGTGGGTGGATTGCATTTTTTTGGACTGCAAGAAGGCGTTTGACACAGTTCCATACAAGAGATTAGTGCAAAAACTGGAGGACCAAGCAGGGATAACAGGGAAGGCACTACAATGGATCAGGGAATACTTGTCAGGAAGACAGCAGCGAGTCATGGTACGTGGCGAGGTGTCAGAGTGGGCACCTGTGACCAGCGGGGTCCCACAGGGGTCAATCCTAGGACCAGTGCTGTTTCTGGTATTTGTGAACGACATGACGGAAGGAATAGACTCTGAGGTGTCCCTGTTTGCAGATGACGTGAAGTTAATGAGAAGAATCCATTCGATCGAAGACCAGGCAGAACTACAAAGGTATCTGGGCAGGCTGCAGACCTGGTCCAGCAATTGGCTCCTGGAGTTCAACCCCACCCAGTGCAAAGTCATGAAGATTGGGGAAAGGCAAAGAAGACCGCAGACGGAGTACAGGCTAGGGGGTCAGAGACTACAAACCTCGCTCAAGGAAAAAGATCTTGGGGTGAGTATAACACCAGGCACATCTCCTGAAGCGCACATCAACCAAATAATTGCTGCAGCATATGGGCGCCTAGCAAACCTCAGAACAGCATTCCGACATCTTAATAAGGAATCGTTCAGCACCCTGTACACCGTGTACGTTAGGCCCATATTGGAGTATGCGGCACCAGTTTGGAACCCACACCTAGCCAAGCACGTAAAGAAGCTAGAGAAAGTGCAAAGGTTTGCAACAAGACTAGTTCCAGAGCTAAGAGGTATGTCCTACGAGGAGAGGTTAATTAAGGGAAATCAACCTGACGACACTGGAGGACAGAAGAGATAGAGGGACATGATAAAGACATACAAAATACTGAGAGGAATTGAAAAAGGTGGAAAAAAGACAGGATGTTCCAGAGATTGGACACAGTAACAAGGGGACACAATTGGAAGTTGAAGACACAGATGAATCACAGGGATGTTAGGAAGTATTTCTTCAGCCACAGAGTAGTCAGGAAGTGGAATAGTTTGGGAAGCGATGTAGTGGAGGCAGAATTCATACATAGCTTTAAGCAGAGGTATGATAAAGCTCACGGTTCAAGGAGAGTGACCTAGTAGCGACCAGTGAAGAGGCGGGGCCAGGAGCTCGGACTCGACCCCTGCAACCTCAACTAGGTGAGTACAACTAGGTGAGTACACACACACATTCACACAATATTTATATAAAATTCTGAGGGTGACTGACAGGGTTGATAGGGGTAGAATGTTTTAAATATGTGACATAGCAACAAAGGGTCACAACTTGAAGCTGAAAACTCAGATTAGTCAGTGATATGTTAGGAAGTATTTCTTCAGCCATAGAGTTGTCAGGAAGTGGATCAATCTGGAGAGTGAGGTAGTGGAGGCAGCATCCATACATAGCTTTAAGAAGAGGTATGATAAAGCTCATGGAGAAGGAAGAAAATGGACCTATTAGCGACGAGTGAAGAAGCGGGGCCAGGAGCTGTGACTCGACCACTGCAGCCACAATTAGGTGAGCTAAACAGTAGGAGACCAAGACACAAATACAGCAACATTAAAAAATAACAACAACAACATCAACAGTACCAACAGCAAATAACGTAACCAACATCAACAACAACAATAACAGAACAAAGTGATGTCTAACATCAACTGAACCAGCGAGGTGAACCAGAGAGGTGAACCAGTGAGGTGAACCAGAAAGGTGAACCAGCTAAGTGAACCAGCGAGGTGAACCAGAAAGGTGAACCAGCGAGGTGAGCCAGCGAGGTGAGCCAGAAAGGTGAACCAGCTAAGTGAACCAGCGAGGTGAACCAGAAAGGTGAACCAGCGAGGTGAACCAGTGAGGTGAACCAGAAAGGTGAACCAGCGAGGTGAGCCAGAAAGGTGAACCAGCTAAGTGAACCAGCGAGGTGAACCAGAAAGGTGAACCAGCGAGGTGAACCAGAGAGGTGAACCAGCGAGGTGAGCCAGCGAGGTGAGCCAGAAAGGTGAACCAGCGAGGTGAACCAGGGAGGTGAACCAGAGAGGTGAACCAGCGAGGTGAACCAGTGAGGTGAACCAGAAAGGTGAACCAGCGAGGTGAACCAGAAAGGTGAACCAGCTAAGTGAACCAGCGAGGTGAACCAGAAAGGTGAACCAGCGAGGTGAGCCAGTGAGGTGAGCCAGAAAGGTGAACCAGCGAGGTGAACCAGCGAGGTGAACCAGAAAGGTGAACCAGCGAGATGAACCAGCGAGGTAAACCAGAGACGTGAACCAGCGAGATCAAAAATCAACCCTAAATATTACCCAAAATCAAAATAATTCATTCTAACAAGATTCTCAACCTCCATTTATCATTCTCATCAAATTCTGAACTCTGAGATTTAAAAAAAAAAAACCGAATTTATATACATTTTTGCCTAATCCTGGGCACAATACCCACTATACCCACTACGACCGACACATAATACACTCTTGGCCACATGTAAACACATTTCTGCCACGCTGACGCTGCCCTCTTTTGTTTTCCGCATATATATTGCAAATTTATATGACATGTGTGTGGCAGAGATGTCAAGTTTGTTTGCTGTGTTCTCTTGTTTGGTGTCTAAACTAGTTTGCATGTTAATGTCTCTGGTTAAAAGTCAATAAAAGAGAATGTGTTTTCCAATGTAAATAAGGCGAGTTTATTACTAGAGTATGGATGTGTCTTGTGTGTGTGTGTGTGTGTGTGTGTGTGTGTGTGTGTGTGTGTGTGTGTGTGTGTGTGTGTGTGTGTGTGTGTGTGTGTGTGTGTGTCTCAGTTTACATTTCTACCCTTCTGGTATAATTTACAATTATCTTGAAGTCGGCTGAAGCTCTGTGTGGTAAATAATTTACAACTGTATTGCTAAGCTTCTCTGGAGAGGATTTCCTGCCTCATATTTCTCATTAGTATTCTTCCCTCACCTTCTCCTCCTCCTTTATCTTTTCCTCCATCCACCTCCTCCTCTTCCTCCTCATTTTCACACTTTCTTCTCTTTCTCTCCACATTCCCACCATCATACACATTAATTACAATTATATGTATATATATATATATATATATATATATATATATTATATATATATATATATATATATATATATATATATATATATATATATATATATATATATATATATATATATATATATATATATATATATATTTATATGGCATGAAATGTGCCATAAAGGTCAATTATATATATTTTTTCGAGTGCCTGAATTAATATATGAGGATAATATATTACATATTGGGATTCACGTCAAATTTTAATTTGTTAAAAAAATATGACTAACATATTTATGTAAATCTGATGGGGGATTAATGCTAGTGTATATAAATCTGTTGGAAGAGGGATACTAGTGTATATAAATCTGCTGAAGGGGAATAATGCTAATGTATATAAATGTGGTGAGAAATACAACTAGTGGATGGAAATCTGGTGAGAAATACAGCTAATGTATATAATGTATATAAATCTGCAGGTGGAGGGATACAGCTTGTCCATACGCCTTACCTCACCCGGGAATTGAACCCGGGTCTTATTTTTTTTTTTTTTTTTACACAGGGTTTGACAAGGTTAAGGATCCCTAGCTTTATTGACAAGCTATTTACAGGTTAAGGATTCCTAACTTTATTGACAAGCTAAGAGCTGTTACCTACATCAGCTCATTTGAAAGCATTTTTATTGTTATGAGACATACAAGTAGGGAACAGGATGAAGTTGGAGCCATCTGTGGGCCAGCATTTTCATTTGATCAACTGACTTTATCTCGTTGACATCATTATGCTGTACGAATGTGTTCCATACTCGAGTCATCCTGAGTATATAGGATCACAGATGGAGTGATGTTCTGGAGAAGGGAACAGCCAGAGTGAAGTTGCTGCTTTCTGCCCGTCTTGTGGCATAAAAGCTTGTTTCACGCTGTCCTCGAAGTGGACCCAAGTGTGGTACTTTGACAATATTGGCCTTGTACATAACAGTAAGGCCACCCACATCCCTCCTAAGTTGAAGACTCTGCTGAAATGACAGATCTATCCAGGATGGGTCCAGGCGAGAGATGAGACGTCTTGCTCTGTTCTCTACTCTGTCAAGCAGTCGCAGATGAGAGGGGGGGCAGGCAAACCAAGAAAGTGGAGCATACTCAAGGTGTGAGCGTACCTGTGCCTCGTACAGAATCTTGCATCCCCTACTGTCAAGCTGATGCGAGATACGGCAAAGTGCTGTAAGCTTCCTGGCTGCCTTGTTTGCAAGATTTACAACATGGTTCTTCATGGTTAGTTTGGAGTCAAATTTCACCCCAAGGATATCTACTTCTTCTCCAGGTGCCAACATCCTCCCACTCATCCTTACTACTGCACCAGCATTACCATCATGGTGCTTAGAGACGATCATCATTTGCGTTTTCTCAGGTGCAAATGTTACTTGCCATCTATTTCCCCAAGCTGATATAGCTCTCAGCTGGTGATTGATGTAGCTTAGAGCAGCTGGCATTTCTTCTCTTGGATAAGTGAATGTCAGTGTACAGTCGTCTGCATATGCATGTGATTCTGGGATGAGATGAAGAAGGTCGTTGAAGTAGACATTCCATAACAATGGACCCAGGACGCTTCCTTGTGGAACACTTGCCCCAATAGGATGTCTTGCTGATTCCGTTCCATTGAGAACTACACTTAGAGATCTACCATGAAGGTAATTACTGAGGAGACATAGCGTAGAACCTGCAATTTCCAGTGCTTGAAGTTTTGCTAAGAGGCCCTGGTGCCACAACCGGTCGAAAGCGCCAGCAATGTCCAGTGCTACCACACAGCTGACTTTGGATTCATCCAGTGACTGGTGCCACTTAGTGGAGAGGTTTAACAACAGATCAGCAGCAGAGTAACCTTTCCTGAAGCCATATTGACGATCACAAAGTAGTGAGTGGTAGTCAAAAAACTCTGTCATTTGTCTTGAGATTATTGTCTCAAGGATCTTACCAGTGATTGACAGGAGTGACACTGGTCTGTAGTTGCTGATTTCTGCTCTGCTCTTCTTTTTGTGAACAGGGACTACATTCGCCTCTTTCCACAGAGAAGGCCATTTTCTGTTGTGAGTCTTGTTTACCAGTCTCCTTCTCTACCTATTTTATTTCCTCTCTCTTCTCCACTTTCTCTTCTCTCTTATTCCTTCAAGCAAAGAGACTAATGCTTATTTAATGACCAAAAATTCCATAATTAATGAAAAAATTCCTCTTTTTCCCTAATTTCTAACAAAAATTCCGTAAATGAAAATTCCCTAATTAATAAAATAGATCCTTATTTGATTACAAAAAATTCCCTAACAAATAATAGAAAATTGTTAATTTATAAAAAAAAACTAATTTATAACAAACATTCACTAATAATAAAAATTTCCTAATTAATGATAAAAAATTTCCTAATTAATGATAAAAATTTCCTAATTAATGATAAAAATCTCTTAATTAGTAAATATTCCTTAATTAATAACAAAACTTCCCTAATTAATTACAAAAATTCCCTGATTAATAAACATTTACTAATTAATAACTAAACTTACCTAATTAATAAAAATCCTTAATTAATAACAAAAATTACCTAATTAAAAAATATCTAATTAATTAAAATCCATAATTAATAAAAAGTCCCTAATTAAAAAATACGTAATTAATACAAAAACAAGTTAATAAAAATAACTAATTAATAAAAAGTCCCAAATTAATACAAATTCTCTAAGTAATAAAAAATATTTAATTTTAAAATAATAAAAGTCCCTAATTAACAAACAGTTCCTAATTAATAAAAAATCCCTAGTTAATAAAAACATCACTAATTAATAAAACACTAATTAATAAAAGTCCCCATTTAATAAAAAATCCCTAGGTAATAAAATTCCCTAATTAATAACAAAAATTCCTAATTAGCAAAAATCCTAATTAATAACAAATATTCCCAAACTAACAATAAAAAAATATACAAATATAATGTAATATAATATAAGATAATATAATAAAAAAATCGCCAAATTGCTGACACAAAATTCGCTTTATAATGCACGTGAACAAAACGCCAAAAACTGCTCCCAGGAAAACGCCAGTGAGAAAAAAACTGTTTATCATCTACACTGATCGCTAAATAAATCGTTAAATAATTTGCAGTAAACAAGGTAGGAATTACACCCAAACTGCGCCAGGAAGCCAGTGTAGAAACACCGTCTTCGTACATAGTGTTATCAAGTTCTGCCTTACTATCTGACATTTATATATATATATATATATATATATATATATATATATATATATATTTATATATATATATAATATATATATATATATATAATATACATATTATATATATATTATAATAATATATATATATTATATATATATATATAACATATATATATATATATATATAATATATTATATATATATATATATTATATATATATATATATATATATATATATATATATATATTATATATATATATATATATATATATATATATATAAAGGTATTACCATCTGTACGAGAAAGAAAGAGTGAGAAAGAGAGAGAGAGAGAAAGAGAGAGAGAGAGAGAGAGAGAGTTGAGGGAAACAGGAGAGGAAGATTATAAATTAAAAAGGAGAGAGAAAGCAAGGACAGAGGGAGGGAGAGAGAGAGAGAGAATGCGAGGGAGAGACTGCCAAGAGGAGAAGGAAAAGGGAGGATGAAGAGAAAGGAAGAAGGCAGTAAAAAGCGAGAAGAGTGCGTAGAAGAATAGGGGGTAATAAAGAAGGAAAAGGGGGAAGGAAGAGAAGGAAAAAAAAGGAGAGAGAAGAGAGACGGAGGGGGCAGAACAATAGAGAGCAATAAAGAATGATAAGGGGGATAAGGGTCAAGGAAGAGAAGGGAGAAAGGAAGGAAGGAAGGGAGAGAGGGAGGGAGGGAGAGAAGGCGATAACAAACAACAGAATACGCAACAAAGGGAACAGAGATAATTACTTTCTTTGCTGTGCTTTTACACACAAATAGAATAATATAACTGTCAGCGATTACATTTATTTTTGGGTACAAATTGCCCATATTTTTGGAGGTAATTGTAGTAATTTCTCATATAAGGTTACCCCTTTCTCTCCCCCCCCCTCTGTGTCTCTCAGTCTCTCTCTCTCTCTCTCCTCTCTCTCTCTCTCTCTCTCTCTCTCTCTCTCTCTCTCTCCATTGCCTGTCATGCTATTCTAATTGGCATGTGGACATGCATGACATTACTTATAGGACACGCACATTTCCTCTATAACCCATTTCCTTAGGTGGGATTATTATTATTATTATTATTATTATTATTATTATTATTATTATTATTATTATTATTATTATTATTATTATTATTATCATTTTATTATATTTTCATAAGGCCATAAGAAAGAAGGAGCACTGCAGCAGGCCTACTGGCCCATGCGAGACAGGTCCAATTCTCCTACCTAACCTAGTCAGGTCAGGTCACATTCACTTAAGGAAGAAGAACGGTATCAGACCTAGTAGCACAAACTAGTCAGGTTCAACTCACACCCACCCACACCCACTCATGTACATTTTTTTTATTATTATCACACTGGCCGATTCCCACCAAGGCAGGGTGGCCCGAAAAAGAAAAACTTTCACCATCATTCACTCCATCACTGTCTTGCCAGAAGGGTACTTTACACTACAGTTTTTAAACTGCAACATTAACACCCCTCCTTCAGAGTGCAGGCACTGTACTTCCCATCTCCAGGACTCAAGTCCGGCCTGCCGGTTTCCCTGAACCCCTTCATAAATGTTACTTTGCTCACACTCCAACAGCACGTCAAGTATTAAAAACCATTTGTCTCCATTCACTCCTATCTAACACGCTCACGCATGCCTGCTGGAAGTCCAAGCCCCTCACACACAAAACCTCCTTTACCCCCTCCCTCCAACCTTCTAGGCCGACTCTACCCCGCCTTCCTTCCACTACAGACTGATACACTCTTGAAGTCACTCTGTTTCGCTCCATTCTCTCTACATGTCCGAACCACCTCAACAACCCTTCCTCAGCCCTCTGGACAACAGTTTTGGTAATCCGGCACCTCCTCCTAACTTCCAAACTACGAATTCTCTGCATTATATTCACACCACACATTGCCCTCAGACATGACATCTCCACTGCCTCCAGCCTTCTCCTCGCTGCAACATTCATCACCCATGCTTCACACCCATATAAGAGTGTTGGTAAAACTATACTCTCATACATTCCCCTCTTTGCCTCCAAGGACAAAGTTCTTTGTCTCCACAGACTCCTAAGTGCACCACTCACCCTTTTCCCCTCATCAATTCTATGATTCACCTCATCTTTCATAGACCCATCTAACTTATTTCTAAAACTACACAACGTTTCAGCCTGAATAACTGTACTCGGGAGTTTGTTCGACTTATCCACAACTCTATTACCAAACCAGTGTTTTCCTATATCCTTCCTGAATCTGAATTTTTCCAACTTAAAACCACTGCTGCGAGTCCTGTCTTGGCTGGATATTTTCAGCACGCTATTTACATCCCCTTTATTTATTCCTGTCTTCCATTTATACACCTTAATCATATCCCCCCTAATTCTACGCCTTTCTAGAGAGTGCAGATTCAGGGTCCTCAGTCTATCCTCATGGGGAAGATTTCTGATACCTGGGATCAGGATCGACACCATGCCTAACCCTTCTAGGGTAGGGTAGGTGCCTGAGCCCGAGCCTTTAGCTCATAAGACTGTCATTCCCATTAGCCCCCTTGGGGTGGGGATGGCAGACCAGAGAGGCCTATCTTGTGGCTAGGCCTGGGGACAGTTGGGCCCAAAGATGAGGAGGTACTTGTGCCTCCTCCCATGGGAGACTTAGGTCTCAGACACTCCCTAAAGAGGGAGCCAAGGCCGGGCCACCACTTGGACAAGGCCCGGGCCGGGAGAATACCGGCTAATCTTTAACTAACTAACTAACATGGGATCAGCTTTGTCATCCTCCTGAGTGAAAACTTGTTCCTTGTCATGTTTATCCTCATGTTCAGTCATGTTCATCCTCATGTTCAGTCATGTTCGTCCTCATGTTCCCAGTCATTTTCATCCTCATGTTCATCCTCATGTTCAGTCATGTTCATCCTCATGTTCCCAGTCATGTTCATCCTCATGTTCAGTCATGTTCGTCCTCATGTTCCCAGTCATGTTCATCCTCATTTTCACAGTCATATTCATCACCATGCTCCCAGTCATGTTCATCCTCATGCTCACATGTTCACCGTCATGTTCACATGTTCATCCTTGCATCACTTTCTTCTTGTCATATTAGTTTGTCAGTAGCATAAAATTACTTCACGTTTTATCCAGACTTTACCTGCTGGTCTTATTAAGCAGCGTCTCTTATATATATATTATATATATATTATAATATATATATATATATATATATATTATATATATATATTATATATAATATATTATATATATATATTATATAAATATAATAAGAGATAGAAAGAGAGAGAGGAGAGAGAGGAGAGAGAGAGAGAGAGAGAGAGAGAGAGAGAGAGAGAGAGAGAGAGAGAGAGAGAGAGAGAGAGGGAGAGAGAGAGAGAGAGCAAGTGTTCCACAAGGAAGCGTGCTGGGACCATTGTTATGGAATGTCTACTTCAATGACCTTCTTCATCTCATCCCAGAATCACATGCATATGCAGACGACTGCACACTGACATTCACTTATCCAAGAGAAGAAATGCCAGCTGCTCTAAGCTACATCAATCACCAGCTGAGAGCTATATCAGCTTGGGGAAATAGATGGCAAGTAACATTTGTACCTGAGAAAACGTAAAT
>NC_069472.1:26565230-26567730 GCF_026875155.1 Cherax quadricarinatus
GAGAGAGAGAGAGAGAGAGAGACAGACAGACAGACAGACAGACAGACAGACAGACAGACAGACAGACAGGAAAGACAGAGAGAGACAGTGAGAGAGAGAGAAAAGAAAGAGAGAGAGAGAGAGAGAGAGGATAGAGGAGAGAGAGAGAGAGAGAGAGAGAGGAGAGAGATGAGAGAGAGAGAGAGAGAGACAGAGAGAGAGACAGACAGACAGACAGACAGACAGACAGACAGACAGACAGACAGACAGACAGGGAAAGACAGAGAGAGACAGTGGAGAGAAGAGAAAGAAAGAGAGAGAGAGAGAGAGAGAGACAGAGAGACAGACAGACAGACAGGGAAAAGACAGAGAGAGACAGTGAGAGAGAGAGAAAGAAGAGACAGAGAGAGAGAGAGACAGAGAGACAGACAGACAGACAGGGAAACACAGAGAGAGACAGTGAGAGAGAGAGAAAGAAAGGAGAGAGAGAGAGAGAGAGAGAGAGAGAGAGAGACAGACAGACAGACAGACAGACAGACAGACAGGGAAAGACAAGAGAGAGAGACAGTGAGAGAGAGAGAAAGAAAGAGAGAGAGAGAGAGAGAGGAGAGAGAGATGAGAGAGAGAGATGAGAGAGAGAGAGAGAGAGAGACAGACAGACAGAAGACAGACAGACAGGGAAAGACAGAGAGAGACAGTGAGAGAGAGAGAAAGAAGAAGAGAGAGGAGAGAGAGAGAGAGAGAGTGAGAGAGAAGAGAGAGAGAGAGAGAGAGAGGAGAGAGAGACAGACAGACAGACAGACAGACAGGCAGACAGACAGGGAAAGACAGAGAGAGACAGTGAGAGAGAGAGAAAAAAAGAGAGAGAGAGAGAGAGAAAGCGAAGCAGATACAGTCATAAGAAAGGAGGGAGCACTGCAGCAGGCCTACTGGCCCACGCTAGGAAGATCCTTCACAAACCACACATTTTCAATGCTACACAAGGTTGTATGACCCTTATGGGTTTAGCGCTTGGTTATAATAATAATAAATAATAATAATAATAATAATAATAATAATAATAATAATAATAATAATAATAATAATAATAACAATAATAATGTTACCCAAGGGATAAGATTTGATAACCCTATTAACTGACGTGCGAGTCCCACTCATGTGCGAGTCCCACTCATGTGCGAGTCCCACTCATGTGCGAGTCCCACTCATGTGCGAGTCCCACTCATGTGCGAGTCCCACTCATGTGCGAGTCCCACTCATGTGCGAGTCCCACTCATGTGCGAGTCCCACTCGTGTGCGAGTCCCACCGTGTGCGAGTCCCACTCAAATTTAACCCCTCTCACACTCATAAGCTTAACCGGAAATGAAACCAGTCTTAGACCTAACAAACTGACAGATAACACACAAATACATTCCGCACAATATATCATATATATTTATTTATATAAAATATATATATATATATAATATATATATATATATATATATAATATATATCTATATATATATATATATTATATATATATATATATATATTATATATATATATGCAATAGATCACAGTAAACAGGTGATTTCAGAATATGCAAAACAACCACTCTGAAAGAATAGAGAAATTCCAAGCGCTTTCGTGACTACTCACATTATCAAGGATACTATGAAAGTAAAGCATCAAAGGAAGGTATATAAGGGGTCTAGCCAACACCTCACTATCAGATCCCATAACAATGAGGTGTTGGCTAGACCCCTTATATACCTTCCTTTGATGCTTTACTTTCATAGTTCCTTGTAATGTGAGTAGTCACGAAGCGCTTGGAATTTCTCTATTCTTTCAGAGTGGTTGTTTTGCTATTCTGAAATCACCTGTTTACTGTGATCTTATTGCATATATATATATATATATATATATATATATTATATATATATATATAATATATATATATATATATATATATATATATATATATATATATAATTATATATATCTTATATTATATATATTTTATATATATATAATTATATATTATATATATATATATATAATATATATATATATATATATATATATATATAAACTTACAAAGGCGTTAAAATCTTACCTCCTCGACATTTTTCGTGTATTCTTCAAGACCGAATTATGACAATTCAACATGCTCGATATTTTTTTTATTAACACATCGGCCGTCTCCAACCGAGGCAGGTGTGACCCGAAAAAAAAGAAGAAACCTTCATTCAATCACTCACTCCATCACTGTCTTGCCAGAGGCGCGCTGACGCCATAGTTCAAAAACTGTGCTTCAGAGTGCAGGCACTGTACTTTCCACCTCCAGGACTCAAGTCCGGCTAATCGGTTTCCCTGAATCCCTCCATAAGTGTTACTTGGCTCGATAAATTTATGGGTAATTGTTTGATGGGACTTTGAGTGGGTTTTTCTTCTCGAAAACGAAGTCCATTAGTAGCTGAACCATTGTATACAATTATTATATTCACGCCTTTGTAAATAAAGTCTTCGAAAAACGCA
>NC_069472.1:26570230-26572730 GCF_026875155.1 Cherax quadricarinatus
CTAATCTTCTGGTGAGGATAAACTGAATCTCTCTCTCTCTCTCTCTCTCTCTCTCTCTCTCTCTCTCTCTCTCTCTCTCTCTCTCAACAATATAACATATCTCTGATTAAATACCGTGGGTTTGGAGTCATGCAGATAAGGTCAGAAAGGGCATCAAGCCCAATGCATAATAAGGTCGATATAGGACTTTGCCGACGTGAAATGTTGACTGCTGGAAGTCAGAGGAGAGAGAGGATAACACACATAACATGTTAGTAAATACAGGAAGAGGGATAACGCAGAAGGAATGTTAGTCAACACAGGAAGAAAGATAACACAGAAGGAATGTTAGTAAAAACAGTGTGTGTTTGTGTGTGTGGAAATATTCCATCCTGCCTGGCTATTGAGGTTTATCTCAACATTCTTCTGGACGACGATTCTTTTTTCGAATATTCTTGAGCTAGAGAAATAAGAAACGAGGGCAAAAAAACGAAAATAAAATACCTTTCCAGTTTTTTTTTTCCATTTTCCTTCCTGCCTCTATTATGACAGCATATAACTTTCTCTTTTCCAGATGTTATCGTCTCCACTTTGCACACACATTCACTCCACTTACCACCTGAAAAAAAAACTCTTCACAAAACGACTTGGGGCAAGTCGCTTTCTAAGAGGCCTGCGTCCAAGTCCTTGTTGGTACATAAGTACAGAAGATGTCCTCGATGGAAATAAATGGTATAAAATACCGACACAATGGAAATATAAACACAAATGCAGTGTAATGTGATCCTTTATTGACAACGTTTCACCCACACAGTGGGCTTTTTCAAGTCACACACGGATCTACCTGGATCTACTCTCGTACCTTCCAACCCCAGGTAGATCTGTGTGTGACTTGAAAAAGCCCACTGTGTGGGTGAAACGTTGTCAATAAAGGATCACATTATACTGCATTTGTGTTTATATTTCCAGAAGATGTCCTCGTTGGTCCATAGAACATAGTATGTCCTCATTGGTCTATAAGAACATAAGATGTCCTCGTTGGTTCATAAGTACATAAGATGTCCTCGTTGGTCCATAAGTACATAAGATGTCCTCGTTGGCCTATAAGTACATAAGATGTCCTCGTTGGTTCATAAGAACATAAAATGTTCTCATTGCTTCATAAGAACATGTTCAATAATAACTCACATGGAGACAGAAACTAGAAATATGTCACAGGTAATGATTTGGGCAAATATTTTTGTTAGTGGGATTAAGAAAGACCTACCTTGCATGGGCCAGTAGGCCTTCTGCAGTGTTCCTTCATTCTCATGCTCTTAACAGCCTTGATGATCAGGCCCTGATCCACCTGCCCGCGGGGGGGGCGTTAACCCCCCGGAACATCCGCCAGTTCGCCACCTAAATATCGCGTCACTCAAGGAACGACCAGCAATCGTTCATCGCGATTCTTACCTATTGACGGCCGCGACAGTTCGCGTTCCAGGGGGCGAGGACCCCCGCGTCTCCACCCCAGCCAAACACTTCAGGTAAAGTTGAAGGGTAGCAAACTTAATTTGTAAGTCATGAAGGCTTGGTGACTCTCAAACTTTTTTTCCAGCTTCTTCTATTAAGTTTAAAGTTAGAAATAACTCAGGGTGAGCAAGCTTGGCGTTTCTCTCGCAACCCCTCTCTCTCTCTCTCTCTCTCTCTCTCTCTCTCTCTCTCTCTTCTCTCTTCTCTCTTTCTCTCCATTAACTCCTCTCATCTTCTCTCTCTTCTCCTCTCTCTCTCTCTCTCTCTCTCTCTCTCTCTCTCCTCTCTTCTCTCTCTCTCTCTCTCTCTCTCTCTCTTCTCTCTTCTCTCTCTCTCTTCTCTTCTCTCTCCCCTCTCTCTTTCTTTTCCTTCAACCTCTCCATTTCTTGCTCTCGATTCAAACTCTCTCTTCCTACTTTCTCTCTCTCTCTCTCTCTCTCTCTCTCTCTTCTCTCTCTCTCTCTCTCTCTCCTCTCTCTCTCTCTCTCTCTCTCTCTCTCTCTCTCTCTCTCTCCCTCTCTTCTCTCTCTCTCTCTCCCCTCTCCTCTCTCTCTCTCTCTCGCTGTCTCTCGTATATTTTGTTGCATAATTCAACTTATGATTCTACTGCAGTTAGGGAGAAAATTATTAGTTGTATTTTACAAGTTAACAGCCGCTAACTTGCTGCAGCTCTCGCTTTGCAAGCTAAGAGCTGTTATCTTCCCTCAGCTCGTCAGCTAAGAGCTGTTATCTTCCCTCAGCTCGTCAGCTAAGACCTGTTATCTTCCCTCAGCTCGTCAGCTAAGAGCTGTTATCTTCCCTCAGCTCGTCAGCTAAGAGCTGTTATCTTTCCTCAGCTCGTCAGCTAAGAGCTGTTATCTTCCCTCAGCTCGTCAGCTAAGAGCTGTTATCTTCCCTCAGCTCGTCAGCTAAGAGCTGTTATCTTCCCTCAGCTCGTCAGCTAAGAGCTGTTATCTTCCCTCAGCTCGTCAGCTAAGAGCTGTTATCTTCCCTCAGCTCGTCAGCTAAG
>NC_069472.1:26577730-26580230 GCF_026875155.1 Cherax quadricarinatus
AGGTGACGTAAGCGTCTCCGACCTGTGGTGAATCACTTGACTGGCTGCTTCCATCAAATCTGTAAGTATTCGTTCCACTCCTGTCTAATTTATTCTGTTTTGGGTTTGCCTTAATAAGAGCTTCACTCTTATTTAGGGTTTTAAACTTAAGTTTATACCATCATTGCTTTAAATTCACAGTTACGTCATTTTTTTTAATCCTCACCATTTCTTTTAAAGGCCGTAGGCCTATCATGTGAGTGATTTATCCAGCGGTGTGTAACTGCATTTTTCTTCACTGTAACCTTGACTGTCGGCTCGGGTCATCCGACTCATGCAAGATTAAGATAAAGACAGTAGGGATCTTGCCAAGATTCAAAGCCTTCAACTGCACCTCTCTACCTACACTGGATCCTTTCCCCCTTTTCACACGTAGCCGACCACCTAGTCCACTACACACCTGTAACCACACCAGCGGTCATGGTGGCTTAGGACTGGCTAATTAACTACTGATCAGTGGATCAGTCATCCCCTCCTCGGCAGAATAAAATCTTGTTGTCGACGCTGTCGACTGTCTAGTCACGATCAGCTGTGACCCCCCCCCATCATCGACAACGGTTCTGAGTTCCAGAATCAGAGTTATGGTTCCAGAATCAGAGTTATGGTTCCAGAATCAGAGTTATGGTTCCAGAATCAGTTATGGTTTCAGAATCAGTTATGGTTCCAGAATCAGAGTTATGGTTCCAGAATCAGTTATGGTTCCAGAATCAGAGTTATGGTTCCAGAATCAGTTATGGTTCCAGAATCAGAGTTATGGTTCCAGAATCAGTTATGGTTCCAGAATCAGAGTTATGGTTCCAGAATCAGAGTTATGGTTCCAGAATCAAAGTTATGGTTTCAGAATCAGAGTTATGATTTCAGATTCAAAGTTATGGTTCAAGAATGAAAGTTACGGTTCCAGAATCAGAGTTATGGTTCCAGAATCAGAGTTATGGTTCCAGAATCAGAGTTATGGTTCCAGAATCAGAGTTATGGTTCCAGAATGAGAGTTATGGTTCCGGAATGAGAGTTATGGCACTAGAATCAGAGTTATGGTTCCAGAATCAGAGTTATGGCACTAGAATCAGAGTTATGGTTCCAGAATCAGAGTTATGGTTCCAAAATCAGAGTTATGGTTCCAGAATCAGAGTTATGGTTCCAGAATCAGAGTTATGGCTCCAGAATCAGAGTTATGGTTCCAGAATCAGAGTTATGGTTCCAGAATCAGAGCTATGGCTCCAGAATCAGAGTTATGGTTCCAGAATCAGAGTTATGGTTCCAGAATCAGAGTTATGGTTCCAGAATCAGAGTTATGGTTCCAGAATCAGAGATATGGTTCCAGAATCAGAGTTATGGTTCCAGAATCAGAGTTATGGTTCCAGAATCAGAGTTATGGTTCCAGAATCAGAGTTATGGTTCCAGAATCAGAGTTATGGTTCCAGAATCAGAGTTATGGTTCCAGAATCAGAGTTATGGTTCCAGAATCAGAGTTATGGTTCCAGAATCAGAGTTATGGTTCCAGAATCAGAGTTATGGTTCCAGAATCAGAGTTATGGTTCCAGAATCAGAGTTATGGTTCCAGAATCAGAGTTATGGTTCCAGAATCAGAGTTATGGTTCCAGAATCAGAGTTATGGCACCATTCTACACTAATTAAAATCTTTGTGTATATATGAGTTTGGGATCACTAATTATTTACACATTTCATTTTTCAGTTTTCTTAAAAAAAGAATTAATTTCATGTTTGTTTTATTGACCGTTGTTTATTATAATAAAACTGTTTATCTTATTATGTAGTTATTGAATTTCCTATCTTTATATTTCCATGACAAATGCTCTCTGTTTGTACGTATTTGTGTGCGTATACGCCAGTGTTGAGCTCAAAACATACTATACCTGTCTCCACGACGAAACAATATGAAAAGTCGTCACCCACCATAAATTATTTACTCGGGGCCATTCGCTCCTCAACGCTACCGAGCCATATTTTTTGAAAAATAATCCTGTCTCTTATTTTAATAATCACAATTTTAAAAGCTGTATAAGCCGCTACAGGTTTTTTTCAAATTGCATGCAACTCAAATTATCAATTATTTATAAAATAAATTATAGGGAATATATGAAAAATTGCTTACCCGAAATTGTCAGTTGTTAGTACTTACAAGAGGATCACAACACTTACAAGAGGATCACAACACTTACAAGAGGATCACAACACTTACAAGAGGATCACAACACTTACAAGAGGATCACAACATTTACAAGAGGATCACAACACTTACAAGAGGATCACAACACTTACAAGGGGATCACAACACTTACAAGAGGATCACAACACTTACAAGAGGATCACAACACTTACAAGAGGATCACAACACTTACAAGAGGATCACAACATTTACAAGAGGATCACAACACTTACAAGAGGATCACAACACTTACAAGGGGATCACAACACTTACAAGAGGATCACAACACTTACA
>NC_069472.1:26587730-26602730 GCF_026875155.1 Cherax quadricarinatus
ACTGCCAGAAAGCCGGTTAAGAAACAAGAAATAAAAACGGCTTCGGTGGGCACTCGATCAAAAGGAATGAAAGACATATGAATGGAGAAAAGTTACATTTTCAATGAAGCGCATTTTGAAGTACATGGGAACTGATCAGTGGTTATGAGACGAAGCAAAGGCGAACCTCTTCGGAATGTACACATTCAACAAGGGCCAAGATGTTTTAAGGTAATTTTACTGCTAAAGACCCTGGATGGCTTGTTATTGTTGAGGTAACGATGAATAGTGACCAATAGTGACCATTAGTGACCAATATAAGGCAATCCTGGCATCTTATTTGCTTGCCATTGTGGTTAGAGACTTTCCTGATGGAGAAGGCATTTTCCAGCAGGATCTTGCTCAATGCAACACTTCCAGAAAAATGCTGGCATTCTTCGATAAGTTTGGGCTAAGCGTTCTAAACTGGCCTGGAAACTCTCTCGACCTCAACCCAGTTGAGAATCAATGGCCAATAACCAAACGCAGGATCGCACAACAGAACAATTCAACTGTGGAGAAGCTAATTGCTGCTGTTATTAGGACTCGGTACAACGACGAACAACTTGCCAAAATGGGGGAAGCATTGACCGATTCTATGCAAATGGTAATAAAAGCAAAGGGTAGTCATATCTCTTATTACATTAATTATCTGTCATATCGTTGCCGTGTATTTTTTCAAATTAACATTAACTGTCCAAATGAATGTCTTATTACAGCATTGTCCCAATTAATATGCGCCCTACTGTAGCCTCTCTGGAGGCTGACTAAATTACTCGGGTTCGATTCCCGGCTGGTCGCAGTCCGTTATATGCTTTAAAATCACTTATTCCGGGGATGCATTAATGTATGTACTGCTAGTCAGACGGGTATCCAAACGGTATCTAGATGGGGTTAGTTATCCTAGAGGGAATATCTTGAAGTATGGATCCTCTCTGGGATCCCTTTTGGGATCATGGAGATGCTGGATCCTGTCAAGAATCCCTTTTAGGATCGAAAAGATGCTGGATCCTCTGTGGGATCTCTTTTAGGATCCGGAAGATGATGGATCCTCTCAGGGATCCCTTTCACAATTAGGAAGATGCTGGATTCTATTAGGGATCCCTTTTAGGATCAGGAACATGCTGGATCCTCTCTGGAATCCCGTTTAGGATCAAGGAGAGGAGGGATTCTCTCTCTCTGGAATCAGAGACATGCTGGATCCCCTCTAGGATCAGGATACATTGGATCCTCTCTAGATCAGGGGATGCTGGATCCTCTCTGCCTATTAAATAATATTTCTATTTTACACACATATTGTCGATTAAGTAAAATCTACGTAACTTTATTTATGTTTAATGATTAAAAGTTAAAAAATAAAATTACTCTTATTACTTACATATATACATATACATATACATACATATATATATATATATATATATATATATATATATTATATATATATATATATATATATATATATATATATATATATATATATATGTCGTGCCGAATATGTAAAACTGGTCAATTAGCAAGAACTCATTTAAAATTAAGTCCTTTCTGAAATTTTCTCTTACACGTTTAAAGATATATTTTTTTCATTAATGTTATTGTAGAAATTTTTAGTTTTGCACCAAAAGAATCTTAGAAAACTTACCTAACCTTATTACCTGGAGTTTACCTGGAGAGAGTTTCGGGGGTCAACGCCCCCGCGGCCCGGTCTGTGACCAGGCCTCCTGGTGGATCAGCCCCTGATCAACCAGGCTGTTGCTGCTGGCTGCACGCAAACCAAGGTACGAGCCACAGCCCGGCTGATCAGGAACTGACTTTAGGTGCTTGTCCAGTGCCAGCTTGAAGACTGTCAGGGGTCTGTTGGTAATCCCCCTTATGTGTGCTGGGAGGCAGTTGAACAGTCTCGGGCCCCTGACACTTATTGTATGGTCTCTTAACGTGCTAGTGACACCCCTGCTTTTCATTGGGGGGATGGTGCATCGTCTGCCAAGTCTTTTGCTTTCGTAGTGAGTGATTTTCGTGTGCAAGTTCGGTACTAGTCCCTCTAGGATTTTCCAGGTGTATATAATCATGTATCTCTCCCTCCTGCGTTCCAGGGAGTACAGGTTTAGAAACCTCAAGCGCTCCCAGTAATTGAGGTGTTTTATCTCCGTTATGCGCGCCGTGAAGGTTCTCTGTACATTTTCTAGGTCGGCAATTTCACCTGCCTTGAAAGGTGCTGTTAGAGTGCAGCAATATTCCAGCCTAGATAGAACAAGTGACCTGAAGAGTGTCATCATGGGCTTGGCCTCCCTAGTTTTGAAGGTTCTCATTATCCATCCTGTCATTTTTCTAGCAGATGCGATTGATACAATGTTATGGTCCTTGAAGGTGAGATCCTCCGACATAATCACATATAACAAGAGCAATTTATTTTAGCCTAACCCAACTAAATATATTTTAAATACGTTTACAATAATTTAATACTAAACAAACACAATCAAATATATTTTTTTTCGTTAGGTTCAGAATGATTTTGGCGAAATTATTGCATACACAAATTTTCACTTGTCCTATATGGCAAGATGAGCGTTGCTATTTAAGCCAAGATCGCAAGTTCTGCCTATTCGGCACGACATATATATATATATATTATATATATATATATATATATATATATATATATATATATATATATATATATATATATATATATATATATATATATATAATATATATATATATATATATATATATATATATATATATATATATATATATATATATATATATATTATATGCATATTATTCCCAACTCAAATTTTGCTTGCATTATCGTTAACAGTGCCAACACTTATTTCCTTGCAAACTTGGATGATATTTTTCAATTAAGGAAAACTTAATGGGAGTAAAATTCTGGGTTACAGAACCCGGCTTTAACATTCACCCTGACGACCCAGCAAGCAACGCTCATTACCCCGAATTTAAAAACAGATCGCGTATGTTTAACCAGAATATATGTTCTTATTTAACCTGTCAGGCTAACTTGTTTTTTCTTTTTTGTGGAGAGAGAGAGAGAGAGAGAGAAAGAGAGAGAGGGGAATAGAGGGGTCGGAGAGGGGTGATGGTTAAGTTGGTAATGGTCACGTTTGTGTGAAGAACAGTGAAGCTATGTAATGGTGTGGTAGATCGTAGAGCACCACCAATAACTACAACATCACATGAACCAAAATCAAGAAGAAGTAAAAGAAACATTATATATATATATATATATATATATATATATATATATATATATATATATATATATATATATATATATATATATATATATATATATATATATATATATATATATGTCGTGCCGAATATGTAAAACTCGTCAATTAGCAAGAACTCATTTAAAATTAAATCCTTTCTAAAATTTTCTCTTATACGTTTAAAGATATTTTTTTTTCATTAATGTTAATGTAAAATTTTTTAATTTTGCATCAAAAGAATCTTAGAAAACTTACCTAACCTTATTATAACAAGAGCAATTTATTTTAGCCTAATCCAACTAAATATATTTTAAATACGTTTAAAATAATTTAATACTAAACAAATATAATCAAATATATTTTTTCCATTAGGTTCAGAATGATTTTGGCGAAATTATTGCATACACAAATTTTCATTTGTCCTATATGGCAAGATGAGCGTTGCTATTTAAGCCAAGATCGTAAGTTCTGCCTATTCGGCACGACATATATATATATAATGTGGGGCAGAAGTTTGTGGTTATAGGAGGGTGGGGGCAGGAGGAAAGAGGAGTGATTGGTGGAATGATGAAGTAAAGGGTGTGATAAAAGAGAAAAAGGTAGCTTATGAGAGGTTTTTACAAAGCAGAAGTGTTATAAGAAGAGTAGAGTATATGGAGAGTAAAAGAAAGATGAAGAGAGTGGTGAGAGAGTGCAAAAGGAGAGCAGATGATAAAGTGGGAGAGGCACTGTCAAGAAATTTTAATGAAAATAAGAAAAATTTTTGGAGTGAGTTAAACAAGTTAAGGAAGCCAAGAGAACGAATGGATTTGTCAGTTAAAAACAGAGTAGGGGAGTTAGTAGATGGGGAGATGGAGGTTTTGGGTAGGTGGGGGGAATATTTTGAGGAACTTTTAAATGTCGACGAAGAAAGGGAAGCGGTAATTTCATGCACTGGCCA
Organism: Cherax quadricarinatus; assembly: GCF_026875155.1. Lineage (NCBI taxonomy): Eukaryota > Metazoa > Arthropoda > Malacostraca > Decapoda > Parastacidae > Cherax > Cherax quadricarinatus. Next base: position 26,591,925 of record NC_069472.1, read on the forward strand.
GGGAGGTATACCATCTTGTAGGAGTGAAGAAGAACAGGATGTGAGTGTGGGGGAGGTACGTGAGGCATTACCCAGAATGAAAGTGGGTAAAGCAGCTGGAACTGACGGGATCATGACAGAAATGTTAAAAGCAGGGGGGAAGGGGATAGTGTTGGAGTGGTTGGTATTTTTGTTTAATAAATGTATGAAAGAGGGGAAGGTACCTAGGGATTGGCGGAGAGCATGTATAGTCCCTTTATATAAAGGGAAGGGGTACAAAAGAGACTGTAAAAATTATAGAGGAATTACTTTACTGAGTATCCCAGGAAAAATGTATGGTAGGGTTATTATTGAAAGAATTAGAGGCAAGAAAGAATGTAGGATTGCGGATGAGCAAGGAGGTTTTAGAGTGGGTAGGGGATGTGTAGATCAAGTGTTTACATTGAAGAATATTTGTGAATAGTATTTAGATAAAGATAGGGAAGTTTTTATTGCATTTATATATTAGAAAAAACATATGATAGAGTGGATAGGGGAGCAATGTGGCAGATGTTGCAAGTATATGGAATAGGTGGTAAGTTACTAAATGCTGTAAAGAGTTTTTATGAGGATAGTGAGGCTCAGGTTAGGGTGTGTAGAAGAAAGGGAGAATACTTCCCGGTAAAAGTAGGTCTTAGACAGGGATGAGTAATGTCACCATGGTTGTTTAATATATTTATGGATGGGGTTGTAAGAGAAGTAAATGCTAGGGTGTTCGGGAGAGGGGTGGGATTAAATTATGGGGAATCAAATACAAAATGGGAATTGACACAGTTACTTTTTGCTGATGATACTGTGCTTATGGGAGATTCTAAAGAAAAATTGCAAAGGTTAGTTGACGAGTTTGGGAGTGTGTGTAAAGGTAGAAAGTTGAAAGTGAACATAGAAAAGAGTAAGGTGATGAGGGAAACAAATGATTTAGATAAAGAAAACTTGGATATAAAATTGGGGAGGAGGAGTATGGAAGAAGTGAATGTTTTCAGATATTTGGGAGTTGACGTGTCAGCGGATGGATTCATGAAGGATGAGGTTAATCATAGAACTGGCGAAGGAAAAAAGGTGAGTGGTGCGTTGAGGTATATGCGGAGACAAAAAAAACGTTATCTATGGAGGCAAAGAAGGGAATGTATGAAAGTATAGTAGTACCAACACTCTCACATGGGTGTGAAGCTTGGGTGGTAAATGCTGCAGCGAGGAGGCGGTTGGAGGCAGTGGAGATGTCCTGTCTAAGGGCAATGTGTGGTGTAAATATTATGCAAAAACATTGGGAGTGTGGAAATTAGGAGAAGGTGTGGAGTTAATAAAAGTATTAGTCAGAGGGCAGAAGAGGGGTTGTTGAGGTGGTTTGGTCATTTAGAGAGAATGGATCAAAGTAGAATGACATGGAGAGCATATAAATCTGTAGGGGAAGGAAGGCGGAGTAAGGGTCGTCCTCGAAAAGGTTGGAGGGAGGGGGATAAAGGAGGTTTTGTGGACGAGGGATTTGGACTTCCAGCAAGCGTGCTTGAGCGTGTTAGATAGGAGTGAATGGAGACGCATGGTATTTGGGACCTGACAAGCTATTGGAGTGTGAGCAGGGTAATATTTAGTGAAGGGATTCAGGGAAACCAGTTACTTTTATATAGACGGACTTGAATTCTGGAAGTGGGAAGTACAATGCCTGCACTCTAAAGGAGGGGTTCGGGATATTAGCAGTTTGGAGGGAAATGTTGTGTATCTTTATACGTATATGCTTCTAAGTTGTTGTGTTCTGAGCACCTCTGGAAAATCAGTGATTATGTGTGTGGTGAAAGTGTTGAATGATGATAAAAGTATTTTCTTTTTGGGGATTTTCTTTCTTTTTTTGGGTCACCCTGCCTCGGTGGGAGACGACCAACTTGTTAAATATATATACATGTATATATATATATATATATATATATATATATATATATATATATATATATATATATATATATATATATATATATATATATATATATATATTATATATATATATATATATATATATATATATATATATATATATATATATATAATATATATATATATATATATATATATAATATATATATACATGATAATTTATTTTTATAAAATGTGCAGTTGTTCGTACAGAGCAAAAAGGCACAATAAATGGTTCAAGTCGGACCGAAACGTCGTCATAACTTTTCTCTCCTATGTGCTGGTTATTTATATATTGTGTAGTTCTTGATTGTTTCTATCATAAGTGTAGAAGAGACAAAATTCTTTTGGATTTCATTACAAAAACTTTCTTGTGTGAGACGTAAATTTTAAGCAGTGTCTGGCAGGTACCAGGTACCTTAACTGCAGCTGTGTTATCATAGTGTGTGACGTGGCTGTTAAGCAGTGTCTGGCAGGTACCAGGTACCTTAACTGCAGCTGTGTTATCATAGTGTGTGACGTGGTTGTTAAGCAGTGTCTGGCAGGTACCAGGTACCTTAACTGCAGCTGTGTTTTCATAGTGTGTGACGTGGCTGTTAAGCAGTGTCTGGCAGGTACCAGGTACCTTAACTGCAGCTGTGTTATCATAGTGTGTGACGTGGCTGTTAAGCAGTGTCTGGCAGATATCAGGTACCTTAACTGCAGCTGTGTTATTACAGTGTGTGTGGAGGTGTAACTGCCCCTTGAAAGTTCACTGCCCTGGATCGAGCCGCGGGGGCGTTGACCCCCGGAACACGCTCCAGGTATACCAGTGACAAATCTTCCTCACTGCGAGGGGTCGTCATGTGACTGGAACCCACGCTGGCAGAATGTCTCTCATTTCTTATGAGGAATGAAAATATTATCTCATTTTCGTGTTCTGGGCGGCCTTTTTCTTAACCTCTGAGAAAATATTTCTCATTTCTCGTGAGAAACAAAAGCATTATCGTAATTTACGTGTTTTGGGAAGCCCCATTCCTCATTTTCTCCGGGAAAAAATCTTTTTCATTTCTTATGAGAAGCCAAAACACGATAATACCGTGTTTTGGCGAGTCCTGCTCCACATCCTCTGTGACTAATAACGTCCTGCCGGACTGTTGGCTAATTGGCGCAAAAGATAGAGAGGAATTTGGCGAAAATTGGCTGAGTGGCGTGTTTTATTGCGTTCCTTGCACATTATCCGTTGAATTAACTGCGCTATTAAGCCCCTTTAATGTAATGGTTGGTGGATCATTGTTATGGAATCAGTTGACAAGTGAGTGCTGACCAGATCCCTGACGGTGTTTTTGCATTGAGTCTCTATGTCTAGAGCTATGGGTCACAGCCGAGAGGTCCGGGAGCGATCCGAGACGAACGTAAACGCTGGACGTGTTTTCCTACACTTGTTGCTGTTCCTGTTCACCTGGCAGAAAGTAGGTACCTGGGGAGGTGTTAGCATGCCTTAGATGACGGTGGATTTTGAAACGAGCTGAGGTACGATCTTAGCTCTTGGCCAAGGTACCTAAGGTCGGATCTTAGCTTTTCGCCAAAGTGCCTAAGGTCGGATCTTAGCTCTTCGCCAAAGTGCCTAAGGTCGGATCTTAGCTCTTGACCAAGGTACCTAAGGTCGGATCTTAGCTCTTGACCAAGGTACCTAAGGTCGGATCTTAGCTCTTGACCAAGGTGCCTAAGGTCAGATCTTAGCTCTTGGCCAAAGTGCCTAAGGTCGGATCTTAGCTCTTGGCCAAAGTACCTAAGGTCGGATCTTGTCTCTTGGATAAGCCAAGACAGCTCAAGTATATTTTACATTCTTAACCCGTAAAATAAAAGAGCGTAAAAAAATAGCGACGTGTGTAAATTAATCTTATCCTGCCTGGTTGGGATATTATTTTTTTCATAATTTTGTGACGTGGCTTGTGAAAATTAGCGCTAAATCATATTGTGATAAAATCCGATGATGGCTGACATTGTTAACGAGATATTAAGTTGAAGTGAGACGACCCCTTGAAAACCTGCATGATTTTGAGAGATGATTTGCCAGATTAGAGACTCTGGGAAGATAATTGATGGTAATTAAGATTTAGGTTGGGTTGGCGTGTTTGGCGAGATGTTTCGCCCATGCTGGCGTGTTTGGTAGCATGTTTCGCCCATGCTGGCGTGTTTGGCAGCATGTTTGTTAGTGTAGAGACGAAAGATTTTGTATAATGACAACAGTGTTCAACCTGACACCACTGTGTGCCATAACAACACTGTCCACCATTACAGCACTGTATATCATGGCAACACTGTCTACCATGACAACACTGTCCACCATAACAACACTGTCCACCATGACAACACTGTATACCATGGCAACACTGTCTACCATGACAACACTGTCCACCATAACAACACTGTCCACCATGACAACACTGTATACCATGGCAACACTGTCTACAATGACAACACTGTCCAGCATAACAACACTGTCCACCATGACAACACTGTATACCATGGCAACACTGTCCACCATGACAACACTGTCCACCATGAAAACACTGTCTACCATGGCAACACTGTCCACCATAACAACACTGTCCACCATGACAACACTGTATACCATGGCAACACTGTCCTCCATGACAACACTGTATACCACGGCAACACTGTCCACCATGACAACACTGTCCACCATGAAAACACTGTCTACCATGGTAACACTGTCCACCATGACAACACTGTCCACAATGACAACACTGTATACCATGACAACACTGTATACAATGACAACACTGTATACCATGACAACACTGTATACCATGACAACACTGTATACCATGGCAACACTGTCCATCATGACAACACTGTATACCATGACAACACTGTATACCATGACAACACTGTATACCATGACAACACTGTATACCATGACAACACTGTATACCATGACAACACTGTATACAATGACAACACTGTATACCATGACAACACTGTATACCATGACAACACTGTCCACCATGACGACACTGTATACCATGGCAACACTGTCCATCATGACAACACTGTATACCATGACAACACTGTCTACCATGAAAACACTATCCACCATGACAACACTGTATACAATGACAACACTGTCTACCATGACAACACTGTCCACCATGACAACACTGTCTACCATGACAACACTGTATACCATGACAACACTGTCCACCGTGACAACACTGTCCACCGTGACAACACCGTATACCATGACAACACTGTATACCATGACAACACTGTCCACCATGACAACACTGTCCACCATGACAACATTGTCTACCATAACAACACTGTCTACCATAACAACACTGTCTACCATAACAACACTGTCTACCATAACAACACTGTCTACCATGACAACACTGTCTACCATAACAACACTGTCTACCATAGCAACACTGTCTACCATGACAACACTGTCTACCATAACAACACTGTCTACCATAACAACACTGTCTACCATAACAACACTGTCTACCATAATAACACTGTCTACCATGAAAACACTGTCTACCATAACAACACTGTCTACCATAACAACACTGTCTACCATGACAACACTGTCTACCATAACAACACTGTCTACCATAACAACACTGTCTACCATGAAAACACTGTCTACCATAACAACACTGTCTACCATAACAACACTGTCTACCATGACAACACTGTCTACCATAACAACACTGTCTACCATGACAACACTGTCTACCATAACAACACTGTCTACCATAACAACACTGTCCATCATAACAACACTGTCTACCATGACAACACTGTCTACCATGACAACACTGTCTACCATAACAACACTGTCTACCATGACAACACTGTCTACCATGAAAACACTGTCTACCATAACAACACTGTTCATCATGACAACACTGTCTACCATAACAACACTGTCTACCATGACAACACTGTCCATAACAACACTGTCTACCATGACAACACTGTCTACCATGAGAACACTGTCCATCATAACAACACTGTCTACCATAAGAACACTGTCTACCATAACAACACTGTCTACCATGACAACACTGTCCATAACAACACTGTCTACCATGACAACACTGTCTACCATGACAACACTGTCCATCATAACAACACTGTCTACCATAACAACACTGTCTACCATGACAACACTGTCTACCATGACAACACTGTCTACCATGACAACACTGTCTACCATAGCAACACTGTCTACCATGACAACACTGTCTACCATGACAACACTGTCTACCATGACAACACTGTCTACCATGACAACACTGTCTACCATAGCAACACTGTCTACCATGACAACACTGTCTACCATGACAACACTGTCCATCATAACAACACTGTCTACCATGACAACACTGTCCATCATAACAACACTGTCTACCATAACAACACTGTCTACCATAACAACACTGTCTACCATGACAACACTGTCCATAACAACACTGTCTACCATGACAACACTGTCTACCATGACAACACTGTCCATCATAACAACACTGTCTACCATAACAACACTGTCTACCATGACAACACTGTCTACCATGACAACACTGTCTACCATGACAACACTGTCTACCATAGCAACACTGTCTACCATGACAACACTGTCTACCATGACAACACTGTCTACCATGACAACACTGTCTACCATGACAACACTGTCTACCATAGCAACACTGTCTACCATGACAACACTGTCTACCATGACAACACTGTCCATCATAACAACACTGTCTACCATGACAACACTGTCCATCATAACAACACTGTCTACCATAACAACACTGTCTACCATGACAACACTGTCTACCATGAGAACACTGTCTACCATGACAACACTGTCTACCATGACAACACTGTCTACCATAACAACACTGTCTACCATGACAACACTGTCTACCATGACAACACTGTCTACCATGACAACACTGTCTACCATGAGAACACTGTCTACCATGACAACACTGTCTACCATGACAACACTGTCTACCATGACAACACTGTCTACCATAACAACACTGTCTACCATAACAACAGTCTACCATGACAACACTGTCTACCATGACAACAGTCTACCATGACAACACTGTCTACCATGACAACACTGTCTACCATGACAACACTGTCTACCATGACAACACTGTCTACCATGACAACACTGTCTACCATAACAACACTGTCTACCATGACAACACTGTTTACCATGACAACACTGTCTACCATGACAACACTGTCTACCATGACAACAGTCTACCATGACAACACTGTCTACCATGACAACACTGTCTACCATGACAACACTGTCTACCATGACAACAGTCTACCATGACAACACTGTCTACCATGACAACACTGTCTACCATGACAACACTGTCTACCATGACAACACTGTCTACCATGACAACACTGTCTACCATGACAACAGTCTACCATGACAACACTGTCTACCATGACAACACTGTCTACCATGACAACAGTCTACCATGACAACACTGTCTACCATGACAACACTGTCTACCATGACGACACTGTCTACCATGACAACACTGTCTACCATGACAACAGTCTACCATGACAACACTGTCTACCATGACAACACTGTCTACCATGACAACAGTCTACCATGACAACACTGTCTACCATGACAACACTGTCTACCATGACAACAGTCTACCATGACAACACTGTCTACCATGACAACACTGTCTACCATGACAACATTGTCTACCATGACAACAGTCTACCATGACAACACTGTCTACCATGACAACAGTCTACCATGACAACACTGTCTACCATGACAACAGTCTACCATGACAACACTGTCTACCATGACAACACTGTCTACCATGACAACACTGTCTACCATGACAACACTGTCTACCATGACAACAGTCTACCATGACAACACTGTCTACCATGACAACACTGTCTACCATGACAACAGTCTACCATGACAACACTGTCTACCATGACAACACTGTCTACCATGACAACAGTCTACCATGACAACACTGTCTACCATGACAACACTGTCTACCATGACAACACTGTCTACCATGACAACAGTCTACCATGACAACAGTCTACCATGACAACACTGTCTACCATGACAACAGTCTACCATGACAACACTGTCTACCATGACAACAGTCTACCATGACAACACTGTCTACCATGACAACAGTCTACCATGACAACACTGTCTACCATGACAACACTGTCTACCATGACAACACTGTCTACCATGCCCCCCCCCTCCCACAACACTGTCTACCATGACAACACTGTCTACCATGACAACACTGTTACCAAGAACTCACCATGTCTACCATGAAAACTAATAATGTGTATCATCATTGAACTATCAGTCTTTTTCATTAATGTTGGGACCAGTTTTGGAAAAACATAATTGGCCAATATTATATTGTTGTTGTAGTATGGAGGAGAGAGAGAGAGAGAGAGAGAGAGAGAGAGAGAGAGAGAGGAGAGAGAGAGAGAGAGAGGAGGAGAGAGAGAGAGAGAGAGAGAGAGGAGAGAGAGAGAGGAGAGAGGAGGAGAGAGAGGAGAAGAAAAGCCAGCACATTTATTTTTGCATATATATCTCTGGAGGCTAGATGTATGCTCCAATTTATTTCAACCCTCAGGTGGTAAAGATACCGAAAAAGTGTGTATGTGTGTGTGTGTGGTGTGTGTGTGTGTGGTGTGGTGTGTGTGTGGTATGTGTTGTGTGTGTGTGTGTGTGTGTGTGTGTGTATTTGTGTATGTGTGTATTTGTACTCACCTATTTGTGGTTGCAGGGGTCGATTCATAGGTCCTGGCCCAGCCTCGTCACTTATTGCTACTAGGTCCTCTCTCTTCCTGCCCCATGAGCTCTATCATACCTCGCCTTAAAACTATGTATGGCTCCCGCCTCCACTACTTCACTTTCTAGGCTATTCCACGGCCTGACTACTCTATGACTGAAGAAATACTTTCTAACATCCCTTTGATTCATCTGAGTCTTCAACTTCCAATTGTGACCTCTAGTGTCTGTGTCCCTTCTCTGGAATATCCCGTCTTTGTCCACCTTGTCTATTCCGTGCAGTATTTTATATGTCGTTATCATGTCTCCCCTGACCCTCCTGTCCTCCAGTGTCGTCAGGCCGATTTCCCTCAACCTTTCTTCGTAGGACAATCCCCGTAGCTCTGGGATTAGTCTTGTTGCAAACCTTTGCACCTTCTCTAATTTCTTGACGTGCTTGACTAGGTGTGGATTCCAAACTGGTGCTGCATACTCCAGTATGGGCCTGACGTAAATGGTATACAGAGTCTTGAACGAATCCTTACTGAGGTATCGGAACGCTATCCGTAGGTTTACCAGGCGCCCGTATGCTGCAGCAGTTATCTGATTGATGTGCGCCTCAGGAGATATGCTCGGTGTTATACTCACCCCCAGATCTTTTTCCTTGAGTGAAGTTTGCAGTCTTTGGCCATCTAAACTATATTGTGTCTGCGGTCTTCTTTGCCCTTCCCCAATCTTCATGACTTTGCATTTGGCAGGGTTAAACACAAGGAACCAGTTACTGGACCAAGCTTGTAGCCTGTCCAGGTCTCTTTGTAGTCCTGCCTGATCCTCATCCGATTTGATTCTTCTCATTAACTTCACATCATCTGCAAACAAGGACACTTCTGAGTCTACCCCTTCCGTTATGTCGTTCACATATACCAAGAACAGCACAGGTCCTAGGACTGACCCCTGTGGAACCCCGCTTGTCACAGGCGCCCACTCTGACACCTCGTCACGTACCATGACTCGTTGTTGCCTCCTTGTCAGGTATTCTCTGATCCATTGCAGTGCCTTTCCTGTTATGTGTGCCTGATCCTCTAGCTTTTGCAGTAACCTCTTGTGAGGAACTGTGTCGAAGGCCTTCTTGCAGTCCAAAAAAGACGCAGTCGATCCACCCCTCTCTCTCTTGTCTTACTTCTGTCACCTTATCATAAAACTCTAGTAGGTTTGTGACACAGGATTTTCCTTCCTGAAACCGTGCTGGTTGTCAATTATACACTTGTTTCTTTCCAGGTGCTCCACCACTCTCCTCCTGATGATCTTCTCCATGACCATGCATACTATACACGTTAGTGATACAGGTCTGTAGTTTAGTGCCTCATATCTGTCTCCCTTTTTAAAAATTGGGACTACATTTGCCATCTTCCATACCTCGGGGAGTTGCCCAGTTTCAAATGATGTGTTGAAGATCTTTGTTAATGGTACACACAATATCTCTGCTCCCTCTTTAAGGACCCATGGAGGGATGCTGTCTGGTCCCACCGCCTTTGAGGTGTCAAGTTCGCACAGCAGCTTCTTCACCTCCTCCTTGGTTATATGTATTTTATCCAGCACTAGCTGGTGCCCCCCCCCCCTGTTCTGATTTCCTGGAGTCCTACTGGTTTCCACTGTAAATACTTCTTTAAATCTCGTGTTGAGCTCCCGGTCGTTTCTTGTGAATTCCCCATCACCCTTCCTCAGTCTGATTACCTGGTCCTTGACTGCTGTTTTCCTCCTGATGTGGCTGTACAACAGCTTCGGGTCAGTCTTGACTTTTGATGCTATGTCATTTTCATATTGTCGCTGAGCCTCCCTTTTTATCTGTGCATATTCGTTTCTGGCTCTTCGGCTAATCTCTTTATTTTCCTGAGTTCTCTGTCTTCTGTACATTTTCCATTCTCTAGTACACCTAGTTTTTGCCTCCCTACACCTTTGGGTGAACCATGGACTCGTTCTGTTCTTCCCATTATTTCTGTTTCCCTTGGGAACAAACCTCTCCTCTGCCTCCTTGCATTTTGTTGCCACAT
>NC_069472.1:26607730-26610230 GCF_026875155.1 Cherax quadricarinatus
AAGAAAAATGGGAATATCTTCACTTACCTTGTGAGAACATTAGTAGTAGGAGACGTAGGACTTCTGTAAGACGTAGGAAAGCCATGACCTCCATGGCTTAGGAGGAGAGGTCGTCTGACCTCCGAGACTGCGAGGTTAGAGGAGGCAAGGAGGCGCAGAATAGAGCCCTTGAGATTGGCAGGAGTGTGATCACACCTTTGGATTGACGTGTGGAAGAGAAGGGATGAAGAAGAAAAAGGAAGACTAGGAGGAGGAAAAGGAAGAGGAAGAGGAGAAGAGAAAGAGACGCGGAAGTTCTTATTTTCTAGGCCAGAAACAGGTCCCTTATATTTCTCTGTAGTCCATGAAATAACTAAGGGTTATACTGCCCTTCTGGTCTGATGTACCGGAAGGATTAGCTGAGGTCCGAGACCAAATACGCAAGAGAGACCTTTTCTGCTAAGTAAAAATTTGTTTTTATTGCTGGTCCGGAGAAACTGTCTTTTCTTTACAAATATATAGAATAAATAAGACGTTTTAAGATCCAGACGGAGGAGAGAGGAAAGAAAATATTCTCCCAGTGGTATATATGGTATATGTTTCTTGACGGAGCTAAAGACGCAAGATGATTTTCTTTTTTTGGGCTGAAGGGGGAAAATGTGAAAAATTCTTTGGGCTATGGACACTCTCTCTCTCTCTCTCTCTCTCTCTCTCTCTCTCTCTCTCTCAAGACTTGAAGACGAAGAAATTTTCTTGAGGCTAAGAGAAAAAATTGCCTAGGAATGACTCGATAATACTGATGCTGGAAACTCTCTCTGTCTCTCTCTCTCTCTCTCTCTCTCTCTCTCTCTCTCTCTCTCTCTCTCTCTCTCTCTCCCCTCTCTCTCTCTCTCTCTCTCTCCTCTCTCTCTCTCTCTCTCTCTCTCTCTCTCCTCTCTCTCTCTCTCTCTCTCTCCCCTCCTGTCTTATTTCAGTGTCTTAAAGCAGCCTGTCGTACAGACGTAGCCAGGAAACTATCAGCCAGTCACTTAAAATCGCTTTTCAGATTTTGTCTGTCATCAGGTCCACTTAACCTCAGATTTGGAAGTTCCTATGGCACTTTTTCACTTATAATTTACACTTGTGTTCACTTCTAGGGATGCACTTTGCGGTACTGTTAAGTGTTACTCCTGAACGTTACTGCATCTCTTCCCACTTAAGTGGCTGTTTATGCCCACTTAGCCTCACTGTCATTTTGCCTCCGCTTCCCAGGCACGTTTCGCTCTTCATTCAGTACCCAGTCTGGCACTTTTCACTTCCTTACTAACTCTGTACCACTTCGTTAGAGCTATTAAGCACTTTAACACCACTTAGTCATTACACCTTCACTGTTCCACTTACCCAAGTGTACCAGTGTACCACTTACATTATCAATTTCCGTTATTTTCCTGACACTTTCACTTCTAGCACTGAGTCACTTTTCTAGATGTCTTAACTCTGCCTCTAGAAATGAATTGACGATCTCTCTCTCTCTCTCTCTCTCTCTCTCTCCTCTCGGTCTCTCCTCGCTCTCTTCTCTTCTCTCGTCTCTCTCTCGTCCTCTCCTCTCTCTCTCTCTCTCCTCTCTCCTCTCTTCTCTCTCTCTTTTTTTTTTTTTTCCTCCTTTTCTCTGTTTTTTTTTTAATGTGGGAGATTAATTTTTGTCCGAATTTATTCCGTTAACGATTTATTCGTAAATAAATCAAATCTCTAAAATTTTCGTATTTTAAGGTTTTGTAAGTTTCTTTTTTATATAAAACTTTCAAGGTTTATAACAAATTGGAGCTCGGTTTTTGTTCTGTGGTTTAAGTGTAAATAGTTCTCTTTATTCTCTCTTTATTCTCTCTTTATTCTCTTTTTATTCTCTTTTTATTCTCTCCTTTTTCTCTCTTTATTCTCTCTGTACTCTATTCTCTCTTTAGTCTCTGTTTGCTCTCTCTTTATTCTCTTTACTTTCTTTATTCTCTCTTTCTCCTCTTCGTCTCTTCCTTGACGGTCTTTCAGTTCCTCCACCTCCTGGCTTCTCCTCAGAGTGTTCTCTTCCTCCAGGTGGAGAACAAATTGTTCCCTCCTTAATTTCTCTTCTCTCTGAAAAGAGAAAAAATGAGAATAAGATTTTAGAAAAATATTGTTAATGATATTTTTTTTGCGTCACTGAAAAAATATATTTCCATAGAGCTAATGTAAAGTGAATGGAAGTTGAAGAGAAAGAGAGAGAAAGCGAGAGAGAGAGAGAGAGAAGTAGAGAGAGGAGAGAGAGAGAGAGAGAGAGAGAGAGAGAGAGAGAGAGAGAGAGAGAGAGCCAGCAAGAATTCCTGGCTACACCTCATGGATGAGAAGAGACAAGCAAGGGCAAGGAGGAGGTGTTGCCTGTGTGCTCTCTCTAAAAGGTTCATGTCCCAGCACATTGAATTGTTGCCACCCTACAACAATCTTGAAATGATGTTCTTCAAGCTCGTATAAACACTAGTTACCTCTGTACTAGCATGTGCAACGTAACATA
>NC_069472.1:26615230-26635230 GCF_026875155.1 Cherax quadricarinatus
GTGCAAATGGTACTTGCCATAGTACAGTCGTCTGCATATGCATGTGATTCTGAGATGAGATGAAGAAGGTCATTGAAGTAGACATTCCATAACAATGGTCCCAGTACACTTCCTTGTGAAACACTTGCCGCAATAAGATGTTTTACTGATTCCGTTCCATTCAGAACTACCCTTAGAGATCTACCATGAAGGTAATCACTGAGGAGACATAGCGTAGAGCCTGCAATTCCCAGTGCTTGAAGTTTTGCTAAGAGGCCCTGGTGCCACACCCGGTCGAAAGCGCCAGCAATGTCCAGTGCTACCACACAGCTGACTTTGGATTCATCCAGTGACTGGTGCCACTTAGTGGAGAGGTTTAACAACAGATCAGCAGCAGAGTAACCTTTCCTGAAGCCATATTAACGATCACAAAGTAGTGAGTGGTAGTCAAAAAACTCTGTCATTTGTCTTGAGATTATTGTTTCAAGGATCTTGCCAGTGATTGACAGGAGTGACACTGGTCTGTAGTTGCTGATTTCTGCTCTGCTCTTCTTTTTGTGAACAGGGACTACATTTGCCTCTTTCCATAGAGAGGGCCATTTACACTGTACTAGACAGTGCAGAAAGATGCGAGTTAGAGGTGCTGCTAGCTGGTCTGTACATCTTCTCAGCAATCTTGGGCTCAACTTGTCTGGGCCCGCAGCCTTTTCTTGGTCAAGCGATTTAAGAAGGAATTACACTTGCTTTAGCCTTATTGTCACCGCTGACAGTTTTGACACAGTTCTTGCAGCTAGCCAAGGAGGGTCCCTTGCTGGATCAGAAACTTGCATTTTGGTGGCAAAGTGTTCGACAAAGAGGTCCGCCTTCTCTTGACTACTAGTAGAGGTGGTCCCATCCTGTCGATTTAGAGTTGGAATGAGTTCATCAGACAGATAACCTTGTCTGTCCTTGACCAGGGACCACCAGATTTTAGAGCCTACTCTACCTGATGCTAGCTTTCTTTTTGTGTCCACCTCCCATTTAGCGATTGCCCTCTTTTGAACATCACCAATATGCCTACAGGCTTGCATGTGCAAGTTCCTGTTATAGATGGTAGGATGTCTCTTATGCCTTCGCCATGCTTTGTACTTAGCAGTAGCAGCCTCTCTACAACGAAAGCCAAACCAAGGCTGATCCGTAGGCTTCGTCACATATTGCCGGTGAGGAATGTGTTCTTCTTGTAGATTAAGGATGTGTCCAGTGAAGGCTTTCACTTTGTTGTCAACATCCCCCTGGAGAAGAGCATTCCAGTCGGTGGTGGCGAGCTCAGAGCAAAGGGCTGGCCAATTACCTCTTTCCCATAGCCAGGTTGTGCGTGTGGACTTCTCACCTCGTTCTGTTCGGATCTTAAGTGTCGTAAAAACAGCCTTGTGGTCAGATGATCCAACGTAGCTGAGGGGTTGACAAGCAACTATACCTTCTGCTAGATCACTCACTAATGAATCAAGGGAGGAGCCAGAAATGTGAGTAGGGAAATCAACAAAGTTTCTCATGTCAAATACCGCAAGAAAGTCAGCAAAGTCCCTCTGTATAAGGTGTTGATTGCGGTCTCAGTGGTTTCATCTTTATCAGAATTATCCCTACTCTTTTTTCGTCCTTGTTTCCGTATCTCTATCTCTCGTTATCTCTCACTCCCCTTCCATTTGCTGAAATTGTTCCCGCTATGCGTAAAGGATTGATTGGACAGTCACAGCGTCAGATATTGCTGTCTCTAGGAGCATAGTTGGACGAATTTTATGCTTATCTCTCTCTCTCTCTCTCTCTCTCTCTCTCTCTCTCTCTCTCTCTCTCTCTCTCTCTCTCTCTCTCTCTCTCTCTCTCTCTCTCCCTCTCTCCATTCCAATTAGAATCTCTTTCTCTTCTACTTCCACTGTCCTCCAGTCCCCTCCTCCCCTTTTCTCCCGCTCTCACTCTCTTCCCTTTTCTAGACTTCTCCTATCCCCTCTCTACACACATATACCTCTCTTCCCTCTCCGTTCTCTTCCTATAAAATACCCTACACAATACCATACAAAATACCCTACACAATACCATACAAAATACCCTACACAATACCATACAAAATACCCTACACGATACCATACAAAATACCCTACACAATACCGTGCACAACATACCATACATAATACCATACAAAATACAATACACAGTGCCGTACACAAAATACCATACATAATACCATACAAAATAGCCTACGCAACACCATACAAAATACCCTACACAATACCGTACACAAAATACCCTACACAATACCATACAAAATACCCTACATAATACCATACAAAATACAATACACAATGCCATACAAAAAAAAGTCTTGCAAATTCTCTGCCTTACAAATATACTCCTTGTTTGACCGGAAAAAATAAAATACTTACTGAAATATAAGCCTGAATTTTTTCACAATAAAGCCTGACTTTTATTTCACAATAAAGCCTGACTTATTTCACAATAAAGCCTGACTTATTTCACAATAAAGCCTGGCTTTTATTTCACAATAAAGCCTGACTTATTTCACAATAAAGCCTGGCTTTTATTTCACAATAAAGCCTGACTTATTTCACAATAAAGCCTGACTTATTTCACAATAAAGCCTGACTTATTTCACAATAAAGCCTGACTTTTATTTCGCAATAAAAGCCTAACTTCTATATCACAATAAAAGCATTACGATTGCCGTGTAAATTCATTTCTGAAATGTCAATTATTGCCCCTTGAATTTACATAGAAAATGGCCGCTTGCAAGCTGCAATAAAGGCCAGCCTGTTTGTTGCAAAAAATATTGTGTTTACAATATTTGTCAATAGATATTAATTGTCGGCTGAGATAGATACTAGACCAGTGTGGAACCTGTGTGTGTGTGTGTGTGTGTGCGTGTGTGTGTGTGTGTGTGTGTGTGTGTGTGTGTGTGTGTGTGTGTGTGTGTGTGTGTGTGTGTGTGTGTTGTGTGTGTGTTCGTCTGCTGCACTTGTCTAAATTTTCGGGATAAAATCTAGTCTAGACCCAAAATTTTACGAGAATTTTTGCCTTTTTCTAGTTTTTGTTGTTGTTGTTGTTGTTGTTGTTGTTGTTGTTGTTGTTGTTTCAGGAAATCACCTTGAAAATCTTTAACCTCCTTAATTCTCCTTTCTAAGAGAGTGGCAAAGTGACTGGTCATCTGCCAAGGCTGAGGGACTGATCCCCTCTAAACAACTACTGTCTCCAGCATTATCACCACCTCTGCACACACGTACAGGCTCAAACGATGCCCCAGTAACCACACTAAATGCTACACAAGCGTTCCACTCATCAGGTACCAGACATTTTTAATATCTTGATTACTACAAGTACATGTACAAGGTGTACAGTCCTGACTGACATCAATGACATACTACTATATAGAAAGCCGCTTGTTATGCGGAGCATTTCGGGTAAATTAGGTCAGTTTTGTCCCAGGATGCGACCCACACTAGTCGACTAACACCCAGGTACCTATTTCACTGATTGTGAACATAGACAACCGGTATAAGGAAACACGTCCGATGTTTCTACCTACCGTCCGATGTTTCTACCATAATAAACTAGCTACTTGGGCGAAAGTAGCTAAACATCTAACTCCCTATGTGAGATGTAAGAACACTGGACACGCGAGTGGCTACAAGGTTCCTACGTGAGAGAACACTGTAGCTCTTAGTGGTGTTATACGGTGCTCCCACCTCCTTCCTGTTGCATAATTTAATGACATGGGGAAGTGAAGCGAAGGTAAACCATTGTGAGGTAAATGTATCATTATTCGAAGGAGTCTGGGGATGAGTGTAGGATCTCTGGCAGGACTCGTTGAGCACTGCTCTTCAAGGAAGGTGGGATTGAGATCCTCCAGGCTCTCAGGAAGATCCAATTTAAGACGACTATACATATATATCTCTCTCTATCTCTATCTATCTATATATCTATCATCTGTCTATCTGCCTTTTACCATCTTAACAAAAGCAGCAGTGTAGGACGCTTTCCTTAAATACTTCAATTGTACGGAGAATCGAGCCTTCACCAGTTCAGCTAGCACTCGTAGTTACGGTGACGACCTCTTTTGATCCGAGGAACTGAAGTTACCTTCCTCATCTTCGAATCGAGCCCGATTACCTTCCTCTCTCCAAGATGACAAATTGCCCCTTACAGACTTAGCGCTCACCCCCCACCCAACCCTCGCATTTACATCAGTTTTTTTAGAGAATAAATCTAATGTATTTCAGTTTAATAACAAGTGTTAAAAAAAAATTTCTGGGAAGGAAACATTAAATGTAAATGTTGATTTGTGAGAATGTTGATATAACGTGTGATGAATGTTGGAGTTTGTAATGTTACTGTTAGCTCTGTGTGTCTGTGTACATGGTGTGGTTGTGTGTACATGGTGTGGCTGAGTGTACATGGTGTGGCTATGTGTACATGGTGTGGTTGTGTGTATATGGTGTGGCTGTGTGTACATGGTGTGGTTGTGTGTACATGGTGTGGCTGTGTGTACATGATGTGGCTGTGTGTACATGGTGTGGTTGTGTGTACATGGTGTGGCTGTGTGTACATGATGTGACTGTGTGTACATGGTGTGGCTGTGTGTACATGGTGTGGCTGTGTGTACATGGTATGGCTGTGTCTACATGGTGTGGCTGTGTGTACATGGTGTGGCTGTGTGTACATGATGTGACTGTGTGTACATGGTGTGGCTGTGTGTACATGGTGTGGTTGTGTGAACATGGTGTGGCTGTGTGTACATGGTGTGGTTGTGTGTACATGATGTGACTGTGTGTACATGGTGTGGTTGTGTGAACATGGTGTGGCTGTGTGTACATGGTGTGGTTGTGTGAACATGGTGTGGCTGTGTGTACATGGTGTGGTTGTGTGAACATGGTGTGGCTGTGTGTACATGATGTGACTGTGTGTACATGGTGTGGTTGTGTGTACATGGTGTGGCTGTGTGTACATGATGTGGCTGTGTGTACATGGTGTGGTTGTGTGTACATGGTGTGGCTGTGTGTACATGGTGTGGCTGTGTGTAAATGGTGTGGTTGTGTGAACATGGTGTGGCTGTGTGTACATGGTGTGGCTGTGTGTACATGGTGTGGCTGTGTGTACATGGTGTGGCTGTGTGTACATGGTGTGGTTGTGTGAACATGGTGTGGCTGTGTGTACATGGTGTGGCTGTGTGTACATGATGTGGCTGTGTGTACATGGTGTGGTTGTGTGAACATGGTGTGGCTGTGTGTACATGGTGTGGCTGTGTGTACATGATGTGGCTGTGTGTACATGGTGTGGTTGTGTGAACATGATGTGGCTGTGTGTACATGGTGTGGCTGTGTGTACATGATGTGGCTGTGTGTACATGGTGTGGTTGTGTGAACATGGTGTGGCTGTGTGTACTTGGTGTGGTTGTGTGTACATGATGTGGCTGTGTGTACATGGTGTGGTTGTGTGAACATGATGTGGCAGTGTGTACATGGTGTGGCTGTGTGTACATGATGTGCCTGTGTGTACATGGTGTGGTTGTGTGAACATGGTGTGGCTGTGTGTACATGGTGTGGTTGTGTGTACATAGTGTGGCTGTGTGTACATGGTGTGGTTGTGTGTACATGATGTGGCTGTGTGTACATGGTGTGGCTGTGTGTACATGATGTGGCTGTGTGTACATGGTGTGGTTGTGTGAACATATTGTGGCTGTGTGTACATGGTGTGGTTGTGTGTACATAGTGTGGCTGTGTGTACATGGTGTGGTTGTGTGTACATGATGTGGCTGTGTGTACATGGTGTGGCTGTGTGTACATGATGTGGCTGTGTGTACATGGTGTGGTTTAGTGAACATGGTGTGGCTGTGTGTACATGGTGTGGTTGTGTGTACATAGTGTGGCTGTGTGTACATGGTGTGGTTGTGTGTATATGATGTGGTTGTGTGTACATGGTGTGGTTGTGTGTACATGGTGTGGTTGTGTGTACATGGTGTGGTTGTGTGTACATGGTGTGGCTGTGTGTACATGGCGTGGTTGTGTGTACATGGTGTGGTTGTGTGTACATGATGTGGTTGTGTGTACATGGTGTGGTTGTGTGTACATGGTGTGGTTGTGTGTACATGGTGTGGTTGTGTGCACATGGTGTGGTTGTGTGTACATGGTGTGGTTGTGTGTACATGATGTGGTTGTGTGTACATGGTGTTGTTGTGTGTACATGGTGTGGTTGTGTGTACATGGTGTTGTTGTGTGTACATGGTGTGGCTGTGTGTACATTGTGTGGTTGTGTGTACATGGTGATGTTGGGTGTACATGGTGTGGTTGTGTGTACATGGTGTGGTTGTGTGTACATGGTGTGGTTGTGTGTACATGGTGTGGTTGTGTGTACATGGTGTGGTTGTGTGTACATGATGTGGTTGTGTGTACATGGTGTGGTTGTGTGTACATGGTGTGGTTGTGTGTACATGGTGTGGTTGTGTGTACATGGTGTGGCTGTGTGTACATGGTGTGGTTGTGTGTACATGGTGATGTTGGGTGTAACATGGTGTGGTTTGTGTGTACATGGTGTGGTTGTGTGTACATGGTGTGGTTGTGTGCACATGGTGTGGTTGTGTGTACGTGGAGTGGCTGTGTGTACATGGTGTGGTTGTGTGTACATGGTGTGGCTGTGTGTATATGGTGTGGTTGTGTGTATATGGTGTGGCTGTGTGTACATGGTGTGGTTGTGTGTACATGGTGTGGTTGTGTGTACATGGAGTGGTTGTGTGTACATGGTGTGGTTGTGTGTACATGGTGTGGTTGTGTGTACATGGTGTGGTTGTGTGTACATGGAGTGGCTGTGTGTACATGGTGTGGTTGTGTGTACATGATGTGGCTGTGTGTACATGGTGTGGTTGTGTGTACATGGTGTGGTTGTGTGTACATGGTGTGGTTCTGTGTACATGGAGTGGCTGTGTGTACATCGTGTGGTTGTGTGTACATGGTGTGGTTGTGTGTACATGGAGTGGCTGTGTGTACATGGTGTGGCTGTGTGTACATGGTGTGGTTGCGTGTATCCTACAATATTAACCTACAATATAACCTCCAATATTAACCTACAATATTAACCTACAATATTAACCTACAATATTAACCTACAATATTAACCTACAATATTAACCTAAAATATAGCCTACAATATTAACCTACAATATTAACCTACAATATTAATCTACAATATTAACCTGCGATATTAACCTACAATATTAACCTACAATATTAACCTACAATATTAACCTACAATATTAACCCACAATATTAGTCTACAATATTAACATGCAATATTAACCTACAATATAACCTGCAATATTAGCCTACAATATAACCTACAATATTAACCTACACTATAACCTACAATATTAACCTACAATATTAACCTACAATATTAACCTACAATATAACCTACAATATTAGCCTACAATATAACCTACAATATTAACCTACAATATAACCTACTATATTAACCTACATTATTAACCTACAATGTAGCCTACAATATTAACCTACAATATAATCTACAATATTAACCTACAATATTAACCTACAATGAAACCTACAATATTAACCGACAATGTAACCTACAATATTAACCTACAATGTAACCTACAATATTAACCTACAACTCCACTATTCTAATACCAGAAAAATTCCTTTAATCTTCTTGTTTCTCTTTCCAGTATATTCGGAAAAAACATTATATTTACCTCTGGCAGGTTAGAGAGGTAATTACCTGGAGTAAACACAACAGGTGCGCTACGTGTCCCAAACTAGCAAGATACCAGGCTGCAAATTACAAATTATTACTTTTCAGTGACCCACATAGCAAGATGCCGAAACGTCTGGGGTAGTGTGAGTGAAACAATGCAGAGAAGCCTTTATTGGCGAAATGTCACAACAATAATGTCTCCTCTACAAAAACTCTCTTACCAAAATATTCCTAGTCTGAGGTGAGAGAGTGGAAAAATATCCCTAGATTATCAACATCTCCTGAAATTGAGATCTGAGATCCTCCTAAACAGTTTCCAAGACTCTCTCAGACAGTACCTCAACCCAAATTCCCGATCAAATCCCTGTGACTGAGTCTCGCACACTGAATAGGTTTTAAACCCAACAAACCATCACTTATGCAGGGAAGCAGATTCCAATCCTTCCCTCTCATGGTCTGTCATCTATCTTATTTGCTAATAAAACAAATACGTAGAGGTGTATGTTTATACGCCGGAAATTTGCTTTCTTGTATATTTTAGAGACTGTTGTATCCTTGAGAATTATGAACAGGGTAAAGAATTTTTTTTATACGATATTTAATCTTTGGAAGTTATGAAGGGAATCTAAGCCTATCTTGTGGTAGCCATAGATGAGAGAAGATCAGTACCGACCATTATCGTTAGAGGTACCGACGTCTATTACCAGACCAGATCCAAACATACGTCAGACCAGGTCATGGAGCAGGGAGAGAGAGAGGACCTAGTAGCAAACAGGCGCAGCCAGGAGCTATGACTCGACCCCTGCAACCACAAATAGGTGAGTACACACACACACACTCACGCACCTATAAAAGAAATCGTTTCACCTCGTAAAAATAGTGGAGATGATTGGTGTAGCAAGTTATAGCCTGAGTGGTTGTGTTAGCGCAGTGGTAGTGTCAGGAACACAACTTCACCACCAGGGAAGTGAAGTGAAGGAAGCGTTTGAGAAGCAGGTAGTAGGTGCGGAAAACAATACACGGCTTCGAAAGTAGGTATGATTGAACTGGATACAGGATGGTATCTGAGAGTAAAATAGCCCAAGAGCTGTGTCTCAACGCTCGTGAACACAGTTTCATTTCAATGAATGATATAGGCACCTCAGTTAATGGCAACGTTTCGATCTGTGTGGGGGAAATGATGAAGGTATTCACTGCATCGATACACAGCTTCGAGAGTAGATATGATCACTGTTCCCCCCAACCACTCACACACACACACACACACACACACACACACACACACACAACTCCCAAACACAATCCAAACACAAACACTTATGTGTCCTGCCTTCCAAACTTTGGTTTGGGGAAAGAAAGTACTGCACAGTCACTTATTAGTCTGGAGCATCTCTCTCTCTCTCTCTCTCTCTCTCTCTCTCTCTCTCTCTCTCTCCTCTCTCTCTCTCTCTCTCTCTCTCTCTCTCTTCTCTCTTCCTCTCTCTTCTCTCTTCTCTTCTCTCTCTCTCTCTCTCTCTCTCTCTCTCTCTCTCTCTCTCTCTCTCTCTCTCTCTCTCTCTCCTCTCTCTCTCTCTCTCTCTCTCTCCCTCTCTCTCCAAAAAAAAAAAAAAATTCAATTACTTCAGTTTGGCTTCGAGGGAAGGAGGGCAAAATGTAATTTATTTTTCAACTGTTTTCGCTAAACTTTCCAACATTAAAATAAGTTTTTTCCGTATTTACTCTCTTTCTGAACTTAAAGTGAAACGTTTAGTTTTTAGGATTACTTTTGACCAAGTTTTTGACTTTGGCAACAGAGGAGCAGTTTTAATTTTTTTTGGATTGATTCAAATGTGTAATGTGGTCTTTGTGGTAATGTGGTCTTTGTGGTAATGTGGTCTTTGTGGTAATGTGGTCTTTGTGGTTATGTGGTCTTTGTGGTTATGTGGTCTTTGTGCTAATGTGGTCTTTGTGGTAATGTGGTCTTTGTGGTAATGTGGTCTTTGTGGTTATGTGGTCTTTGTGGTTATGTGGTCTTTGTGGTTATGTGGTCTTTGTGGTTATGTGGTCTTTGTGGTAATGTGGTCTTTGTGGTAATGTGGTCTTTGTGGTTATGGGGTCTTTGTGGTTATGTGGTCTTTGTGTAATGTGGTCTTTGTCGGTAATGTGGTCTTTGTGGTAAGTGGTCTTTGTGGTTATGTGGTCTTTGTGGTTATGTGGTCTTTGTGGTTATGTGGTCTTTGTGGTTATGTGGTCTTTGTGGTTATGTGGTCTTTGTGGTTATGTGGTCTTTGTGGTTATGTTGTCTTTGTGGTTATGTGGTCTTTGTGGTTATGTGGTCTTTGTGGTTATGTGGTCTTTGTGGTTTGTGGTCTTTGTGGTTTTGTGGTCTTTGTGGTTATGTGGTCTTTGTGGTATGTGGTCTTTGTGTTTATGCGGTCTTTGTGGTAATGTGGTCTTTGTGGTTATGTGGTCTTTGTGGTAATGTGGTCTTTGTGGTAATGTGGTCTTTGTGGTAATGTGGTCTTTGTGGTTATGTGGTCTTTGTGGTTATGTGGTCTTTGTGGTTTTGTGGTCTTTGTGGTTTTGTGGTCTTTGTGGTTATGTGGTCTTTGTGGTAATGTGGTCTTTGTGTTTATGCGGTCTTTGTGGTAATGTGGTCTTTGTGGTTATGTGGCCTTTGTGGTAATGTGGTCTTTGTGTTTATGTGGGTCTTTGTGGTTTGTGGTCTTTGTGGTTATGTGGTCTTTGTGGTTATGTGGTCTTTGTGGTTTGTGGTCTTTGTGGTTTTGTGGTCTTTGTGGTTATGTGGTCTTTGTGGTTATGTGGTCTTTGTGGTTATGGGTCTTTGTGGTTATGTGGTCTTTGTGGTTATGTGGTCTTTGTGGTAATGTGGTCTTTGTGGTTATGTGGTCTTTATGGTAATTGTGGTCTTTGTGGTAATGTGGTCTTTGGGGTTATGTGGTCTTTGTGGTTATGTGGTCTTTGTGGTTATGTGGTATTTGTGGTAATGTGGTCTTTGTGGTTTATGTGGTCTTTGTGGTTATGTGGTCTTTGTGGTTATGTGGTCTTTGTGGTTATTTGGTCTTTGTGGTTATGTGGTCTTTGTGGTATTGTGGTCTTTGTGGTTATGTGGTCTTTGTGGTTATGTGGTCTTTGTGGTTATGTGGTCTTTGTGGTTATGTGGTCTTTGTGGTTATGTGGTCTTTGTGGTTAATGTGGTCTTTGTGGTTATGTGGTCTTTGTGGTTATGTGGTCTTTGTGGTTATGTGGTCTTTGTGGTAATGTGGTCTTTGTGTTTATGCGGTCTTTGTGTTTGTGGTCTTTGTGGTTATGTGGTCTTTGTGGTAATGTGGTCTTTGTGGTTATGTGGCTTTGTGGTTATGTGGTCTTTGTGGTTATGTGGTCTTTGTGGTTATGTGGTCTTTGTGGTAATGTGGTCTTTGTGGTTAATGTGGTCTTTGTGGTAATGTGGTCTTTGTGGTTAATGTGGTCTTTGTGGTAATGTGGTCTTTGTGGTTATGTGGTCTTTGTGGTATGTGGTCTTTGTGGTTATGTGGTCTTTGTGGTTATGTGGTCTTTGTGGTAATGTGGTCTTTGTGGTAATGTGGTTCTTTGTGGTTATGTGGTCTTTGTGGTAATGTGGTCTTTGTGTTATGTGGTCTTTGTGGTAATGTGGTCTTTGTGGTAATGTGGTCTTTGTTGTAATGTGGTCTTTGTGGTTATGTGGTCTTTGTGGTAATGTAGGTCTTTAATTACTTTTGCTAATTTTTTATGGAAGTAAATTAACAGATTTGGGAAAATATTCTCTTGTGTATGTGTCATGAACACCTAAAAAATGTCGTACATTAAATTGACTAAACAACATAATAAATATATAATTATCTTTATTTCTACAATTCGATGATGCAACTTATCAGACATAGTGACATTCAATGGACATATACTGTATAGAACGCCCTTGTTATGTAGGGCATCTCTGAATAATTGGTTACTTTGTCCCAGATGTAACCTAACCAGTTTATAGTGGTGAATTGGACACAGGTTTCAGGAGGCTAACGCCCAGGTACTATTTTACACCTTAGGTGGATATGGATCAGCTGGATCAGGGAGACTACACAAGGTACCTACTTAGTGCTAGGTGAAACCTTGGTGGTATGTGGTCTTAAAAAAACACGTCATATTAATTCCACCCGTACCGGAGATCAAACCACGGACCTCAGTGTCTTTAGGGCACTGTCTCCAGCACAGTGTACTCAGGACACTGTCTCTAGTACACAGTGTCTCCAATACACAGTACCTCCAGTACACAGTCTCCAATACACAGCACTCCAGTAACACAAGTGTCCAAATACACTAGTACCTCCAGTACACAGTGTCCCCAATACACAGTACCTCCAGTACACAGTGTCTCCAATACACAGTACCTCCAGTACACAGTGTCTCCAGTACACAGTGTCTTCAGGACACTGTCTCTAGTACACAGTGTCTCCAGTACACAGTACCTGCAATACGCAGTGTCTTCAGTACACTGTATCCAGTACACAGTACCTCCAGTACACAGCACCTGCGGTACACAGTGGTACCTTCAGTACAGAGTACTTGCTGTACACAGTGTCTCCAGTACACTGTGTCTCCATTTCATAGTGTCTCCAATACACAGTAAATCCGGTACAGAGTGTCTTCAGTACACAGTGTCCAGTACACAGCACCTCCAGTACACAGCACCTCCAGTACACAGCACCTCCAGTACACAGCACCTCCAGTACACAGTACCTCCAGTACACAGCACCTCCAGTACACAGCACCTCCAGTACACTGCACCTCCAGTACACAGTATCTCCAGTACACAGCACCTGCAGTACACAGCACCTCCAGTACACAGTACCTCCAGTACACAGCACCTCCAGTACACAGCACCTCCAGTAAACAGTATCTCCAGTTCACAGTACCTCCAGTACACAGCACCTCCAGTCAGTATCAGCAGCACCTCCAGTACACAGCACCTCCAGTACACAGTATCTCCAGTTCACAGCACCTCCAGTACACAGTACCTCCAGTACACAGCACCTCCAGTACGCAGCACCTCCTGTTCACAGTATCTCCAGTTCACAGTACCTCCAGTACAGAGCACCTCCAGTACACAGCACTTCCAGTACACAGCACCTCCAGTACACAGAACCTCAAGTACACAGCACCTCAGTACACAGTACCTCCAGTACACAGTACCTCCAGTACACAGCACCTCCAGTACACAGCACCTCCAGTTCACAGCGCCTCCAGTACACAGTACCTCCAGTACACAGCACCTCCAGTACACAGCACCTCCAGTACACAGTATCTCCAGTGCATAGCACCTCCAATACACAGCACCTCCAGTACACAGTATCTCCAGTACACAGCACCTCCAGTACACAGCACCTCCAGTACACAGTACCTCCAGTACACAGCACCTCCAGTACACAGCACCTCCAGTAAACAGTGTCTCCAGTTCACAGTACCTCCAGTACACAGCACCTATAGTACACAGCACCTCCAGTACACAGCACCTCCAGTACACAGTATCTCCAGTGCACAGCACCTCCAGTACACAGCACCTCCAGTACACAGTACCTCCAGTACACAGCACCTCCAGTACACAGCACCTCCAGTTCACAGTATCTCCAGTTCACAGTACCTCTAGTACACAGCTCCTCCAGTACACAGCACCTTCAGTACACAGCACCTCCAGTACACAGCAACTCAAGTACACAGCACCTCCAGTACACAGTACCTCCAGTACACAGTACCTCCAGTACACATCCCCTCCAGTACACAGCACCTCCAGTACACAGTGTCCCCAATACACAGTACCTCAAGTACACAGTGTCTCTAGTACACAGTGTCTCCAGTACGCAGCACCTCCAGTACACAGCACCTCCAGTACACAGTACCTCCAGTACACAGCAGTTCCAGTACACAGCACCTCCAGTACACAGTATCTCCAGTTCACAGCACCTCCAATACAGAGCACCTCCAGTACACAGCACGTCCAGTACACAGCACCTTTAGTACACAGTATCTCCAGTACACAGCACCTCCAGTACACAGCACCTCCATAACACAGTACCTCCAGTACACAGCACCTCCAGTACACAGCAACTCCAGTACACAGCACCTCCAGTACACAATATCTCCAGTACACAGCACCTCCAGTACACAGCACCTCCAGTACACAGTACCTCCAGTACACAGTACCTCCAGTACACAGCACCTCCAGTAAACAGTATCTCCAGTACACAGCACCTCCAGTACACAGCACCTCCAGTACACAGCACCTCCAGTACTCAGCACCTCCAGTACACAGCACCTCCAGTACACAGTATCTCCAATGCAGAGCACCTCCAGTACACAGTAATTCCAGTATACAGCACCTCCAGTACACAGCACCTCCAGTTCACAGTATCTCTAACTCACAGTACCTCCAGTACACATCACCTCCAGTACACAGCACCTCCAGTACACAGTACCTCCAGTACACAGCACCTCCAGTACACAGCACCTCAGTTAGTATCTCAACTCACGTATCTCCAGTACACAGCACCTCCAGTACACAGCACCTCCAGTACACAGTACCTCCAGTACACAGCACCTCCAGTAAATAGTATCTCCAGTTCACAGTACCTCCAGTACACAGCACCTCCAGTACACAGCACCTCCAGTACACTAGGACACCACTCCAGTACACAGACCTTCAGTACCACAGTACTCCTTCCAGTACACAGCACCTCCAGTACACAGCACCTCCAGTTCACAGTATCTCCAGTTCATAGTACCTCCAGTACACAGCTCCTCCAGTACACAGCACCTCCAGTACACAGCACCTCCAGTACACAGCACCTCAAGTACACAGCACCTCCAGTACACAGTACCTCCAGTACACAGTACCTCCAGTACACAGCACCTCCAGTACACAGCACCTCCAGTACACAGTACCTCCAGTACACAGTACCTCCAGTACACAGCACCTCCAGTACACAGTGTCCCCAATACACAGTACCTCAAGTACGCAGTGTCTCTAGTACACAGTGTCTCCGGTACACAGTATCTCCAGTACACAGCACCTCCAGTACACAGCACCTCCAGTACACAGTACCTCCAGTACACAGCACCTCCAGTACACAGTATCTCCAGTTCAGAGCACCTCCAGTACACAGCACCTCCAGTACACGGCACCTCCAGTACACAGTATCTCCAGTACACAGCACCTCCAGTACACAGCACCTCCAGTACTCAGCACCTCCAGTACACAGTACCTCCAGTACACAGTACCTCCAGTACACAGCACCTCCAGTACACAGCACCTCCAGTACACAGCACCTCCAGTACACAGCACCTCCAGTAAACAGTATCTCCAGTTCACAGTACCTCCAGTACACAACACCTCCAGTACACAGCACCTCCAGTACACAGCACCTCCAGTACACAGTATCTCCAGTTCACAGCACCTCCAGTGCACAGCACCTCCAGTACACAGTACCTCCAGTACACAGCACCTCCAGTAAGCAGCACCTCCTGTTCACAGTATCTCCAGTTCACAGTACCTCCAGTACACAGCACCTCCAGTAAACAGCACTTCCAGTACACAGCACCTCCAGTACACAGCACCTCAAGTACACAGCACCTCAGTACACAGTACCTCCAGTACACAGTACCTCCAGTACACAGCACCTCCAGTACACAGCACCTCCAGTTCACAGCGCCTCCAGTACACAGTACCTCCAGTACACAGCACCTCCAGTACACAGCCCCTCCAATACACAGTACCTCCAGTACACAGCACCTCCAGTACAGAGCACCTTCAGTACACAGCACCTCCAGTACACAGTACCTCCAGCACACAGTACCTCCACTACACAGCACCTCCTGTACACAGTACCTCCAGTACACAGTACCTCCAGTACACAGTACCTCCAGTGCACAGCACCTCCAGTACACAGCACCTCCAGTACACAGCACCTCCAGTACACAGCACCTCCAGTACACAGCACCTCCAGTACACAGTACCTCCAGTACACAGTACCTCCAGTACACAGTACCTCCAGTACTCAGCACCTCCAGTACACAGCACCTTCAGTGCACAGCACCTCCAGTACGCAGCACCTCCAGTACACAGCACCTTCAGTACACAGCACCTCCAGTACACAGCACCTCTGGTACACAGCACCTCAAGTACACAGCACCTCCAGTTCACAGCACCTCCAATACACAGCACCTCCAGTACACAGCACCTCCAGTACACAGCACCTCCAGTACACAGCACCTCAAGTACACAGCACCTCCAGTACATAACACCTCCAGTACACAGCACCTCCAGTACACAGCACCTCCAGTACACAGTACCTCCAGTACACAGCACCTTCAGTACACAGCACATTTAGTACACAGCACCTCCTGTACACAGTACCTCCAGTACACAGCACCTCCAGTACACAGCACCTCCAGTACACAGCACCTCCAGTACACAGTACCTCCAGTACACAGCACCTCCAGTACACAGCACCTCAAGTACACAGCACCTCCAGGACACAGCACCTCCAGTACACAGCACCTCCAGTACACAGCACCTCCAGTACACAGCACCTCCAGTACATAGTACTTCCAGTACACAGCACCTCTAGTACACAGCACATTCAGTACACAGCACCTTTAGTACACAGCACCTCCAGTACACAGCACCTCCAGTACACAGCACCTTCCGTACACAGCACCTTCAGTACACAGCACCTCCAGTACACAGCACCTCCAGTACACAGCACCTCCAGTACACAGCATCTTCAGTACACAGCACCTCCGGTACACAGCACCTCCGGTACACAGAACCTCCAGCACACAGTACCTCCAGTACACAGTACCTCCAGTACACAGCACCTCCAGTACACAGCACCTCCAGTACACTGCACCTCCAGTACACGGCACTTCCGGTACACAGTACCTCCGGTACACAGAACCTCCAGCACACAGTACCTCCAGTTCACAGCACCTCCAGTACACAGTACCTCCAGTACACAGCACCTCCAGTACACAGTGTTGGACTACGTGGAAGGATGGTGTTCTCAGAACACATCAGAAGCGTCACAATAGCCACGAGCTTCAAAAAGAAACGGTAATAAAGATTAAGGTTGAGTATCTTTGCGAAACGTTTCGCCTACACCATAGGCTTCTCCAGCACACAACTAACCCGAACATAGGAGATAGAAGCTTATGACGACGTTTCGGTCCGAATTGCTTCATTTAGAAGTCACACAATGACAGAAAAGAAAAGGAGAAGAGGGAAAAGCACCGGAAAAAGAGAGAAATAAAGATGGATATGAATAAGTAGTGGATTCTTCAGTCGAATACAGGCGAATATAGCTCGAATAATAGTCCGCCAGCCCTGATAGGAGGTAGTCAGTCCCTCAGTCATTTTTGTAGCTTAAGACAATGGCTGAGAATCCTGCAGTGTTTGGCAAAGGCTCCTCACCCTAACAGCCAGACTAAAGACATTTCCACAGCGCTGAGCACAAGCTGCTGAGGCAGCATTCAGACATCACGGAGCCAGATGACATGACTTGTGCAGACATACAGAACACAGGCTGTGTGAGAGGAGGAAAAATGACTTTCCAAGACACCTCGTGAGTCGTAAAATCCACTCGTCAGAGCAAGGAGCAACACCAACATCCGCTGGAAGAAGCACGTTCCTTCAGTCAAGTAACTACAGCCGGCCAGGCCTTATGTAGTATGTGTAAAGCAGCGGGCCTCCAGCAGCAACAGCCTGGTTGACCAGGCTAGCACCAGACGAGCCTGGTTCATGGCTGGGCCCCGAGAGTAATAAGACTCTAGAAACTCATAAAAGGTATATCAAAGGTATTTGTCGATATTCGAGCTAAGTGTTAGAGAGTTTTATACCTCTAACACTAATACACAGGTGACCCACGCATAGCAGAGACAAGCTTGTGACGATGTTTCGGTCCGACTTGGACCATTTATAAGTCACACTGTGTTTTATTAGACCGAAACGTTGTCATTCGTAAACTGGACCAACTATGTATACAGAGGAAGTTCACATGGATTTCCTTGTCCCTGTTTTCCTTGTTCCTGTTTTCCTTGTTCCCGTTTTCCTTGTTTCTGTTTTCCTTGTTCCCGTTTTCCTTGCTTCTGTTTTCCTGTTCCCGTTTTCCTTGTTTCTGTTTTCCTTGTTCCCGTTTTCCTTGTTTCTGTTTTCCTTGTTCCTGTTTTCCTTGTTCCTGTTTTCCTTGTTCCTGTTTTCCTTGTACCTGTTTTCCTTGTTCCTATTTTCCAAATATCACACCTTGATAGTCTTGTATTGAAAGAAGACTCGAACCGGGAACCCAAATTCGTATTTGCACTTAAGCACAACCACAGACATGAAAGCTAAATAACAAGGCAGCGGTGTGCGTCTTGTTCACAACGAAAACATTGCATTTACAAAGGAAGATCATGCGAGTATACTGGTGATAATGAGGCAGTAGATATGGCTAAGGAAGAAGATTCGTGATGACGTGAATCAGTTCTCTCACCACTGGCGTCTCAAATGGGCAAACAAAGTGAATGGTGCCTTGTCCGATTTTGAGGACCAGGCGCTTGAGTGAAGGTGAACGTTCCATATACATTAGTTCAAAGCTACCGTCAACGATGGAACAGCTGCTGTCAATAAGACTTACGAAATCGTAATGACACGATTGCAAACAAACCATACCACGGGCGGAGATAGAACCCGCGATCAGAGAGTCTCAAAACTCCAGACCGTCGCGTTAGCCACTGGATCAGCTAGCCACAATAAGAATCTTATTGTGGCTAGCTGATCCAGTGGCTAACGCGACGGTCTGGAGTTTTGAGACTCTGATCGCGGATTCTATCACCACCCGTGGTATGGCTGTCAATAAGGTTAGCACTTCGAGTTACATATGACATTTCTTAAGTATTTTAGTATAGTTTATACTTGGGATGAGCACTTATTTGGGTGAATGAGGGCTGAGAGTCTCAGAGGTAGAGAGAGAGAGAGAGGGAGAGAAATAAAGAGAGGAGCAAGGGATTTCTTTCGTCTACATACCGAGCCATCCTCAACACATCCTGGGGAAAAGTAGCAGGAATCTCTTTGACGTCAATGAAAACAAACTTAAACTTTGCTCATTCCTGGCGACAACTATTGCGACCACTGACACTCAATCAGATAAACTCGAATACACAAATAAAACCGCCTCGGAGCCTTAAATGTCCGTTCCCTTAAATTCTCAGATATTTTGTGTGTGTGTGTGTGTGTGTGTGTGTGTGTGTGTGTGTGTGTGTGTGTGTGTGTAATAACATTTCTTATCTCTTATAAACATTTACCGGCTATTATAAACTAAATTCAACATGAAAATGATTATTGTGCCAAACTGTACATTTTGGCCATTTTAAATAAAAATGGCCGCCGTTGATGCCATTGAACAGATCCAATGGCATCAATTACTTTTCCTAAGGGAATATATTAACACTGAAAAATTCGGTGGTTTTTATCATCATTCCAAAAGTATTTAGACCCACAGTCGAAAAAAATAAATAAGCACGTGTGTGCGTGTAATAATAATAAAAACAATAATAATAATAATAATAATAATAATAATAATAATAATAACAATAATTAACAATAATAATAACAAACAATAATAAATATAAATGATAATAGAAGTAGAAGTAATAATAATTTTCTAACAACAGCAATAATAATAATAATAATAATAATAATAATAATAATAATAATAATAATAATAATAATAATAATAATAAATATCTCGCTTATATGCTGTCTCTGATTGTCTCTGTCTCTCTCTCTCTCTCTTCCCCTGCCATTCCACCCTCTCCTTCATTCTAACACTCGTTGAAGCGTGCACCCTCCCCCGTGTTTTATCACCGGTTGATTTAATTCCCATTTCATGCTGGTGTTTGCTGCACGGTGGCTCTAACTTGCTTCTTGTTTCCTGAGTCCTCGGGAATCAGGTATGCCCCCCCCCAAATGTGCTTTATCTTAGACTCTTATATGTTCTGATGGGTAATATATATTTTTTTTTTCGTTTTCGTTCCCCCATCGTTTTTAAGGTATATATCTGCAGTCTCCTCGCTGTACACATACAGGATCTGTACACGGTTTTGAGAATGGGTATGATGGTGTCCAGTATAATGGCAATGGCCAGGAGCTAAGACTCAACCTCGAACTTTGCTAACACTGGCTATTGTCTCTTATTCTCTCTATTTTCTCACCATCTCTTTCT